>OX465115.1:5695179-5877139 GCA_949987565.1 Luidia sarsii
GAGTAGTGAGGCCTTGTGTTTGTCGACATTCATAAACAAACGAATCAAATCACACTTTGTGTCCATGGCTGTGCCCAGGTCACCAGGCCTACACCACGTCCCAGGCCAGCTCCACCTACCAGGCCAGCAGTGCCTACCCACCAGGCCAGCAGGCCGTCCACGCCGCCGGCTATGCGGCCAGCGGCCAGCAGACGGGCGCCGGCAAGTACCAGTCCCGAGAGTCGGCCTTCAGCTCCTACCCGAATCCATTCATCCCGCAGCAAACTCCCCCGGCCTACCAGGCCCAGCCTCACCGTAAGTCCACTGTCCACTGCTTTGTTATATCCTAGTGGGAAGATGCACAGGCATGCAACTTGTCCGCGGATCCGCGGATTTCCGCGTTTTATTTAATTCGGCCATTAAAAATAAATAAAAAAATCAAAGTCATAAGTTGTCACAAACCACTCAGAATGCACCACAGAGCATCTAGAATCCAAAATTTTCCCGGGCCCTTAAGCAGGCCCCAAACCACACACCGTAAGGGCTTCGCTCTTCGCGCTCGCAGTTTCATTCGGACATTTTCCTGTTTTTTTACAATTCAAGAGTTGCATGCCTGGATGCAGGGTGAGACACATGTCATTGCCGATGGGATGTACGACTTCTGGAAATTTCTGGATATCCAGAAATGGCGTAATTTTATTTTATTTTGTTTTATGTCAAACAGGTATCTCAAACTGCTCATTTTTATCTGTTAAAACTCTAAAAACTGTAGGACACCTACACCCCTGCCGTGAATTTCTTGGTTGTGTAAGCGCTCACTCACAGTCGCATCACTCGGTCGCGTAAGCGCTCATTTGCAGTCGCACAATTTATTAGCCTTCGGTGATTTTCAGGAAATGACTTTGTCGGTGACTTACATCCCTGCTCTACATACGAAAGACGTACAGCTATGGGTCATTACAGTCAGTGAACAGTGTTCAACATGTTGTTGTCACTCCAGGCTACCTCCACGGCGGTCAGCCCACCTCTGCGTCCAGCATAGCCGTCCACCAGCAGCAAGCCGTGGATCCAGCGGTCAAACCCGGCGCCTACGGAGATGACCAGGCCCACTACCAGCACAAAGTCCAGGGACAGGTGAGCATGAGCTGACCAGTGGCAAGACCTTGGCTATAGACCGATTGCCAGGGCTGGAAATATCCACTAGACCGTGGACCGAGTCTAGTGATTTCAGCGTCGGTCTAGTGCAGAGTGTGACTGCACTGGACCGGCTGTCTAGTGGTTTTTTTTTTCTTGCACCATGAAGAAAATGGCACTCAAATACTGTACATTATATAACTTTGAATTTGACCTGTACAAGCAAACGGCATTCTTTTCTTATTTATGACACAGATCTTGTAAAAATAGTTCAGGTCCAGTCATAGTCTTCAGTTACTAGTCCTGTTGTCTTTTCTGAAATACAAGCCCTGATTGCGCGAACAATGTTTACAAGCCATCACGTGGTGGGTATGTTTGCATCTCAATTGGTGTAGAACAGGAGTGGAAATTTCCTATTGCATTTGTGTGAATCCTTGTTGGTTGACAAACTTGACCTTTTTGGTGTGTTTTTCTTTCCACCGCAGCATGTGAGGCAGATTGCAAGTGCCCATCCCCAGGCTCTCCATGCACAGCAAGCGTTGCTGACCCAGTCGCAGGTGCAACCACAGGTACACCTGCAGGCGCAGCAAGGAAAGGTACAAAGAACTTTCCCCAAAAAATAAAGGAAAAAACTTACTTTTAAACAGTTTTTGAAAACTTTGATTGGACTGGGACTTGAACCTGAGACCTCTGGTTTTGCGTACCAGCGCTCTTACCCTCTGAGCTATCCAGGCCTTAGATGGTGGCCTTCCCTAATAGTCAACTAGTCTTTGACACACCAGCGCTCTTACCCTCTGAGCTATCCAGGCCTTAGATGGCAGCCTTTTCAAATAATAATCAACTAATCCTTGTCAGGATGGGGGCACTAGTCGGATAAGAGATTAAGCATGTGTGCTTTGAGAGCACATATTAAATCTTAAATCGTAACCAGCCCTTCGGTTCTTCCCAGATTCGCAACACGACACTGCAAGCTATTCTTGATTTGCTACCTCCACCATCAATAGACTTTGTTTGTATGATTTCTTACAGCCCAATATCCCTTCATCGTACACGCCACGGAGGAAGCCTGAGTCTCCCATTTACCAGCACAAGAAGCCCCCACAGCATCAGCCAAGCCAACCACAGCCCCATGGAGTAAGTCGGGCAAACTGGTCGACAGATCCTCACTCAGAACCCATCCGTTTTCCTTTCAAAGCATGTGTGCCAAGTTACTAGAGTGTCCGCAACATTTCGATACTAGATCTGCTTTTGATAGAGGCTGTTGATAGCAGGTTTCTTTGGCAGAAGTCCTTCAAGAGATTCTTAAATTGTCAAATATCATTAGACAGCCCTTCCCCTTAAAGCCCCTACACAACATGGGTAAGATCGAAAAACAGAAATGTCCACAGATTTACATGAAACTTATACAGTTTGAAGATGGTTATGGTAGAAACCTCGCACTGAAATATTTCTGCCTTAAAATTTTGTATTTTGAGAGAAAAGAGCAAACGAAATTGTTTACATCTCACCGAGATGTAAATATTTTTAGGAACAGTACGGCGTTCAATGCTGCATTTTCGCGAAACAAATGAAGCGGCTTTCACGATTTTCTCGAGTCTCGGTTGGTAGATTGAGCTGAAATTTTCACAGGTGTGCTATTTCATGCATATGTTGGATCAGACAACGTATGGATGCTATTCTTTGACCTCGACCAATGTTGTGTAGGGGCTTTAAGGATAGTGCAATTATTGGTGTTTGAACTCTGATTTGCTGTTTGTGTTTAACTCTCTGCCTGCAGGCAAACTACCAGAGCCCACAGCAGGCACAGAGACATGGAAGTTACTCTTCCTCTCAGAGCCAGCATCAGCAGGGAAGCAGTAGGTACTACTCTGGCATGTGATGCAGCCTGGACCAGAGGGAAAGACCAACTCCTCCTCCTCCTCCTCCTTAAGCTGTTCCTCCTCCATCATTCTCTTCCACCTCCCTCCTTCTCGCCCTCCTTCTCTTCCTCCTCTTCCTCCTCTTACTCCTCTTGCTCGATTCTATTCTTCCTTCTCATCCTTCCCTCTCTTATATCACCTCCCCCTCTCCATGTCCCTTTCCTCCTCCATTCTTCTCTTCCACCTCCCTCTTCCTCCTCTTCCTCCTTTTCCTCCTCTTTCTCCTCTTCCTACTCTTCCTCCTCTTCCTCTTCCTCTTCCTCTTCCTCCTGTTCCTCCTCTTCCTCCTCTTCCTCTTCTTCCTCCTCTTCCTCCTCTTCCTCCTCTTCCTCCTCTTCCTCCTCTTCCTCCTCTTCCTCCTCTTACTCTTCCTCCTCTTCCTCCTCTTCATCCTCCTCCCTCTTCCTCCCCTTTCTCCATCCTATTCTTCCTCTTCATCCTCCTTTCTTCTCTTCCATCACTACCTCCTCCTGCACTGTCCTCCTCTTTCCCCTCCTCCACCTGTGTTCTTTATTCACCACCTCTTCCTTCTCAGTCTGCTGCAGTTCCTAATCCACCTCCTCATCATCCTCCTCTCCTCTCTATCGGGCAATCTGAAGACAGTAAAGAACAAACGCTATGCACCTCCTTGTTCCAAACCAAGGTTTACATGTATGCACTGGCTCTGGTTCAACCTTTGGAATCCATTTCAAAGTGAAGTGCGTCAAACCAGAGTTTTTTGACAACCATATTCAGATGGCTATTCTGTTTTATCTATGACCACAACAATGCACCAGGCAGCCCTTCATTGTTCATGACCACCACATAGGTTTTTTTTAACAATGTGCCATTTTCAAAACTCCCTGAAGACTCGGGAACAATAATCACCTTTGAAATAAATCAAAAATAGTACACTATAAAGGAGGAAATCTGGTAGGCAGACCAGGGTGAGATCAAAGGGAAGGGCAAGCATTAGGGAAGGGATCAAAGGAGGAAAGCTGGTAGACAGACCAGGATGAGATCAAAGGGAAGGGCAAGCAGTAGGGAAGGGATCTAAGGAGGAAAGCTGGTAGACAGACCAGAGTGAGATCAAAGGGAAGGGCAAGCATTAGGGAAGGGATCAAAGGAGGAAAGCTGGTAGACAGACCAGGGAAAGATCAAAGGGAAGGGCAAGCAGTAGGGAAGGGATCTAAGGAGGAAAGCTGGTAGACAGACCAGAGTGAGATCAAAGGGAAAGGCAAGCAATAGGGAAGGGATCTAAGGAGGAAAGCTGGCATACAGACCAGGGCGAGATCAAAGGGAAGGGCAAGCAGTAGGGAAGGGATCAAAGGAGGAAAGCTGGAAGACAGACCAGGGGAAGATCAAAGGCAAGGGCAATTGAATTTGTTTCAAGTGGGGTAAGCGCAGAATTTCATGACTAATGTCCTGTAAGCAACAAATAAGAACGGTCCAGATCACATTGAAACATCCGGCCCTGAGATATTTTAAAAGAAAAATGGTGACGTTAGCAAGAAATGTGCTTTAACAGGTCCCACAAACATGTTGTCAAGGCTGTATGTCCACCCTGTACCTTTAATGCCATCAAGTCAACACGATAGGCAAGTAATTTTGAGCGCAATATTTAACTCTAGCAGCCTTTATAAATTACCCCAAATAGACCGGATTCCTGACACTATCCGAATTAAAACAATTACTATTCCCAGTGAAACTGAAGTATTAACGATTACATCCAAACTGCTTCTTCCCAAACTTTTCTGTCTCATTTTCCAAATTTGTACGGTTGTTGGCCAACTTTTGCCTTGTATTTTTTGTTTCTTGTGTAAAAAAAAAACCTATGGATGTATCCATAACATCTGAGTTTTGTAAAAGTATTTGTAACTTTTTTTTGTAAAAGTGCACATTAATATTGACTGTCATGAGATTAATAAAAAGAAGTATGATTATATCATGCATAACAATTGAATATTGAAGAATTTGACTTGTAAAATGTTTCCATGTACATGCAACTTTTAAAAGCAATGTTGTCATCATGCACTTGACATTGAGAATGATCTCTTGCCAAAGTTGACAAGTATGAATAAAGGACCAAAAATACAGATCAAATTCAGTTCCAATTATGAAAATTGAAATAAGTGCATTTCCACATGTTTAAAGCCCCTACACAACATTGATAAGATCGAAAAACAGAAATGTTTGCAGATTGACATGAAACTTATACAGTTTGAAGAAGGTTATAGTAGAAACCTCACTGAAATGCTTCTGCCTAAAATGTTTTATTTTGGGAGAAATGAGTAAAAGGAATAGTTTATGTCTCACCGAGATCTAAACTATTTTTCGGAACAGGACGGCGTTGAATGCTGCATTTTCGCAAAACGATTTTCAAAAGACTCAGTTGGCGGATTGAGCTGAAATGTTCACAGGTGTGCTATTTCATGCATATGTTGGATCAGACAACGTAAAGGATGCTATTCTTTGACCTCGACCAATGTTGTCCAAATAGTACGTATCATAGGTACAACGATTTTTAGACCTGTTTTACAACCCCCCTGATAATTGTTTTGTAAGTCCAGGAAATTAGAATAAACCTAAAAAAATTAACGATATAATTATTTTTTCCGTCCATCAGGACCTTTTTCAAAGGCCGAAAACCGAAAAAATGCATTTTGAGGAATCTTTTTTCTCCTTTCACGAAATAGCTCCGCTTAGCCAGTCAATTCAGTCGACTTCATTCCGGACGTTTGCTCCAAAACCTGCCGGACTTTGGCGAAGATTTGGTCGCTTTCGGTCGAGCAAAAAAATAATGTCTGCTTTTATCGTGCACCAACCGCCCGAACAATGGCAATAGGCGAGTGTGTTGCAAAACTCAACCCCCCCCCCCCGAAAAAAAAAAAAAAATTAAAAAGAGGGCCCGAAATCAAAACCTGTAAATGTTCAACTTCTATTGAAAGCATTTCAGCAATTGCTCAAAAAAGTTTGTTGGTCTTTCCAACTTTTTTTTTTCTGTCACGCTGTTGTTTGACCGTTTGACCGTGGACGGAAATCCGAGGTTAATCAAATCAGCAGCCAGTGCGCCGTATGGGAACTCACTTGCAACCAATTATTTCCGGATATTTTTTTTTCAGTGTGTGTGATTGCTCGAATTAATGGCCGGTCCACCCATGGTGGCATTGTGAACGCATTACTCGATTAAATTTCATAAGTTAGAGGGCCTGACGAGTCGACCATGGCAGGACCTTTCTCCAAAGGCCTTTGCGCAAGGTCCTGCGAGGATCAAAACGTCAGGCCCTCTAATTTAGTCACTGAGCAGTTTGCCAAAGATTCCTGTATTTACTTCAATTAAATTTCGCTCGAAGGATACAACAGAAATGTTGCCAACTGTTTGCAGACTCAAAAAAACAACAAATGCACATCTCGTATATCTCGTAGAGCTGACGACTACATCGATCCTTGCAGGACTTGCTTCGGGGGAAAGTCCCTAATCGGATCGGAACCCTAGACTCGATTATTTTTTGAGAATTGAATTTCTCATCAAAAAACAAAAACAACGATAAGTTGGTCAGTATTAACAATGATGGTGTAAATGTTTCCTCGCCGTCATTTTGGGGTTAAAAAAAAGTTAGAAAGTCAAGCGAGCCTTGATGAAAGGTCCTGCTAGGATCGAAACGTCAGGCCCTCCAATTTTTTTTGGTTGATGTTTTTGTCATTTTACTTTTTAGTCATTAACAACATCGGGCCTGGCGTTTGGATCTAAGCAGGACCTTTCTCAAAGGCAGAATTCACAATATAAAGTCATTGCAAATTGCTTACTGACTCAAATGACCAAAATCGAAAACCGTGGAGGCTAAAACAAAGTAGAAAAATCAGAGGATCTAAAACGTCAGGATCGACAGATTAACAATCGGCATCAGAAGAAATGACAGCGCGAATAATGCTGAGATTTCAGATCAGGTCTATTCACGGCTCTGAGATCGATAGGCGTAGCGCGCCATCAAGCGATCGGGCGGTGGTGAAATCCCTCTTTCATCGAGCGTGATTATGCAATCAATACAACTTGAGGGCGTCCGCTCGTTCCGCAGAGATGACTTCGTTCAAGTTTTCTTTTGAAGAGAACCAAATCGTGTGGGTGGCCCCCGGCAGCCCGTCTGTCATCGGCCAGCGCGCAACAGCTGGTGCGCGGGTACCAGCTAGATGCACCTGTTCGCCAATCAGGAAAAAAGGGGGGGGGGGGGTGGCCAAGGGAAGAAACCCCGCGCCCGGCTAGCTGTGTGTGTGTGGGTGATCGTGAGTGTGCGAGTGGTTTACTCAGTGAACCGCGACCACGCGTTGGATAGGGGGGCTGAGCTGAACTTCGGAAGTCGGTGCCGGTCGGTCTTTCTCAATTTCGGCGAAGAAAGTAAATCCACCCAACCAGCGGGTCGGTGGGAATCCAAGGCGCAGTCGAGCCCCTGCCAGGTCGAGGAAGAGTTGTGCTGTTGATCTCCGAGCCGACCTGCGATCGCCGGATTTCTGGGGAGATCTGTAAGAGAGGAGACCGTTCGAGTTTTTGGTTGATTTTTTTTTTTTTTTTTTGGCCGGCCCGCTACGAGTACGATGGATTACCGTGCGGCCTGTCTGTGGCTGGCCGTGCTGACGGCGCTCTACACGGCCGAGGCCAGCAACCGTCTCCGGCCAAGTTGCTCGGAGCAGCCGCTGGAGCAGCGCGAGGAGGTGGCCAACATCGTCATCTCCGGCCTGGTGGGGAAGATAATGCGCAAGCCGCGGACCCTACAGTACAACTGCCAGGTGCGGGTGGTCAGGGTCTTCAAGGGGGAGCAGACGCTTCACGACGGCATCATGCCGCCCATGGACACGGTCAGCAACCAGATTACCGTGACCGGTTTCGGCGACCCGGCCATCTGCGACAACGCGGCCCATGTGGGCGACGTCAGGATCCTGCTTCTCGGCAAACAGGCCGACGGGCAGCTCAGGCTCAACTCCAGTCTCGTCTCCATCACTCTGGGCAACTTGGACCGGGCCAAGGCTGCTGTCTCCGGTAAGTCAAGCGGAAGACAACCCCCCCTCTCATCTTCTCACCCCCCCCCCCTCTCATCTTTTTCCCACCCCCTCCCCCCCCCCTTTTTAATCGAAATTTGGAATTTGGAGGTCGGGTTAGTCCCACTTACTGGGCCGCAAGGAGCTCCCCTTAAACGAGTTTGGAGGTTATGTGTCGCACTAGTGCGACACATAACCTCCAAACTCGTTTAACTTTAACGGGAGCTCCTAGCGGCCCAGTAAGTGGGACTAAGGTCAGGTGACTTTTGTTTTAGTTTTAAGATCAAGCTAAATTAATATAATAATAATTAACAATAATTAACAATTGCATCCTTCTTTTACTTCAAGTCAAACAAACCAATTAAAGACCGACTGAGAACTTTGGGAAACTTTTAGTTTTACTTCAGAGAATACAAAGTATTTTTTTTTTTCGGGTAAAATGACTGACACCATAGTCTAGAACCAGGTAGTAGTTGACCTCAATCGGGTTTCGGGTAGCTGGTTCATTTGCCTAGCCCTGGTAGACCACCACTTGATCTACTGGTATGAGTGGTAAACTTATTACCAGCCAGAAATTATATTCAACCTCCCCTTTGCCTTCACTCTGTCCCCTGCCATGAGGTAACCACGCCACTAGCTAGTACTACTTCTAAAGCCCTTGCCCCATTTTTGTCTCCAAATTGGTTTGAAATGTTGAGGCAAATGTAGCAGACTCGGCCATAAATTAGGGTGCAGGTTTTTTCCCCTCAACAAGGGTTCCGACCCTGAAATCTTGCACTTTGAAGGTTTTTTCCCCCTTGTCCACCTTATAATGCCAGCATTATCCAAGTGAATTGAAAGAATGGTTTGTGATACATGACAAAGTCTCACTAGTCTCAGTGTATGGTGTATGCCCTGGGTTTTTTACTACGCTGAAAAAACTCCCAAGGCTTGAGAGAGAATTTAGCGTATAGCATGGGACGCTGTACAATAAACAGTTCCTCCCTTCACATGATCGATTGTCAAGGGTCCCGTGAGAAATCCTCCGCTAGTGGAAGATTTGGCGGAGGTCCAGACCTGCGACAAAATCTCTCAAGGGTTCACCAGGTATGTCTGTCACTCTCAAGCATTGGTAACCTTTCGCATGATGGCAGTTTTGTAAGATTTCTCATGCATGAGACATTCTCTCAAGCCTTGTGAGTTTTTTCAGCGTCATCTGAAAAGGTCTTTGGAGAAGTCAGAAACCAAAGCTCCGATTATGAAGTGACTTGAAAAGAAGTGACGTCAAATTCCTCACTTGCTCCTTCACATGGATACTTTCAGTTTCACATGCAGCCCATGAAACGTTGGTATCAAGGAATTTTGGAAATTCTTGTCCGACCACAGCCTCAACCATTTCCTCCTTCCTCAGATTCCAAAATAGAAACAGAAAGAACATGTAAATATTTATCATTAAAGTAATAAACACTTTCTTTTACTAAAATATGTTTTCCAATGGAATGTGTTTTTCCTTTAGGTTAAACAAATTTTTAAAATGGAAAAGAAAACTTGAACCAGGGCCCTCTGGTTTTATCCAATCATGAAATCGAATTTTGTTTCTGGATTTCAAAGATATGATTTTGCTAATCTCATCAGTGGCAAATCTAACTTTGCTCCTTTATTGTTATTTAAGAGAAAGAGAAACATTTGTATGGATTTTTACATTGCCAGGATTCTTTTCAGAATCCCCTCTCATAGTTTGATTAGAATTCAATCAAGAACTTTGGATTGTTCATCTTAATGAATGAGCTGTAAATATGGGGTTTTAATTGGTTCCGAGTCTTGCTTTTGTTATAATAAGTTGTCCATCTGTCAATATGAGATGAGTTTTAGATTGAGTTTGAGATTTAGGATTGTACTTTCTCAGCAGATGCCAGGATGAGCTCTCAGTAAAGGGGATTAAAATTTCACAATTTTTTTGAAAAAATCAAAACCGAAAAACCGTCTCTAAGGCAAAACAAACAACAACAAAAACGAAAAAATGCAAAACCGCCCAAGCTTAGCTCTCACGCTCTTGTCTGTGTCTTGCTCCTCTGAAAATCCCAGCTCTTTTTCTTTCTTTGTACAAAGAAGAGGACATTCGAAAGGCTTCAAGTACAGTGGGTTCGTATAAAATCACACTCTTGAGTGGGCTGTTGAGCAGACGCCCTGGTTTTTAAAGCGTTATTTATGTCGGCTGTCAGGAAAGAAGCCAGCTCTCATAATTCAAGCAGGAGCCTTCCACGGGGTCAGACAGTGGGATTACTTCAGGCCTATACTCAAGGTTTGAAAAGACTGCGTCCCAGTGTCTGACCCCCTCTGCCATGCCTGGACCTACAGTCTCCTTAGCAACTGCATTCTTGGATATTTTTTTTGCTCTCAGTCTCAGCATTGTTATGTGCTTGTACAGCAGTTTGTTACCAAATACTCAGAGGGGTTAATTTTTAAAAATGCCCGATTTATTTATTTTGTTGTCATCTGTGTAGATTGTAAGGCTAGTAGTAGATTGGCAGACATTTGGCTACAAATAGGGATTGATTTAGAACAAACCCTAAAACCAGCATCTTTAAATTTGTTTCCCATAAAGGAAAGTGAACATTTTTTTTACGACATTGAGAAAACACCCTTGCTGTCTTGGTGTTTCACCAGGAGACTGGATTGGTCACAGGTCACTTGCTTTTAAACCAATAGTGAGGGCAGTGCCTTTAAATGTCCTAAATTTAACCCCCCCCCCTCTCTCTTTCTCTCTCTTTTCCCTCTCTCTGCCCCCCCCCCCCCCATGGCTAACCCACTTCACACCCCTCCTCAGTTGATGAGATATTTACTGCTCAACAAGAACCCTTTGTGTTTCCCTTGGACATGAAAACTCTCCACTTGCTAATCCCGGAAGACTCCTTGAATGTACCTGGCCATCCAATCAATAGCGGCCCTTATTCCCCCCTTTTTTGGGGGGTGGGGGGACATGCCAATTTAGTCCACCCTCAACCCCATCATATCCCCCCTAGCTGTACCACTGTCCCACGCACTTATGAGTGAGGGGCTAATTTGTTGGACACTGCTTGCTATACAAAGAGAAATGCAAAGCAAGGCTACAAATGGAGATCTATGCAAATGCTAATGCCCACTTAAAAGATTCATACGATCATCAGTATTCACAATGGTTGACAAGGAAGGGACATCTTGATTCTTGAACTACCTTGACCAGCGAAGAAGATTGGAACTTGGAAGGAGTACAAAGGTCACACTTCACTTCCTCTTTTCAAAGTGCCTCAGTTACTAGGCCACTTGACAAAACGGAAAGGCTAAGGACCCCGCCCTACAGTAATTCATTGGCTCCGGCTGTGAGTTGCACACAAGTCTATGCGAATGGGCAGCAGCTGCTAGCTACTGTAGCACCTTCCCTAGACTTGTGTGTTAATTGAAGCCATAGTTCATATGCTTGTGCATGGCTCAGGCTTAAATGCCTGTGCTCAATTTCTCTTACCCCAATGTATTTATATTATAATTAGGTAGGAGTGTAGAGTAGGTGTGCCAACCCCTCCCTATACAACACACACTGTAGAGTAGGCTTCCTACCACAGTTTCCAAGGCTGGACCCTTCATTGAATGAGGAATTAAAAAGTCTGATTCAGTGACAAACCACAACCTTGTGGCCAGAGCCCAAGTCATAATATCCCTGTCTGAATTTCTAAAAGGCCAAATGCGGAAGCAGAAGTCCCTTAAAATCAGTCAATCAGTCAATCAGTTTCCCCATGCTAAGAACTGCCCTTTCATTAACCGGTCCCCACACTTGGAACAGTACATACATGTACCATCTACTGTGCAAATATCACGTAGAACAATTTACATCTGTTTGCCATACATTTCACATCAACAGCTACAAAAACAAAGCTATGGACTCCCAGCTGCTTTACCACATGTAGGAAAATGGCCCCTCCACTGCCTCCGACCTCTCCTTCAACCACTTCCACCTTCATTTCCCACCCTTCAAATTGGAAGCGAGAGAACTTGATGAAAAAAAAGGTCAAGTAGAATTCAGAAACGAAAAGTCAGTTTTCCTCTTCTGGATCAGAAGTCAGGCAGGCCCTCTGGAGTTATTTCTAAAGGGGTTTTAATTTGTCAAAGTATCACCCCCCAAAAAATTGACTAGATAGGGTTTCGACCCTGAGACCTCTGGTTACACGTACTAGTGCTCTATATTATAGGGTACATGTAATGTATGTCAAACTACTCTAGAGGTCTTGCTCATATACCTCACACCTCCAGTTCAAGGTCTAAGGTACCAGTCCAGATCAGTCAAATTTCTTGACTATTTTCACAAATTGTTGAAAAAAAATAGTTCAGTCTTCCTTTCCTTATCGTTTTTAATTCCTTCAATTTTCTGCACATCTCTTTAAGTTTAAGAGCTGGCTTGTGGCCAGATCCTAATCTGTGATCCATATCAGGCCAAGTTTTATCTCAGTCTCAGCCTTCAACCCCCTCCACCCCCCTCCTCCCTGCACTCTTCCACTTCCTCCATGATCTCACACTCGCAGTGAATTCTCAATCTCACCCCCCTTCAAGAGGGGGAAAAACACCCAAGAGTCGTCTCAAAGGCGACAGTCTGCAGCTCTCCGGTCACACATGATTACTTGCCCTCATCATTAAAACGCTGTCTTGTCGTTGAGTTTGAACAAACAGACAGACAGAGACAGACAGAGACAGGTATAATTATACCAAGGAGGGGGGTCAACTCAATTGAGACCTGCTCCCCCCACCCCCCCCCCCCCACCTTTTTTCCCCTCCAGCCCTCCAGCGCCCACGTACTTAGTCCGGACATGCTCCGAGGCCAAAATATCACCAGTATTGATTTCTGGAGGGGGAGGAGGGGGGGTTATTCAGAGCTCAGGAAATTGAGCCTGCCTGCTATTGTATAATGCGCCCTGCCGCATGTTTACCAGTCATAGTCGGAGCCAGCGCTGCGGCACCAGCACCCGCGCTCCGTCGCGTCTTAAAGAGTCGGGCAAGATCATGGAATTCTCTAATTGGTGGGAGGCATGGTTTTCTTGCGTTGTCTTTTCCCCGCCGTTTTTGCCGCATTCTGTGCTGGTCCCTAAGAGATGCCAGGGTTCAACGACCTGGGTGTCTGGCTTTTTTTTGGTGAAGACGAAAAGGTGCCCAGTGGCCGACAATTGAACCTCTAATTTTAAGATAATAGTCTTAGGGGGTTTGTGGCGCTTGGGTTGAGAATTCAGAGATTATGGCTTTAGCACGCAGAGAGCATCAAGGGGAAACCTCCTACTTGGAAAAAGGATGAATTACCCACAGAATTTATCAAGAGCTTTCACTTTTTGAAATTTTATTTTAAGACAAATTTATACAAATTCTATAGACCTTGGGCTACCATTAAATGGCTGTTCAACATATATAAACCCAGTTAGTACCTGATTATAATACTTTCAAATTCAAAGCAAGTTTAAAATCCATCCGATTCCATTGGTTTCATACAAGATTCAGTCAAATCTTTGAAAAACCTCTCATGTCCTTTGAGTTTGAAGTTTGAAGATGCAGCTCAGAAATCCCAGAATTCCATAGGGTTGCCACTTATGCGTCAACCCTTTTATGCCTCGATGTAATATGCAATTTTGTCTCAGATATTCTTAGTAGTAAGGACTTGAAGAGGTAATACAAACATGTTGCCAACAGTTTGCCGATTAGAATATCCTGAAATATGCAAATCTTCCTGATGTTCAAGGGACAGATCTTTTGACGCTTGGGGCGACCTTTCAGCAGAATGGAATGCAATTGACCTAGCACTCTCAGCAAACAGTCTGAGTTGTGGTACGCACATAGTTCAGAGGTTAGGGGTTAATAAATGGCTCGCCTTAAAAAAAAAGAACATTCTGGAGAACCACAGTCGAACAAAAATGGTAAGAAAGTCCTGATGAAAAATCTCAACTCCCTCATTTCAAATTCAGACATCTGAATTCATGGGTATCTGATGCATTGCACGCTGCTGTGAACTTACCCTTATACATGACATGGCCCATTTAATTCACTCCATGGCTGTCTGATCTGATTAAGTTAAAGGGGATTAAGAACCAGTACCAACCCCCCCCCCTGCCCCCCCCCCCCCCACCAAAAAGAAATTAATATTTGGATGAAACACGTGGACACGTTTGTACGCATGTTATTGGTACCCCCCTAAGATAACGTTACTTCAGGCACTCCCTGAAGTAATTATGCTAAATCATTTGCTATCACACCGTCCATTGGTAAAATCCGGACACATCGTATCAGGGTTGGGGGGTAGTAGTCAAGACGCACTCAATCGCCGAGGCAACCCAGCATGTAATTATCGCCTCAATTTGCGAAGAGTTAATCACGTTGACTGCCGTTGGCTTATGCGCCCCTATTCTGGCGTGAGCAATCGCCCTCATGAAGTGTTAAGGTCAAGTTGCCACGCTGCAGTAGTGCAGTTTATTTCAAGTAATGTTGTGAACTTACCAAATCTCCGGGCCTGACATTTCAATCTTAGCAGGACCTTTGTCACAGCTGCAGAATGACTGAGTGAAATCCATTTGAAACTCGTTCAGATTGTGAAAGAAAATTGGCCGACTAAATTTCATTTGGTCGGGGCAGTGCCTTAGTGCATGGGTGTCAAGCTGGGACAGTATGACTGAAACATGAACAAGTTGGCACTGGTGCAATTTGGCTTTCTTCTTTGGGAGTGTGTGTGTGTGAGGACTGTTTCTTGACAATCTTGGCTGAGAATGGCCCAGGTTGTGTCAGTACCAGGCAACGAATAAAATTTGAAGTTTATCACCTACAGCACTTTGAGTTTGTCTTTTTGAGATCAAATTATATAGGCCACGGGAAAAAATGTCTTGACTATGTCTGTATAGACTACTCTGGTATGTTTTGTAGACAACATTGGTTTGGTCAGTCAGCTATGTATAACAATTTAACAGTCCACTACTCACTAGCAAGTCTGAGGTTTGCCCTTGAGAAAGGTCCTGCTACGATAAAAATGCCAGGCCATCTAACTTTTGAGATTTATGTATTGCAGGTCATTTTTAGTCAGTGAGCAGTTTGTAATGTAAAGTTTGTTTTTGTATTCACTTCAAATTCTGAGATTAAACTTTAAAGCGGATTTCCTGTTTCACTTCAGACTTGTCTTCCCTCATCCGATCCGAAGTTCCTTTTCTTTGTTATACCATCTCTTGGTGGATCAGCAGGTTGCCCAATGAGCCCTGGACATCTATCACTGATACAGTAGGCTACCTTATAAATGAACTACATGTAGGTCTGCAAGACAAATGATTGTGGCACATTCACAATCCTTCCTGATCTGGATTAGGAAATTGTGAATGAATAATTACTCATCCCAGTTGTAACTTGGTAGTCTGGAGGGACTTTCAAGGATGAAACTTATTCCCCCTCTTTATTCCTCCGCTTTTTCAGGACATTCATTACATGTACTGTAGTGCTGTACCATCCCCATTCCCCATAGCTTTCCTCCTGGCTGCTCTCTCAGTCTTTTTTCTTTGTTTGAGTTCAAGCTAAGTGGATCAAAAGTCTGACCACAATACCAAACATCCTTGTATCCTTGGTAGGCTTTTGTGGCTTAACCTCCCTCCCCCCCAAAAAAAAACCCTACCCAGATCCTGAAATGAGTCATTGCAGCCCTAAACCACAATCTATGATGGTTGTTTGAAAGGCTTCTTTCCCCTACTTAGAAACATTCGCTCCCGGTTCTCTGCTCACACCTTCTGCTTCGGAAACCCCAGTTCGTCAAAATTGAAATGTGGCGATATATTGCACAGTGCAGCCTAGAATCTTTGATATATATTTTTGTTTTTTTATTTAGGGGTGATGTTGAGAGTAGTATTGCTTTGTAGAAGTGACTCAGGATCCTGTGTCGAGGATTTTCTCGGAGCAAACGCGGCTCAGGGGCCATTTAAGCCGGAATCCTTACAAATCCTTTGGCACAAAGAGGGTATGAGCCTATTGTAAGGTTTCTCCCAGGGGCCCCAAGTGAGGAGAGGAGTAGTCCTCTTTGGGGAAGGGTCCAGTGTTCAACCCTCCCTCTTGCTTCTCGTCTCTTTTTTTTTTCTTGTCTAAACTTTGGGTCGGGAGTGAAAATTTCTGAAGAAAGGGCGGAAGAAGCGTGACACTTGGGCTTAAGTGCCACTGTCCGACTAAGGCAGGATTTCCCAGGGATTGGTCCTTTGTCTGAGAGGGATGATTATGGAGCCCTTGTACCGCTGCCCCTACATTTAAGCCGACAATTTTTGTTTAAGGAACTTTAAGCTCCTCCCTTGAAATCATGAGGGAGTCTGGTCTTCCTAATCCAGTGCCCCTCTGAAATCAGATTGTCTGTTGGCATTCTGGAGTAGGCCTATAAAGCACAACAGGGCTTTCCGCGCTGCTTATCTCTCTGGCTTACGGTAAGAGCTTCTCCCTGCATCCCCTCATCTAAATGACCGTTATTTATACTGCTGGGCACTTCATATTAAAACTCTGTCAACTTTGCTTAAAAAAAAACCAACCACCCTCAACAACGAGTGTTCCTGTCTTTTGCCACCCACCTCGTTTTTGTGGAAAATCTCACCGCCCCAAAATATTAAGACCTCAAAACAAATGTTTTGAGGGCTCGATGTTTCGTTTTCACCAAAAGCTTTGCAAGTGGTCTTGTAGTGTAGGGAAGTCACATCGACGTAGTACATTTGACATCTTTCACAAGCTCTCAGTTCCCTTTTCCGGTCGTTGACCCCCAGTCTTGCTGGGTGTACAGGGGTACGAGCAGGTGCTTTTCTACCTGTCCCATGCAGTGCCACCAAAAGTTGCCCTCCTTACCTCCACCCACCCACCTCATTCTTAGCCCACCATGTGGCTCTGCTATTGCTAACCCCCCAAAGTTATCCCACTGCCCCACACTGGGGACTCTGGGTGGAAGGCTACAAGGGTAATTTATCCCCACACCCCTACCAGATTTCCCAATCCCTAGCTCTGCTCACTATCAGGTAGCCCTGACCTAGTTGTCTTACCGCAGAGAGTCCAAAGGGGCAGGCCTAATTCAGTCTGTAACCAGGTTCCTAGTCAAAATGATCCTGGTGCCCATTTCTGGGTTAGGTTGAAAAGGGGTTCAGGAGAAAGGAGAAGATATTGCGTTGGGTTTAATAACCCAGGGTGGTTGGAGTACCGTAATTTGGACGCCTGAATTCCAGATTTCATCAATCTCCAAAACTGAAGTGTAAACGATGCCGCCCTTGGGACTCAATTTGTTTGACTCTCCAAGTCAGATTGGAGGCCCAATTTGCTACAAACCTGGGCTGGGACCTTGTGTAGGCCTTTTGCAGGCCCTCAGCGGGTAACTTTTCCTGAGGACAGAGATGGCGCCTATCTTGTCTTATCTGTGAAAACCTGTCAGGAGGATGAAGGACAATAACCCCCACCCCCTTGATTCGAATTCTTCCAGTCTGCCATTATGTAACCCACTGATTTGTTTCACAACTTGGCAATTAGTTTTTTTATTCCCCCCCCTCCCTCCTCTCCCTGCAGAATCTTGTTGGCCTTCCTTTTAATCGCACAATCAGAGGAAGACTCCTCCCTATGAGAAAAACCCAGAGTGGCAGTAATTGCAGCCAGAAGAATGTGAAGTGGAGGAGGGGAACCCAGGAGTGTGGACATTCAGATGTATCATGTCCTTGGATCGTACAATGTGATGATGGATTTATAATTCTCAGCCAGTTTGAGAATGTGGGGGAGGGGGTGGCTGTTGGACCATGGTTTGACCCAGGGGAGGGAAGACAGGGGCTCCATTCTTAAAGAATTTGATACATTAAACTGGAGGTGTGGTCCAGTTTTTATCCCCCCTTCGTTTATTGATGTCCTTACCCTGCTCTGTCTTCCTCCGATCAGACTGATCATCAGACAGCTAGGATGGGCTGAAGCCTGAAGCTGACAAAGATTTTGGGTTTTTTTAAGTAGCAGGAGGTAAGGGGTAGTTGAGTGACCTGCCAGCAGGGGGCATTCCTATCTGCTTGTGTCATGCCTCTGATGTCCTCCACATAACTTGTTACAAGAATGGCTAGTTAGCGCTGGACATCTCACCCCCCCCCTACCCATCCTCCTACCCCCCACCCCTTGGCATTTAATTCTCACCCCCAATTTGTCTGAGCAAACCAATTGGTTTTCCCAAATTATCGGCCACACCACTGTGAGCTATTGGAACTCACTTTAATAGGCCTATACACAAATGTAGCAAACTGCTTTACTAAAGCCCCATCCACACTGGACTTTTTTTGGGGGGAAACTAACCGAGCAAATGGGAAACTTGATCATTTTAAGTCCAGTGTGGACAGCCCAGGAAGTTTTCCACACATGTAACTCACCCGGCTCGAATGGGTAATAATTTAACTGACTGACTTCTGCCCAGGTAACTTGACCAGGTCAGTTTAACCATAGCTCCATGGTTTAACCGTGTTGAAAAGTCCAATGCTGATGCAATGTCTCGGTAAACAGTCCGGTAAAAAGAAAAAAAACACGTCCGGTAACCGGAAGAACAAGACTCGGCTGTGCCAACAACGCACAACAATGTGTAACGTGTGCGGGTGTGTTGCGCACTCGTCGTGATTGACACCAAGTTGTTTATAACCTGGGTGGCATCTATCATGATCTCCTACGAACAACATCCGGTCAGAGGTCGCCGTGATAGCGCCCTCATGCATTGTGTTCAGTCACTTGGATAAGTTTTAACCGTCGTTGCAGTTATCTACCCACATCAATAATCCAAGTGTGCACGCTGGGAAGATTTAGCCATTGGAATGTTACCCATTGTTTTGGTAAAGAAAGAAAGGACTTAAAAGGACCAAAATCCAAGTCTCAATAAAGGAAATGTCAGGCCCTGTACTTTAATGATTTCTGACTTTTGGGCTGGACAGAGATAGACATGGTTAGCAATAGTATTGTATATTGTGTCCTATAGTGCTATGGGCATGGCCAGGGTAATTTACTTATTATAGCATGCATAGAGCAAGGATGCTTAAGGATGTAGGGCTGTGGTCTTTAGTAAGAAAAAGAATAAACAAAGACCGCAGTTTGTACTTGGAACATCTGACAGGTCTATTTATCATTCCACACATGGAGTAATTCTGAATGAGGAGGAAAAACGCCCCCACACCAAGATTGAATTGAAGTGACCACAACAGAATCACAAGGTAAGGAGGGGGTGGTTTAGGATACTGGAAGAATGAAAAGAGACAAAAACCACCAAAATCACCAAAAAATCATACAAAGGCGAGTAGTATCAAGTAGGCGAGAGGGTTTGGTGTTGTTTTTTTTTACTTGCAAGGTGGATAACATTATCAGAGAGTTTGGGGGGCCTCTAGTTGTGACTGTGAGACTTTTAGCCACAACCTTGCCGGAATCGAAAGCAAAACATACCCGTAGCCCTGAAACATAATGAATAGCCCACAGGGGGGATTAGTTCTGGTACATGCTTAGTTTTCACGTTTACTGTGAGTGTGACAGCGGAGTTTGAGTCAATACTTGACAAACATTACCGGTACTACAGGCGGAATACTGTAAAATTCTGTGAAATCAGGTCAGGCTCTGGAATGTAGCCCAATTTAATGTGTAATGGACATTACATTATATCTTTCAGTGCGGATTGCTACATGGATTGCAGGCCCTAATACTCAAGCTATGCCTTGATGCAAACCCCACATGTTCACGATTTCAGGACCGAGTACATGTAGCCGTGAAACCGCAAGTTACCATGTTGTAGACATGTTGCTGGCAATTCGCAATGAAATTTAGAACTGGGGAGGGCCCAATTTTAAAACCTTCCAGATGTTTTCATGTACGGTATGTGTGCATATTTGCAGGCAGCCATTCCTGACAAACCTTTTCTGTGTAGTATACCATGGAGGAAAAAGGGGGAGTATACCATGGAGCAATGAGTACCAGTACGTCGACTATTGTTAGTATAGTATACACATGTGCAGCTTGAGCGTATTGCGCCCTTAGCTTTTGTGCCTCAACTGAATTGTGAATGAAATTCCTGTGCCCCCAAAGAATGACCCTGACATAAATTCCACATTCTGCCCAACCGCAAAAAACCGATCCCTTTTCCATGCACTATTTGGCAAGGAATATTCTGGAGTGTGGGACGATGATTGAAACGCTTTCGCTCGCTTGTATCGAAGAAGGATGGGGCTTCATAATGTCAGACAAATTTTAACACCGATTCTTTCCTTTTTACTGGCTTTGAAGTCGGACTCTTTCTTTGTCAAATTGCACCCCGGCTCGCCCACATCGGTGGATGTTTTGATGGAGCGATCTGAAGAAAAAAAATTGGACAGCAATTTTGGCTCTGACATGGAAATGCACAATGAATGTTGCGACTGCGATATAAATTGTTTATTATCCCACGCCTCCTTATCCAAAGAAAAGCCTTAAAAGAGCAGATCTGTCTGACAGGAATTACAATGTAGGAGTGAATCGTGAACAAGATGTGGGGGTGTTCAGCATTTTTAGAATACTTTGCGCCCCAAAGAAAGCCTTTAACAATTTCAACAACAGTTTAAAAAAGAAAGTATGCTGCCTCGTAGTAAGCCATGTAGATTGTGAAAGCTATCCGTCTGTGTGGTTCATGGCCATTTGCACAACCGTCAAAATCGCGAGTCAGATTTTGCTCAATGTCTGAGTTTTGGGACGTGCCTTCTTGCCTCTAGTAGGGGATTGAGCCTTTACCTTACAAAACACTAAACTTTCCTTGGGGGCCCTTGGTGCGTGTGTGTACTTATTGGAGAGGGGAAAGGGTGAGCGAGGGAGAGAGAGAGGGTGAGAGAGAAGAGACAGGTGGGAGAGAGAAAAGAGAGAGAGAAGAGAGGGAGAGAGAAAGGGAAGGAGAAAGAGATAAGTGAGGGAGAGAGAAAGAGAAGGAAAGAGAGAGGGGAGAGAGAGAGAAGAGAGGAGGAGAGAGAGAAGGGAGGGAGAGAGAGAGAGGGGGGTGAGAGAGAGAGAGGGAGAGAGAAGGAGAGAGAGAGAATGAGAGAGAGAGAGAGGGAGAGAGAGAGAGAGAGAGAGAGAGAGAGAGAGAGAGAGAGAGAGAGAGAGAGAGAGAGGGGGAAGGGGAAGGGGGAGGGACCTTTGAAGGGGACTAACAATCCGGCCTTAAATTAGCCATTTAGTGTCATTCTCCTTTCTACATTGAGGAGGTAATAGCCAGCCTTTGTTGGCGGGAATTAGAATGTAGGGCCAGGGGGGGTTTGTGGGACCTGAGAGGAGGTGGGAGTCACAGCTAACAGTGCAGCTTTAGTTTGTCCCGGAGAAAAGAAAAAGGGGGCGGGAGAGAGTCTGCAGTCATTCTGGTTAGACCGGAGTGGTTGTCTGTTTTGTTCTGGTAGCTCGTAGCTGGAAATGGGGTTCTGCAAACCTTACACTGTCCTTTCTTTTGCCCTTGCCTTTGCCCCATTCACGGCTGCCGGGTCTTGTTATTTTTTTTCCCCCTTCCCCTTATTATTAATGGGGTAAGTCAGAGTGAATGAATCGTAGTGAGAGATATCCGGGCGGCTTGAATGATCCGTGTTGACCCTGTCTTCCCATAGGGGGGTGCTGGTACAGTGGAGCGGGATTTACTCTTGTTCTCCATTGAAACCTGTAAAAAAAAAGAGGGGGTGGTGTGGGGGCACATCACTCCGTAGGTTTAGGGAAATGAAAATACCATCTGATGGACGGGACAGGTTCGGCTGAGTGCTGCCTGGGTGTTCAAGGGGGAAAAAAACCACATTGCTGGTCACTCATCGCTTGGTATATACACACAAGATCTGTGAAGAACAAGTCCCAAATTTGCCCACGAATAAAGCACTGGCTCAATAGCTCTTTTTACACTTTGCCTTCCATTAGATCATATGTCACCAAAGATCATCTGAAGTCACTTAGAACTGCGTTCAAAAGGAGATAGTCAGTCTTTGTCTACATGTTCCGTACTTGTCTGTCTCCCTGTTGCCATGGAGTGCATGAGGTTGCCATGGAGTTGACACCGAGCCTAAGAAAGGAGGAAGTGGGGTTTTTTCTCCTTGCATTGGGAATGATCCTCACTTTTTGTTTAGAATTGCCATAGTTTTTGAAGGGTGATCAAAGTCACGCGATGTATCATTGCTGGTAGCGACGTTTCGGTTGCTGGAACTGCTAACGTTCATCAGGTTACAGCAACCAAAACGTCGCTACCAACAACGATACATCACGTGACTTTGATCACCCTTCTCCTTACCTGTACCACCGCGATGAACAACCCCTTGATTTGTGTAGTTTTTGTAAAAAAAAACATAGGCCTACAAGGGAGGGGGGTTATCCTTGCCACTGATATGGACTTATGCTGTAGTAGTGTAGTACTACTACTAGTGGTGTCGCTACTCACTAACATAGTTCAGTCATTGGGGCCCTGCTGTGTCTAGCTCCCACAATGCACTCAATGGCGCTTAACCTCTCCACAATTTTATTGACATTACTCGGCTCCAAAACACCACAGATTTATTCAATTATTGTGTTTTTTTGACTCCCCCCCCCTATTCTGAATCAAGTAGACCTGTAGTTGACCCTTGGATGACACTCCCCCCCCCCTCCTAAAAAAAAACCGTCTCCATTTTCGGAGGAATTTACCTAAAGCAGAATTAGAAACTAGATATCATGGCTGAGCACAAACGTCCAAATTTGCCCCCTTAAACGGATTTGGAACTTGATATCATTGAACACCCATTGTCAAATTTCCAATACAAAGGGGGTTAGAGAGAAGCTATTGGTGACTGTCATGACGAGCCTAATATTTCTAAATGTGGTCTGGACATAGTGCTTTAGAATTAGGAAAGGAGTGAGAATATTGAGACGTGTTTGCAGTGTCTGTCAGTGGACAGGGGCTTGTGCGAGGGTTGAAAGGTCCTGACTAGAGTCGGTTTGCTTTCCGGATTGAGATTTGAGGAGGCTGAAAGATTTGGCCAAGCTTTTTTCCCCCCCCTCGCTTTTGGGGAAAGGGGAACACAGTGACACTACACAGGCTGGGTTCAGCCGATCTGTGTGCTCAGAATGTTGACCTTTGGAATAGACCCATTTAGACTAGGGGTTTAGGAAGTGAATTGAGCAGAAACCAAACAGACCTGCCGGGACATTTATTTTGAGATTAATCCTTCATTTTCCTCCATCAAAGTTTGTTTCTGTCTATTCTTTTCCTCTTTTTTTTTTTTTTGTAGCTTCATCCTAAGTCTACACACCAATAATCGAGCGGAAGTTGGCACTGTGGTTTGACTTCCAGATTTCTACCTCTCCCCTCTCTGATGTAATTGTTTCTCTCCATTCAAAGTTGTCTGTTTGGGGTTTTTGGGTGCTAGTGTTGTGGTGTGGGGTTAACCGGTGGGAGGATGTGGTCATGAGTTTCCAAAAGGGTCTTCCAATGAAAATGGCCTTGTTTGCCTGAGTGCTTGGTTTGGTAGCATTTACGTGCATGTCCAGACTTGTTTTGTACACAAACTGGCCTACATGTACATGTACATGTATTGTACATGCATTGTACAGTGTACATGTACTGTACATGGTCGTCCATCTACCTGTGCATACATGTACATGTACGTATAGTACATGTACATTGTAAATGCTCACCGAATTTTACACTCTATACATGCAGAGTGAGCCAGAATGGAAACTACATGTACAGTACATGTACATGCATGTACCATAAGCATGGGCTTGTGATGATGCAATGATGGCCTTGTCCTTGCAGCATTGCAACAGTGGCTACAGCTGCAAATTGCAAAGAGTCAGTCTGATCACTCTGATGCAACCTACATGTACCAGCCAGCGGGTGCATGCAGCTCTCATACTCATAGACTTGTCTGTGATGACCAGCCCTAGCCATTGAATTCGGACAATGCCATGATTGCAAACATTGTACACACACAATGTACCCGCCCTGAATTATTGAAACTCAACCAGACAGCCCGCCATTTTGTCTGCTCAGCCACTGGCTGGCAGACAATGTGTGTGCTCAATTGGTGTGTAGTTTGTGTACACAGGGTATGTACTAAAGCAATGAATCCTCCTACTGGGTTACCCTGAATTGTCTTCCCATTGTCTTTTCTGATCCATGTTCCTTGAAACTGAAAGAGGTGACTTGGTGTCGCCACAAACTTTTCATGTGGAAAGAAATAGCTGTCAAATTTACCGGAGTAGAGCAACATATTGTATCACTGTCGTTACAAATTTGCATAATTGATCCAACTACTGTACCAAGTTCAAATTGGGAAAGTTTGAAAATGTTGTTGAATAGGGTAAAGTCGCCTACACAACATTGGTAAGATTAAACAACCGAAATGTTCACAGATTTACATGAAAATTATACAGTTTGAAGATGGTTATAGTAGAAACTTCGCACTGAAATATTTTTGTAAAATGCTGTATTTTTTAAGAAAAGACTGAAGAAATAGTTTACATCTCATGTACCCCAGGGGTAGATCTGAACGATTTTTCGGAACAATTATAGTTGAATGCTGCATTTTCGCGAAACAAATGAAGCGGTTTTTCACTACCCGGTATTTCCTCGAGACACGTTTTGTGGATTGAGCTGAATTCTTCACAGGTGTGCTATTTCATGGATATGTTGGACCAGACAACGTATACGTATGCTATTCTTTGACCTTGACCAATGTTGTGTAAAGTTGGTGGTATCTCAAACTCAAAGGATTTGTCAAGGGGACGCGGGATCACCTCAGCGACACCTCAGAGGATAGCGATCATTTGTAGCCAGACCCCCGAATGTGTTTTTGATCATCAGCAGAGATGAACTTTGCACAAGCTGTACTTTGCACTGTGACTGTCAAGGGTTTCTGAGCCGGTTGAGATTGTGACCTCATGTTATCTGAGACTGCTAATAAGCTGTTGAAACTGATTTTTATAGGCAGTTATTAATGAATTGCTTGCTTAAAAGTTTAAACAATTTTGAAGGGCTTTTTTGGGTTGTCAGTTATTTTTAGTATTATAACACGGTACATGCTTAGCAATTGTGGTTGATTATGTCAGTCTGTGTTCAGTGTTTACCTTCAGTGCTCGTGTCATGGAAACTGCTGTGGGGAACATTTTGTAACAAAAGTTAAGGGTACGTGTATGAATATTGGGGGGAAAAACTGAGAGATTAAGATTTTAGCTCCATGCTCCAGTGTGCTCCACACTGACACAAGCACTGGTAATAGTTGGAATCCAGCAGTCTCCTGACGACTGGCTGACTACACGCACTGCCTAAAACGTTGAGTTATTGGCTCTTTTCAGAGGCACACTCCGTCTCAACTCTCAAAAGAGATGGTTGACATGCTGTCAGCATGTCACAGAGAACCTCCCACTTGATTTTACCCATTATTTTCAGAATTATTACAACAACTGCCATAGAGTTGTGTGCTGCATGTACAGTACAGGGTACATGCAGAGCGCTGAATACCGGTACAGTGCGTCATTTTACATGGCTGAGAATTTACCTTGAATGAAGTAAGAGGAAAAAGACATTGCTCTCTGACATCTGTAAGCCTCAGTGAATGAATCTACAGATGTAACCTAGTGGGTAGCAGGACACACATCACACAAAGTGAATGTTTTCAATGGCTCACAATTTGAGGTTCACTGAAGCAACCTTCAATGCAAACACAGAGTTTTAATGTTACAAAGCTTGCACAGACACCCCACTGTGAACACAGTGAATGTGATATATAGTGTCATGCGTGCATCTCTGCAAAAACATCAGATGTTCTGGGAAAGAAAACTATCTCTACACACGTACGAATGTTTATCATTTTCGACACATCATGCCAACTGTACATTGTATGATCGTGACATCTTTGCCACGGACGTGTGAAAACTAAACTTCAAACTTTGTTTTCCTCGTCGTGTTTTGGTTTTTTTTTTTGAGAAGAGCTTGTTTTAAAGTTTGCGCTTCAACTTTTGATAGTCCTGGCCGTTTCCGGGCAACCTCGGAGGTAGACTTTGATCGTGTTTGCTCCGCTCTCCACTCTTTGGGTCATTAAATCCGGTCGAGCAATTGAAGAGTGAGGTCTGAAGAAAAATGAAAAGAATCTCATGCAAATACCATTGCATTTACAATTGTACAAGTATCTGTATCAGATCTGATTTTGATATTATTTTTTTTATTATTATTATTTTTTTTCATACAAAACATTGGTGGTGGGGGGAACCCTGGGGTTTGCACATGTTTTTGGCCGTTTGTTTCGTGGATCCAGAAGTAGATCAGTGGTCCATGCACTGGTTCTCTCCATCAAATAGGCCAAGGCCTTAGCTTATGTCACTGCGTTCACACTTGATCCCGCAAGGAGGATCAGATCCTGCGGTCATGGAGGATCTGATCCAGTGCTGTGTTCACAGTGGATCCCGATCCTGCATTGATCGCGCATTGAGCAGCGGTAACGCTCTCCAAAGGTTATCCATGTAGGTCACTAGTCATGTGCAGTAGAACGTCAGCACGGCCATGACGCGCGAAACACATTTAAACACATACATGTACACAAAGTCTTGTTTTTGCGCGTTTTTCCAGGCATGGGCCGGATGTGGTCGCTGTAATCCGCAGGATCAGATCCCGCATTGCGTCCACACTTGCATGTTGATCTCGCATGCGGGATCAGACCCGGGTCTGATCCTTCCCAAAAGGAGGATCAGATCCCGGGATCTGATCCTGATCGCGTAAGCGTTCACACTTGCGTTGATTGCCCTTTGATCGCCCTTGCGGGATCTGATCCTCCTTGCGGGATCAAGTGTGAACGCAGTGTGTGAGAACTCAGTCATGGATCACTGATTCAGATCCTCTGGTGAAATAGTGAAGGCTTCTGGTGTTGGAAGAAGGAAAACCAAATTGTCCGACTCGCGAAACCCAGTTAACCCTCACAAACTTCCTTCAAATTCCCCTCAAAAGTAACCACAGTTTTCCCTAAAGAACTCGCCACAAAGTTCCTACAGTACAGAGGTCCAGAAGATTCCTAGTCAACTCCCATACACTGATACAGGCCCCACTCCTGCAACATTTCCAAAAACTTCCTGAAAAACTGCCAGCAAGTTTGCACAAAACTCCTGCAAGTCGTCAAAAAGTATCATCCCTGAAGACAACCCAGATTGCAGTTCAGGGTACAGGTTTCTCTCTGGAATTTTTTGGAGCACTTTGTACATAACAAGGGCCTGTTGCCAGCGTTGGCGTTTTGTTTATCACATGAAATGGTCCTTGGAGAATCTCCCTTGGGCACCGTCAAGAACTGATGCACATTTTTATTTGTGATAAATTCCATTCTTGAACGAAAAAAGAAAGATTACTTTGTTTCTTCCTCCAGTCATTTGTCCTTTTGTTTGGAATAGAGGAGTCAACTGACCACAATATTTATCATTTGTTTATTTTAAAAACTTTTACAGATGTTCTCCCTCCATGTTTAATCTTGTGACCTGCTCTTCACTAAGCCGACCTTTGACTTCAAGGTTACAGCTAAACACGGATTGTACAACTTGCAGAACCTCATTAAAATTGTTGCAGGGACTCCGGAAAGATTTATGATGTGCCAGACTCGGAATGAAGTATCATCTTCCTGTAAACCTCCTTGACTTCTGAAGATCCATCTTGCAATAGTTGACAAATTGGCCTATTCTCAGGCAAGAGAGACACAAAAGTGTCGACACAGATGGTTTCTTGTGCTCTTATCTGCGACCTCTTCTTACATCTGACCTCAGCATGACCTTTCCTTATCATCCTTAACATGAAATCTTTTGAGGCTTGGGTGAAAGAAAGCATTGACTAGAATTACTCCTAACATTTTGAAAAATTGGAGTAGATAGATCTTCTGTCCGTCTTTGCTGTAGGGCAGGGTGATTTTTATCAGACCGTTGCTTACCCTTCCTACTGGGAATAGCTTTGCAACAGTGCATGCTGCTTCTTAAGATTTCTGGTGCCTCCAGCGAGGAGTCTTGTGTTTTGCTTTCGCTGAACTAATTTCTCCTCCAGCCAGCCACCTCACTGAGACTGAACTGCTGACCTTTCCCAAGCCTTTACCTCTCGGCAAAAGTACTGATACATGTCCCAAACCAGTGGCTCATGTGATCTGATGCTCAGAGTTCTTTTTCGCAACCTAGGGCCAAACAGATGTTGAAAATAAATAGATAAATAAATAGATATACACAAATGTTGCAAACTGCTTACTGACTAAAATTACCAAAATGCAAATCTCAAAATTTAGTGGGCCTGATGTTTCAATCCTAGTGCTAGGATCGAAACGTCAGACTCAGGCCCACTAGATTTTGAAATAAATAAATTAAAAAATAGAAAAAATAAAAATATACAGGGAAACTGGTTTCCTAGCAACCATTCAGCAACCATTTTGAATGTCCTCAACAATTTAGAGTGCCCTGATGTTTCAGGAGCCTTCAAGCTTTCTTGAAGGTAGAGGAATGTCTTTGAGAAATGCTTTCTGCCTTTGGGAAAGGTCCTGCTTGGAGCAGAATCTCGGGTCCAAATTAAATTGATGCATTTGGGTCAGTTAATTTAGTAAATCTGCACTTTGCAAGATTTGTGTATTGCTTGTAGTTGTAGTATTGTATTCCTCTATCCTGTACAAACTTATTTTTGATTGGGGCTAGAAAAACAAAATTATGGAGTCGGAGTGACTATTGAACCAAAGTCTGCCATTGGCAAACAGGGTTTTTTTCAGTTGTGGTTGCCATGTGTGACAGTTGCTAGGCAGCTGGTATCCATGCAAACTGCAAAGCCTCTCATAAGTCATATAGGCTGTCACCATGGGCCAAAAACTGTTGGTGGGTGGGGGGGGGGGTTGGTGAGGAGAGTGAAAAGGGGGGATCAGGGGGGAATTTCTGACGACTTTCTTGAACTTGACAGGATCCCATGCACCAGTTAAACAGCTGTGCAACACATGTCCATTGCCGACAAACTCATAAAAAATGGCCGCATGCTGGAATTGCACATACACACAAGCAACACAAAAGAAATTGAAGAGGGGGGGAATGTTTGTTGACATTTGCACCAATTCTTGAGGGGAAAAAAACGAGACGAAATCTTTGAAGAAACATATCTATAAGTAATTGTGTGATAATTTGAGGGACTTGAAATGCATTTACCGGGCATATGGCGAGGGCCGTCGGGTTGGGAACAGCTTGCAGTTTGTGAGACATTTGGTGGAAGGCAAAAGAGGAATTCTGTTCTGCTAATCCAAATCCTGACAATCTGAATCTGAAGAAAGTAAGCAGGCGTAACCAAAAAAAAATGAAGTTTAACCTAAATCTTGTCTCCAAAACACTTGGTCTGCAAGAACAGATTTTTGAATTGTGATCCACTTTTTGATGATTTTTTCCCAGTAGGAAAATTTGGAAATACTGCTAGACTCATTTCATTATCTACAGGCCCCTGGCCAGTGGTACCAGTGCAAGTTTCCACTCTCCAGCTCACCCGAGTTCCATCTGCCGTTTGCAAAATTTAAATCCAGCGATTTCAACAAGAGGCATTTCTGACATTAATTTGTTTATTTGCCTTGGTGCCATTCTGTTAGTTCCAAGTGTGACAGTCACGAAGGACATTTAGACTCGAAGCCCACTTTATTTAAGAAATGTGAACCGCTCTTTAAGACATTAAGGACATCTGAGAGAGGATCGGATGGTGCTGCGAGGCCCATTTCCTTTCTCCTTTATTCTTGGCCTCTCCTCTCTCCCTCCCTCCTTCCCGCTTCATTTCATTTCCAGCAGTGGTCCACTCAAGAGGCCATTATTCTTCTCTGCCAACTTAAGCGATTTTTCTCCCTCATTAGAGAGCTAAACAGATCCAACTAGAGGACTTCAATCTCCCCCTTCCCTAGTGGTTTACCACAAAAAAAAGAGAAAGATGTACTCATTTGGTTAGAGGCTGCTAGTACATGCAGCCCCCTGGGCAAGAAGCCTTCCATGCTGCCTGTGTGTGTTGTATAGGGAGGGGGTGGCTACATGTACATGTACCAGACATCTGTGTTTTAACTGGCCCACCTATCATCCAACTGTCTTGCATTTTGGGCGGCTTGTTGTTTGTATTTCAGAGACAGATGGAATGAGAAAGAAATGAGGCCAACATTGAGATAAAGAGAGCATTTTTTGTGTTTTTTGCCTAACTTTTTCTCAGTGTTATTCTTTGGTAAATCAAACATGGCTGGTAACTGGGGGTTTCACTTTCAGGAAGGGCTTTGCACTTCTTGGTGTAGGCCTATGTACCTGATACACTATGCTCAGTGCTTTGCCCATTTGCCATCCATCCAAGTGGATTAAAACAGTTACCGTGTGAAGTGATGTCATCACACAATCGCCCCCAAATAGTAATATTTGCTCAGTGTTAAGCCAAATCCATTGATACCAGGCAACCAGTTATAGTACTATCTCCATCAGTCCATGCATATCAGACATCTGAGCATTGCGGTTGATATACGATACCAAACCGCAGGTCTCATACCACACCCACAAATAATGTCCAACGCCTTGGACGATCTCAGTGCCAATTTGGTGATGCAACTTGGAAGTTTGTGGGCAGGGAGTTCACCCACACAGGTCAAACATTCAGCCTCCGCATTTTGAGATTAAAGGGAAAGAAAATCAAAGAGGGGAAGATCTGAGGAGAAAGATAACTGGAATGGAGGTCAACGTTGAACCTAGAAGAAGGATTGCAAAATGGTGTTAGACATTCCTTGTTTGGAATATGTATCACAAAGTGAAAAAAAAATAACTGTTAAATTTTTTTTCCTGGGGTCCTGCTAGGAGCTTACATGTTACCTCGAGAATGGAAATAACAGACCCCTACAGGCTACATTTTTTATTCATTTTTTTGTGTGATGTTAGTCAATTAGTTAGCTGCAGTTTGCATGTTTTTTTAATGTGTATTACATGATTACATCGCAAAAGTAAAAATTAATTTGAAGCTCTCAAACTGCATGTCGTCAAAAGGATGCATGGTTTGACACAAATTGCCATACCACTGCCCTCTCTAAAAAAGGACAATTTATCAAGTGGTGATTCCGTTCATAAGATTTCTCTTCAACTGGTATGATATTCATTTCCCGATAAACCTTCACTTTTGCTCGTCCATGTTTGTAATTGTGGTTGAGCTTATAACTCGGCAGGGTGCTAATGACCCAGCGTGACATAAGCCTCCTTGACTCATGACAAATTGGTGGTCGTATCGTGCAAGTTTCCAGTGGCGGGACAGGGACTTGAACCTGAGACCTCTGGTACAAGCACTCTTCTGAGCTATCCAGCCCTTACAACATGTAGATTGTGGCCTTCCCAAATAGTCAACTAGTCTTTGCCAGGGTGGGGGCACCATTCAGAAGCATTAACTGCCGTATATCTTCACGCCCCTATTTTCATTCAGATGCAAACAATTAACAACCAATAGTTGTAAACCTGGCAACAGCAGTTCACAGTTCAGGGGTCACACAAAGTGGATGCAGCTTTTTCAATTTAAGTCAAACAAAATAGTTACAGGAGAAACTCTTCTAAAGTAATATTCGTGAACAAAAAGGAAGAGAAATTCATGTGGTTTTTCCTGTCAGAAATGTGGCTCCTGCAGCCCCAGGGGAACCAGTCAGGGGTCTAGCAGTGCCCAGCTGGGTGGGCTACTGACATAACCTCGGTCATTCTCAGCCCAAATCTCTGAGAAACAACCCCCCCCCCCCCTAAAAAAGCAAAACAAAAACGAGACACCCAAACATTGTGGCAGGTTTTTTATGTTTCAGTCATCCAGCTAGGACAGCTGGATACGACTGCACTAAGCACTGGCCTAATATCTCCCTGGCCTGACCAAGTGAAATGTGGGGTCATTTTTGGTTCAATTTGAATGACATTCAGTTACTCTGCCTCAGTGAGAAAGGTCCAGCTTTTTTGAGATTTGGTGTTTGGGTTAATTTTAGTCAGTAACTAGTAGTTTGCAAAATTTTTAAGTTAAGATCACCAGTGTCGTCAACATATTGAAAATATTCACGCATTCTTTAACCAAAAGGGCATGAATCTCAAAAGTTAGAGGGCCTGACGTTTTGATCTCAAAGGCAAAAGGGACAGGAATGAAATATCATCTAAATTGACATATCCTTTCTCGTGTAGATGTACTGCAGTACTTTTTTATGTAATTTAGTTTGTGTGCAACATGGGCATAGTTGAAGCCCACTGGGCTATCTTTAGAGTCTATAGACTTAAGTGTGTGGGTGTATGTTAACATACTGTCTTTATGAGCGTCCTATCGAAGCGCAAACACGCCGTGATGTCATAGCGTGCCAGCACGTTGATCCATTTTTGCACTACACCCAGATCAGTTATCTGCGGCTGGTGTGACTGAATCCCCCTCTCACTGTTCAGGGTACACATTGATGGTCGTTGAGGTGGCCTTAAATAAAATGATGCCTTACTGGTGACATGACTGCCTCCCAATCGTTTGCTGTCGTTATATCAGAAACAGAGGTAGTTATTAGGATTTTTGTAACTACATGTCAAATGCGGTGACTGTCTTCTGAAATACTGCGAAGTTTTGTGGGACTCGGACTTAGACCCTCCTAAAATGAAAGAAACTCAAGGTTTCAAGAGGAATAAAGTATTGTTGTGTCAGTGTGAAAACGCAGTATGTGTTTCTCATCTGTCTTGACCTGTTTTTGTCTAGAATAACGATTTTATTTAGCATAGAAACCAAACTATAAAGGCCATGTTTTTCAACACTTTGTCTCCCCCCCCCCCCCCTCTGAGAATGGTCTTGCTACATTTAGGATCGAAAGTTTAAAAAGTCAAGCCTTCCTAAAAAAAAAAATCAGATTGTTAAAGATCTCGAAATGGTGTCTTTCATTCTGATTAAGATTTCTTTTAAAAAAACCAGACCACTAACTTAGTTACTGCAGTGCTTCTTTATTCAAAGATCTGAAAGTGAAATGATTTTGGTATAGGGCCTATATCATAGGCAACTATATCGGCAAAATTATGGTGCTGCAATTTTTTTTTTGCGAAGGCACGCATATTAACCATCAGCCATCACAGGTGAAAAAATGTCAAATGTTTATAAATCGATGTGTGGGGTTGGGGAGGTGGAATTCTGTAAGGACCCAAGGTGATTATACAATCAATTTTATCACATTTTTTTCTTCATATTCCTCTCAGGGGAAAACAACACGTGCTAGTTCTCTGGACCGGGTGAACTCTGCTTCATGTCAGAGACAGCTTTTACGTCTGACTTGAAGTTTAAGGCCCGCTGCATTTCTGCATGTTTACCTGGCCAAGACACCCCCTCCCCTCCCCATCTAAGCTCTGACCTTCATGGGTCCATGAATGTGATGGATGGAATAATCGGATTGTGGCCAAATGCAGACATGGTTTAATGCGATGGCCATCAACCCTCTGAGGTTTTGTTTTCTCTGAATTTGTGTTTCATCTCTGCCGTCTCTGAGTGGACAGCTCCGTCTTTCTATCTGTTCCTCTGTCTGTCTGTCTCACTCAATTATTTCTGTGTCTGTCTCTCAGTCTGTTTCTCTCTCTTGTGTCTCTCTGTCTCTCTGTCTCTCTTATGTGTCTCTCTTATGTGTCTCTCTGTCTCTCTTATGTGTCTCTCTGTCTCTGTCTGTTTCTCTTATGTGTCTCTCTGTCTCTGCCAGTTTCTCTCTTGTGTCTCTTTGTCTCTGTCAGTTTCTCTCTTGTGTCTCTCTGTCTCTGTCTGTTTCTCTCTTGTGTATCTCTGTCTCTGTCCCTTTCTGTCTCTCTCTATATGCACCTCTGTCCCTTAATGTATCTCTGTTTCAGTATCTCTCATCTACCTGTCTCTCTGTCGCTGATTCTGTCTTCTTGTCTGCCTATTTCTGTACACCGTCTGTGACCCCCAGTCTACTCTCTCTCTCTCTCTCCATCTCTGGCTATCTCTCTGTCTCCCATTGCCTCTCTCTCTCAGACTCTGTCTCTGTTTCTCTGTTGCTCTGTCAATGTGGCCGTTCCTATTGTCCAAAATAGAATGAAATTATTTGGATCACGATTTGTATCTCGATTCAAACTTTTTTGGTGTGTTTGGACACAATACAGTAAATGAGATTATTAGTGGGATTTGAGTCGCGATTCAGACTTTTCTGAAAAATAATTGCTCTGTTGAATTACACCTGTTGTTTTTTAAATCCCACAGTGCACCCTCAGGAAGTGCTGTGCTTGTTGATATGCCACCCTCAAGGACACTCCCATTGTTTAATCACAACTGCTATAACCACAATCGGCCCGCGAATTGTGCGCGGCGTGATCATTAATGGCTTGTGTGCACACGAGCAAAAAGAAATCATGGTTTGTGCCACGCGATTCAAATCGCAATTACTTGCGTCGTGGGAATGGCGCGTATCTCTCCCTCCCTTCTCCCTCAATCTCTCTGTCCCTGTCTAGATCTCTGTGAGAAATTTATGGAGGCAACCTCTGGATAATTTGCTTGAACCCTTGATGGAAACAACCCCCAGCACATGTGCATGTAGTTCCACTCCCTTCTCAAAAACAAACAAAAAAAGGGGCCAAGGTAGTTTCAACCCCAAGGGGCTTTTTGCTGCAAGGAGGGGAATCAGGCAGGAACATTTTTTTTTTTTTTTTTGGGGGGGGGGCTGTGGGATGAGGTGGTGACAAGATGTTACAGACAGAGAAACCATGAGTCCAAGAGACAGAGAAAGACAGAGAGGGGGAGGCATAAGCCCTGTCCACACTGGACTTTTGTGGGGGAAACTAACCAAGCTATAAATGGCTAACTTTACCATTTTAAGTCCAGTGCGAACACCCCCAGGAAATTTTCCTCCTAGATAACTTACCCGTCTCGAATGGATAAGTTAATCGACCGACTTCTTCCCTGTTAAATCGACCAGGTCAGTTTAACCGAGTCGAAGGTGCAGTGTGGACGCGACATCTCATGCATTTTGTATTTAGTCAGTCGCTTAAATTCTACCTGTCGTTGCAGTTATCTACCCACATTGATAATCCAAGTGCGTACACCGGTAAGATTCACCCATTGGAATGTTACCCACGGTCTCGGTAGAAGAAAAAAAAGTCCAGTGCGAACACGGCTTTGCCGTTGACGAGTTGACCAGAGGCCAGCCAGACAAGCACAGCCTTGCCTCCTTCAGAGTTCCTGCCCTTTATACCAGGCAGCGCCTGCTGTTCTTGTCGCCCATCACCACCAGGGGCACCGTGCCAAGGGGGGGGGGGGGCGTGGGTGCGGTGGCCGTGGTTGAGAGTTATACACACATGCAGGTGGCCGTTGGGCGCTAGATACATGTGCTGGCACGCCTTCCATAGCCAACATTCATTATCTTCTCCCCTTCCTCCTGTCTGCCGTCCTGATAGTTGATAGTTGATCGGGGAAGAGAAGAAAAAAAAAAAAAAAAAAAGACGGCAGAGACCAAACAAATACTGCTGAGGTATTAAGGAGCCAGCTCCTGCGAGGCCTGAATACCTGATGAGTTTGCTCAGCTTGCAAGCGGCATTTTTCCGCTTGCCTTCCTCTCTCCTTTTTTTGTTTTTTTGTTTTTTGGAATGGCTGCCCACGTGTGCAGATCCGAAGACTCTAGTATTGAAGCATCAGTGCATGATATGAGAGTGATTGAGATACTGGCATCGGGGATGCTCACTGGCCTTGGCAGTGTCTCCCCTCTCCTTCCCAAGTCTAATCCATCGCAAATGAATCCATCCGATAGCAGGGTGCCTTAAAGGTACGATTTGATTACCTTCTTCTATATCGGCTGGATGTTTTAAAGAATGGTGCTAATGTAAGCCCTAATTCCAGTCCCTAGTGTTCACCCCAGCCATGCCCCTGTGGACCAAGTCCGGTAGTGACCAACCCCATAGGCATTTGAAGGTCTGCTATGACATCATGGGTATGGTCACTGTTCTAAGAAAGAGTGTCCAAGACAAAAACTAAACCAAGCCTAAGTGTTACACTAACATTTCATCTGCATGTATGAATTCGATTCTAATCACTCCAAAACTCCTTCTAAAAATTGCTTTTTTTGTTGGGATGGAGCAGTTGAGTCAAAGAAATCATATCTGTGGCAATGCCAGAATGTAAAAAGTGTGAGATAAAGAAACATAAAGTTCATTATGATTGTATTTGGGGTTAAAATTGGGAGAGGGTTTGAACTCGAGTCAAACTTAGATTTTCGGCTGCTTCATCTTGAGGTCGCCTGTATCGGGCGCTCTCCCATCTGAGCTATCTACCCCCTAGAATTTCCACAAAATTCTCCTTTATTTTCTTTTGCAAGGCAAGGAGTGTAGCAGACAGAAGCCTCAATTAATAAACAAGTGCTGTACGTGTTAACATGCATCACCCGGGACAGTCTCACACCCTCCTGGCAAACGCAAACAGCAAATTGGGCATTCACGAATAATTAGACAGTGTTCGTTAGACTTATCACTCTGACCAAATTACCTTCTCCCACTGGACCCCTCCGAGATGTTTTTTATCCAGCGAACCTCGGGAAGGCTTCCTGGGTTGTTTGTCTTTCAGGCAGACTCACAAATAATCCCAGCGTTGCATTCTAACCGCAGGCAAGCAGACAATGTGAAGACAAGGTTTTTTTTTTTTCTCTCTCTCAGTGACCCACGAAACTGCACTGATATCACTCCCCTCCTCACCCACCTCTCTCTCTTCTCTCTTCTCTCCCCCCCCCCCTCTCCCTCTCTCCCTCCCTCCCTCTCTCTCCCCCTCTCTCCTCCCCCTCTCCCCCTCTTTCTGCCTCTCCTCTCTCCCCCTCTCCCCCTCTCCCCCTCTCTACTCCGCCTCTCCCCATCTCTACGCCTCTCCCCCAGTCCCCCTCACTTCCCCTCTCTCCCCTCTCCCCTCTCTCCTCCCCCTCTCTCTGCCTCTCCTCTCCCCTCTCCCCCTCCTCACCCCCTCTCCCCTCTCCTCCTCTCCCCTCTCCTCCTCCCTTCTCCCCCTTCTCTCTCCCCTTCCCTCCTTCTCTCTCCCCTTCTTTCTCTCCCCCTCCCCTCTCTCTTTCTCACTCTCTCCCCCCAATTCTCTCTCTTTCTCTCCCCTGCCTCCCTTTAAAAGCTAGATATTTACATACATGTAGTCCCATCAACATATCATTTGGGGGTTGGCAATTGGCACGTACATGTATGTGATTTTTTTTTTTTTGAGGGAGGCAACATATTTGCGAAGGAGTTGATTGAACTTGACTCGGCAGACATGAAAAGTGAATGAGTTTTTTTAGTCATGTGGGGAATTATTCAGGAAAAGCAGGCCAGTTGAAGAAATGTTAGAAGGCCTGGCATAATGGTTCTCATGGGTCTTTCTCATGTTGTTATGAAATGATCCCAACTGTTTACCGGCTTAAAAAACCCAAATCAAACCAATCTCAAACATTTAGAGGACCTGATGTTTTGACCCTAGTACTCAGACCACTTGCATGACCTCTCTGCCTTGAGGAGAGGGTCAGCCTTTGTTTGGATTGAAAAATTAACAACATGCTTAGGAAATGGTGACCAAACCACAAAGAAAACAGCTTCAATTTAGAAATCTCAAAAGTTCGAGGGCCTGACATTTCGATCCTAGCAGGATCTTTCTCAAAGGTTTGAGAAATGTCCTGCTAGGAGTCAAAACCTAGCAGGATCTTTCTCAAAGGTTTGAGAAATGTCCTGCTAGGAGTCGAAACGTCAGGCCCTCTAACTTTTGAGATTTTTGTATTGCAGGTCATTTTAGTCAGTGAGCAGTTTGCAATTTTTGTGTGTGTTTACTTCAGCTTCAATGTAGAAGTGATGATTTTTCTTCTCCGTCTCTAAGAATTTGCAAATAAAATCTGGACTGGGATTTGTACATTATGTAGTTTGGGGATCACACAGAGTGGATGTGGCCGCACCAAATACACCTAATGAACAAGTTTTCTCTTGTCCTTCTGTGTATGGATTATTGGATTTTACGAATATTGGTTGACTTTCCCACGAGACATCTTGCTCTGGCGACTGACAAAATCTCTTGTTTGGTCTGGGCGTGTCGTTTGTTATGACAATACCATCCGTGCGAAAGGATTGCCACCCGCCCCTCTAATCACTTTGGTTCTTGCTTCATCTTTCAGATTTTCATCTGAACCTGGTGTCACGAAGATAGCCTCTCTCATTTCCTCTCCCCCCACCCCTCTCCCCCATTGATGGCGTCATGTCTAGATATGACTTTGTGATAACAATTTGCTCATTCGGTGTCTGGATATTCTCCCTTAGAAGACACAGAACGAAATAAGAACTCGCTATTCTTTATACAATAAAAGAGTAGTCTCGTCTTATACAAAAGTGATGCAAACTGCTTAATTTTTTATTATTATTTTTTAATGCAACATTGCCCCAAAACAAGGCTAAAAAGCCACTCAAGTTAAGAGCTAAAGAAAGGATGAGATAGAGAGGGACTCAGGAAGGCTGGAGAGAGGAATTAACATTCCTTTTAAAAAGGGGCAAGATCGTAGGCTGGGGGAAATGACCTACACGTAAATCTTAAAGATAAAGAGGTCAGACGTTTTGTTCCCAGCAGGACCTTTCTCAAAAACAGAATGATGCAATCATGTGATTCTTTTTTCCAAAACAAAATGAATCCTTTTCCTCACACGCTTTATTCTTGCTTTGATAATCACTTAGTTCTGAAAAGTGAAAGGCTCTGCTGAGTGCTTACAACCGTGGTCTTGTCGGAACTTAATTTTGCCGAAACACAATTTAAACAAAAAACATCAGAAAATGGTGTTGCAACATCACACTTGAATGGGAACAGAAATTGTAAGAGACAAAGCGACCAATTCCCTGGTGTTTATAGGAGAAATTCCTTGGCCTTGGAATATAACGGGCATCAAGGGACACCTTGGAAGAAGGAAGGGGTTGGGGTGGGTTAGGGTGGGGGTTGGGGTGGGGCGGCTAGGGGAGACAGTACAGTATGTGCTGTGGTAACCCCTGGGTCAAATTGCAGGCAGACACTTGATAAAAGATTGCAGCTGGAAAACTGGGGAGAAACAATTCCAAAAATGGTTGACTTTCCGTTTCTGAGTATTTTTTTTGGCCAGGATTGGTTCAATGGTCTTGACCCTGTGCAGAGTACCTACATACATATACCAGTAACAACTTTTTTTCTTTATTTGAGGGGGTTATTGAAGTTCTCACATATTTAAGGATGAGGAGGAGTTTTCTTTCTTGCATTGAATGACCTAGTTCATAAAGTAATGCAGTAATTAAACTGCTCACTGACCAAAAAAACAAACAAAAAACTGTGCAATTTTGAAAGCAAAAATGCAGTCAATTCAAAATTTGTCATGACAAATTCCAGTCCAGTCAAGATTTCTGTGCTATTTTTATCAAGAGAATGGGATGCAGATTGTCCCCCCCCCTAAAAAAAATACAAAACTGTGCAATTTTGAAAGAAAAAATGCAGTCCATTCAAAATTTGTCATGACAAATTCCAGTCCAGTCAAGTTTTCTGTGCTATTTTTATCAAGGGAATGTGATGCAGATCGTTCTCCCGCCCCCCCTCTCCAAATAAGAAAAAATGTTGACAAATATTATGATCTACACCTACGTAAATATTGGATGGCCAGTTTCTGCACACAACAGTTACACAGCACCACTGCTGAAGCCAGCCATGTAGAAATCCACTTCCCCGCTGTGGTTGTCTGCTGAGGGGAGTTTGATCTAAAATGGCCCTCTTGGTAAAATTCCAACAAAGCATCAATTTCTGGGGAATGTTCCGCAACAGGGACTCTGAAAAGATGCCTTGTTCGTGGGAAGTTATCAGTCAATCACTCTCCCGGCTTCAAAAAAGGAGGGGGATAAAAGAGGAAATTTGTGATAAGTGGGGGCCTTGGATGCATTTTTTATGGGTTTTTTGTGATTTGGAATTTTTTTTTATTTTTTTTTCAGATTTGTGATATTTTTGGGGGGAGAATCGATCAGAGTCACACATCAAAGACTTTGAAAGGTTATAAATTCCGGGCTTCAAAATCAGCTTTGGTGCTGCCGACAAAAGAATATGCCAAAAGAATTACTCATTCACATCAAACACATTTTTTCATTTAAAACTCCCAAAATTCCCCCTGAAAAGGGAAGCTGTTTTTAATGAGATTTGTTCCGCTTGTTTGTCCCCCAATCCTAAATATGAAATTGAGAAACTGGTAATTGTATGAGTTTCTACAATCATGAATTAACTCAAATGGTTTTCAGTCTTTGGTTGGATTCGGAGAGATATGCAGCCATAATGGTGGATTGATTTAATTGCTTCTGACTGCCCCCCCCCCAGCAAAGATACTTGACTATTACTATTAGCAATCCAGTGCCCACTGCCCAGGACTAATTAGGTTCTGAAAAATACGGTAATAGTCAACTTTCTCATCTTTGCTTGGGTAGGGGCGCCAGTCAGGTACGATTAACATAAAAATGATCCAGCATAATAAAGATGCATTCCCACTAGGAAAATCATCAAAGTTGATCACGATTAAATAAGACTTAAGGCTTTGCATGGTGGGTGGGTGAATCAATATAGGAAGGTTTGCGGTGACACCATGTATCAGGTCTCTTAAAGGAAGAGGGTTGGTTCTGAAAAGAACCTGAGTGGTAACTCGACGTTTCGACCAGTATGCTCTTGCCGTCATCATGTCATCATGTAAAATCATGTTTACACATGTATGGCATAAATTAACCGCGATACCCGAAAATATATATTTTTTGGGGGGTCAAACTTTTGATAACAAATATTATCATGCTCCTGGTTCGTTTCTTTTTTTTAGCCCTCACCTTTAGTGGCTTTTGAGGCCTTGTGTTGGGTGACATAAATCGATAAAAATAGAGAACTTTAAATGAATATTTGTACCAAGGGGAAACTCTGGGGTGTTGTTTACTGTTTGTCATGTTTACACATGTCAGAAAGTGCAGTTCACTTTGGAGGAAGAGGGTGGAGGCATTCGGTACAAAATTTGGCCAGCCACCAAAAACAGATTTGGAAGCATTTCTTGGCTTTTCCTGACTTTCATCCTCCAAGTGCTCAGCCCTTTATCTCTTCACTTTCAGGGTAAGGTAGGTTTTATTTCTTTAAAGGAGTTCCATGTCCCTCCCCTCCCCTCCCCTCTAAGGGCCACATTTATGACGATAGCTTCTTGAAAGACTTGAAGGTTTTGCATGGTGGAAATACTAAGTGGAAGGTTTGCGGTGACACCATGTAGCTCTTCTCTTTCGAGAAGGAGTTTGGATCTGAAATGAGCTCTTTTCAGAGCCACACACTTTCTTGAAAGAGAAGAGCCAGAGCTACATGGTGTCACCTCAAACCTTCCACTTGTAGCTTCTTGAAAATTGGAAACAATCTCAGTTAGCCGAGATGGGATTCGAACCTGTGACTCCCTCTTCTCTAGTGCAGTCATCTCGTCAACTTAACGAGTTCGTGTTGTACTAGATTGGGCAGCTGTCAGAAAATGGCAGGTGCAGCAGTCCATCATAGTGCAGGTATTTTATGACTTGTGCATGGTGAGAATGTAATTCAACGAGGGTTTTGGTCTGCCTGATGTGTGGTTAGCAGTGTATGCTCACTCAGTGCTTTGATGTGAGTCTCTGTAAGAGATATCCCCCCCCCCAAAAAAAGTCCTGCTGCAAACAGGGTCTTTAAAATCCCCAAGCCATGTGTCAGCACAGGATAGGATGAGAGCCCTGATCTTAGTGTTAGGTGGGATCTAGGGATAACATGGTTCCTGCCCAAACATGTTTACTCTTGACATTTTTGGAGGTCCATTCGGACAAGCAAGGAGTAGGGTATTCACGGCCTCAATGAATGTGTGTGATGAGATTTTGCATTGTCAGGTATGCAATACAGATTCCTTGTGACTTGTGTATTCATTATCAGACTGAGACATGGATCACCTCACAGTTTTATGTGCTACCCAATGCGTTTGTCTTCGAAGTTTGCAACCTCAGTGGTCAAAATCCTGCCAGCAGAAACTCTCCAAAACAAAATTCAGTAATTAAGCAGGCCAATGCATTGCGTTTTTCCCATTGCAATGATGCAATGCATTGCAAATCAATGCGAGGGCTGGTTTTCACAAAGCCTTACGATGAATCGTAGCTCAACTTACGATGTATCACCCATCGTTAGATGTGAAAGGTCATATATGGTCTCTGTGCATCGCTCATTTTGTCCTGCGATGGATGATTTGGACTGGATCCAACTGACTGGGCGTGCCCTGTGGAAATGGCCAGCATAAACAACAACAGGTGGGGAGTTGTCTGTCTAGACAAAGATAGGCTTGAAAGGCCTAGTAAGCTCACTCACTGCCCTCAGGAAATGACAAGGAAACCCCGACATCCTCGCCTCATTCATGTGCCCAAAGATACTGAGTGCCTGTACTGGTACTCCACAAATTCAACAAATTCTTTTTCTTTGAGAACACAAAAGGCTGTACTATACCCATCGGACATGTATGGCCTTGATCTTCAAAAAAGGCTGCCTGCAATGTCCTGGGGTCTCACATAGGGGCTGTAGTCCTTCAGTCTACCCATATTGAACTAATTGACACGATTGCTGCTTGTTCAGGCTTAAAAAAAAAGGACCTACCGTGTTGCTTTGTAATTATTTGAAGTGGCGCTAGCTAGGGCCATGTGTTACTGGGTAGGCTCTCTCTGAGCGGACTGACCCCCTAATGACATGGCCGGAATGACCACTGCTGTGCGGGACAGGATATATAGTGGGCAGATAAACAGGCCGCTTCAAACAGATGCAGACCTGTTCACCCCCACCCCTAACAATTCACAGTCTCCATCACAGCTGTGGCAGTGTGACCACTGATGAGTTTGAAGGGGAAGGGCATTGGAGGGAGGTTTGGATGGCAGGTGGAAGTTGAAGCTCTACAATCCTCCGCTGCTGGGCGGGTAAAATAATTGACCAATGAGGAAATAGGGAGTGCGGACTGTATCCGGCCATCGGCCAGACTTCCTTGTGATTGGTCGGATGTACGAGGGTACAATGAATGTGTGGTCAGTTGTCATACTTGTGGCCAGTCCTAATTCTCCTAAAGCCAGATGCTCGACTGTTTGCGAAGGCTGCCATCTAAGGGCTGGATAGCTCAGGTGGTAAGAGCGCTGATACGTTAATCCAGAGGTCTCAGGTTCAAGTCCCAGTCCAGTCAAAGCTCTCCTTTGCCATTCCCAAATAGTCAACTATCTATCTGTGCTGGGGTTGGGGTGCCAGTAAGAATGAATGAAAGTTTCAGTGTATTTGCAGTTTCATGTTTCTGAGGCCAAAAATGCAAAGGATTTGAGCAACTTAGTCAGGGGGAGTCAACTGATGCTAAGAATGCGGGACTTGGGCAGACCCTAAAGACTGAAAGCATTTTCCCTGGCAGTAAAGATTATAAAAAAAAACCTCTTAGGAGACAGTGGTGTATTTTAAGTGGGCACAGTGGTCCATCTAGGGGCATTCCATCCCTACTGGTCATAAACTCATCAATTTACGGAGACCTGAAGAGAGATTGATGTCCCCCTTGCCTGCGTTGTTGGGATTCCTGCCTGTAGATCCCTTTGACCTGTGTACACAACCCTCTTCAATGTCCTATCAACAATTTCAATTCACACCCTTAATGGTTTGTACATGTTGTTCTTCAACAGCTGTAAATTTGTTCTCACTGAGAAAGCAGTATGTAGACACATAAGGCACTCGTACATTTTTGGAGATTCAGCGATTGTTCATTTGTGACCCACTCTGCAAAAAAGCCGAGCCACGCCTTTGTGCGTAATCAGCTGTGTCACCTAACAGGGGTGGGTTTTTCTGTGTTTTTCCCCCATTTGTTTATGATTTCGTGTTTTTTTGACATTTTGATATGGTTGAAGTCCGTTCTTTCATCATGAGTTGGTTGGAGGAACTGTTAATTTCCATCAATAATTATGAAACATCTAGCATTTTGTGAGCTCTACATTGTACCTTCCCACTTTTGTCCGCTAGTAAAATGTTTATCTTAAAATTTAGTGGGCCTGACATTTCGATCCTAGCAGGACCTTTCTCAGGACCTTTCTCAGGACCTTTCCTAGCAGGACCCACTAAATTTTAAGATTTGCATTTTGGTAATTTTAGTTAGCAGTTTGCAATATTTTCGTATATCACTTTAAGTGAAATGTTTAGATAGCCTTACTTTTTTAAGTACTTAAAAGTGATTGGACAATCTCGCCATTTCACCTTTGAGAAAGGTCCTGCCAGAATCGAAACGCCACACCCTCAAAGGTTTTGAGATTGAATTCAAAGTAAGTGGCTAGGACATTTAAAAAAAAAAAGCAAACATTTCAAAATCGTCCGCAAGGGCGTGTGGAATATTAGTAGCGTTCAGCAGTTATGCACTACTAGTTTGTGAGAAGGAATTTCAAGAGATCTCAATTAATCACTTTGTTGTGGGGAAGGGCGAGGGGGAAGGTTGAAACCCTTGTAAATATTTAGCAAGGCCTGGGGGTCACATCAACACTTGGCCAGGTCTGATCTGGACCCGATGGGGGCCTTCTGGTCTGGCCTCCTGTCTCCCCCTCTGCCAATCCCCCCCTATTACAGCATGCAGTTTGAAAGCGGGTTTGCCGCGGGAACCAGTCTCCTAAATCAAAGTAATAAGCTTATGAAAACACCAGCTGCATCATGTGTTAGTTATTTGGGCCAAACTCTGTTATGGTAACTTGAAAGTTTTTCTGATGAAAATAAACTCATTTATGACCTACGTGCAGGTTTACATGTACATGTACATGTACACAAAACTGAATGCCCTACTTTTCAGCACAGGGGTGGATTTCACAAAGTCTTATGATGCATCATAACTGAACTTATGATTGATAACCCATCGCTATTTGTGATAAGGCATATGGTTTCTGTGCATCACTCATCGTCTTGCGATGGATCGTAAGTTATGATGGGTTTCGTTAAATCAATGCCAGGGCTGGATTTCACAAAGCCTTACAATGCATCGTAACTCAACTTACGACAGATAACCCATTGCTAGTTGTGATAGGCTGTATGGTTTCTTTTCTGTGCATCACTCATCATCTTGCGATGGATCGTAAGTTACGATGGGTTTTGGTAAATCGACTGCAGGGGTATTTCACAAAGCCTGAAAACTTACAAGGGATAACCAATAAATTGTGAGTTGTGATAGTAACATATGGTTTTTGTGCATCGTTCATCGTCTTGCAAGTATCGATGATGAAATTGAACATCGTACCAACGTATCTAAGCAACATTGTGTGCTAGCTGCTAATTTACATGTTCAATTAAATCTAGGCAATCAGCAGTGTGCTAATTAATTGGTTGTCACTGTTTGGAACTAGTTGAAGGCACAGAATCGATGACAATTAGTCCACTTATTGTCCTGCAAGGGTTGTCTGTTGCTTCCAAGTAATCAAGTTAACAAGTAATCCTTTCACTGAAGATTTGCAATCATAGTTATTGTTTACACTGTACACTACATGCTGTTCTAAACCAGTTTCACTGATCCATCAACAATTTTGCAGACAGCTTTCATAAAGCAATGAGATTTAAAAGTGGACACTCCCTGTTGGGTATCACTTCAATCTCCCTGATCCTTTGATATCAGATATGAGTGTACTGGGCATAGAATCCCTTGGTCACCGTAGTAATGCTGTCCGGCTTAGCCGTGAGAAAATGTGGATGAAGCGTCTACGGACTAGTCAACCACATGGTCTCAACATCCAGGAGGGTAATGACTAACACCATGCTTGCTTTCTGATAATCCTTCTTTTGTGTTCACTCCTCCACATTTCTCTCTTTGATCTTTCCCCCTCTTCTCACTAATCCCTACCCTACTCCTTGTCCTTCCCTTTGATCTCACCCTACCAGCTTTACTCTTTGTCCTTTGTTTCTCATCCGTGTCATATTCACTCTCTTCCCCCTTCTTTCATGTACATGTATCTGTGTTGTCCTTGTCACTCTTTCTTTGAGAAAGGTCCTGCTAGGATTGAAACGTCAGGCCCACTAAAGTTTGAGATTTTAAAAGTATTAACTCAAGAGGTCTTTGAAAAGTTTGAAATGTCAGCATTTTGTATGCAACGTTTTGCCCTGCTCGACGTGAAAAACACTGAGTGCTCAGTGCTCTTCACTCGAGCCGGGCAAACCTCAAGAATTACATTCTCCTTGACGCAAACATCACGTTATATCTATGATCTTTTAACTTGTTTTGGGTGGTGTATCATGGAATTAAAAAAATGAGCAAATATTTTGATTGTAATGATACAACAGCCAAACATCAATTTTGACCCGAAAACATTTGGTTCTTGTTTTGACAGTAGGGGTCCATAGATGGTGAGAATTTGTTTATTTTTGGTGTTTTGGGTGACCCACCTTGAAGCATTTTGGCCAGTTATTCCTTGTTTGTGTGTGTGTGTGTGTGTGTGTGTGTGGAGGAGGGGTGGGGAGTGAGTTAGCCCTTGGGTAAATGCCCTGTCCAGTATACAGGTGCATTGTGCAACTGTTGAAAAGGTCAACGCTGATTCAAAACTAACAGCGGAGAACAAACATTGGTTTAGGGTCAGCTACAAGTGCCAGTCCTCCCCTCCACACTCATCAAGCTAGGGGAGGGAGGCAGGGGGGCCCTCCCCTTTGTTTTCACTACCATTTACACTCCATATTTTCTCAATTATCTTAACTGATTGGTGGGTGGCTGGGAAGGAGGTTGATATCCGATTACGATTCACTGACGCCCGAACAGGTGTGGGCTTTAAGACTGGGAGCGATACTTTTTTTTTCTATAATGTATCGCAGGCAGTAACGTTTTGTCACTCACACCACTGGCTTCAAACCATTTTTAAATGTCCATGTGTGTATGCTTTATTCAATGTCATCGGTTGAAACTGCAGACCTTATGTCTTTCAGTCAACTTTTTTTATAGTGCGCTCAATTGTTACTCCTGAAGACGAGCAGAGTATACTGTTCGAAACGTCGAGTTCCTCCGGTTCTTTTCAGAACCACACTTACTCACAAAAGAGAATTTACATGGTGTCATCGCAAACATATTTATCCTGCACTCAATTAAACGATAGCGCATGCAGCACGACTGGAGTCTGTTTCTAAAATACATGTATGGGTGTACACATGTAGGCTGTCAGCCACTATTACAAGAAATATGCATGTGGCAGCCATAAATTGTTCCTAACAATTATTGTTAGAGTACTATACAAGAATGTTGCAAACTGCTTAATGCAAATCTCAAAATTTAGTGGGCCTGACGTTTCGATCCTAGCAGGATCTTTCTCTCTGCCTTTGAGAAAGGTCTTGCTAGGATCGAAACGTCAGGCCCACTTAATTTTGAGAACAATTATTGTTCCGAACAAGTACCTAGGTACTCTTGCCGGGGACTGCTTTGTCTGTTTGGACAAATTAAAGGGATAGGTGTGATGGGAGTTTTGTCTTGTATCTCTTCTTTTCGACCCAAGAGTGTGAATAAGACAGCCGCGTGTGCTCTTTAAGTGCCGAACACTATAGAAAAGTCGAGGGTCATTTGCCTTGGCAAGGTCTCTCGTTCTTTGATCATGTTGTCATTATTTTTTCCCCCATCCTCCCCAAGCTTGCGTGGGATGAGGAGGGATTGAGGTACGCAGTTGTTGAGGAGGGGAGCAAGGGATGGGGAACGAGGTAAAGGATCCGCTGATTCTCCCCGACCCGTCGTCGAGAAGAATCGGCGGAGAGATTTTCTCCGGCTTAGCGGTCTTTTCTTTTCTTCCTGCCAACAAAAGCTGCTCTTTATGGATCTCCTTGAAAGCACCGGAGCCCCAACAGCCGTCGTCATTTATTGTGCTTCTCAGCTTGTTCTTTTTTTTTCTCCCCCCCCCTTCTTGGCCTTACCGCAATCGCATCCTTGTTTTTTTTTTCTTCTTCTTCCCAAGATCCAGCGTTGTGGATTCTGAGTTTAAGAAGCAGTCATATTGTGGGGGGGGGGGAGTAGACTGTTGGATTCTTATTGATTGTCTTCACGAAGGAACCATTTTTTTTAATCAGGGATTTTCGTCAAGTTGCTGCCAAATCACTCATTGTTATTGGGACAGTGTGTGGGTCATGGCATTCCTTTTTTCCTGTGTAGTTTACTGCGCATGTGACGTGTTAAAGCCCCTACACAACATTGGTAAGATCAAAAAACAGAAATGTTCACAGATTTACATGAAACTTATACAGTTTGAAGATGGTTATACATGTAGTAGAAACCTCTCACTTAAATATTTCTGCCTAAAATGTTGTATTTTGGGAGAAATGAGTAAAAGAAATACTTTACGTCTTACCGAGATCTAAACTCTTTTTCGGAACAGTATGGCGTTGAATGCTGCATTTTTCCCGAGACAAATGAAGTGGTTTTCACCATTTTCTCAAGACTCAGTTAGGGATTGAGCTGAAATTTTCACAGATGTGCTATTTCATGCATATGTTGGATCAGACAACATATGGATGCTATTCTTTGACCTCGACCAATGTTGTGTAGGGGCTTTAAGTTTAAACTGTTAAGAAATGGAATTCTCAGTGAAATGGTCCGGCATTGATTCCCTTGATTGGTCGTTTTGTAAGAATAACGACCTCTTTTAAAGTTTGACGTGTAGCGAATGAAACTTTCTCATACTTTCTCATCGGTGGAGTAAACAGTAACTGACATTTTGAGAGTTTATTTCCGAGCTACTGTGTATGAGTACATGAAGTAGATCAAAAAAAAGTTGCAAACTGCTTTGCCTTTTGAGGAAGGTCCTGCTAGGATTGAAACGTCAGACCCTCTAATGTTTGAGATTTATATACCAGTACATGTATGAGTACAGTGTAAAATTATGTTGCATTTTGGGAATTCTTAAAACAGAACAATATGATGCACAGTACCAAAACGTTGCAAACAAAATATACCTTTGAAAAATTGGCAAAGAAAACTTTGACTGGACGGGGACTTGAACCCGAGACCTCTGGATAAATGTACCAGCGCTATTCCATCTGAGCTATCCAGCCCTTAGATGGTGGCCTCCCAAATAGTCAGCTAATCTTTGCTTGGGTGGTGCGCCAGTCAGAAGCAATTCAAGTCCCGGGTTGAAGTACCGGTCCAGTCCAAGTTTCTTTGCCAATCTTTCAATTTGTTCCAAAGTTCCCAGTCAGTGTTTCCATTGAGAAAGGTCCAGCTATGATCGAACAAAACATTGATCAGACCATTTTTTCTACAGAATGAAGAAAGCATTTTGCTAACATTCCAGTCACTGATGCCTGATTTGATTTGATATCAGCTGCAGACAGGCTCGGTGTCACATTGTTATGAAACCCCAAACATGTTTAGCTTTCAACTCTTCCTGAAAATGGGGTCAGAATGACAATCCAACCAGATCGGTTTCAGAACAGAGTCACAGGAATCATAACTTTTAGAACTGCCGGCTTGGGCAATCTATTACTTCAAAGATCATGTAGACTTTTATCACAATGATATTAATACACTACAGGCAGATATGACATGATCTGGCTTCTTGATTATTTCAGGTATTTGTTGTTTTGTTGTCCGGCTTTAAGCTGTGGATGACAGAAACTGATCAATACTGGTAACTTGAAGATTTCTACCCCCTCCCCTCCTCGCCACTTCCCTTCTGAGGTACTGTACTTCTAACCACCACCAACTATAACCACTAACACTATGTCCGTATTACTCTAGTCTTTAATAGTCAAGGGGATATCCTGTATTGACCCAATACCCCTGTCGCCTTCGATGAAAGAAAGGAAATAAAAGCTGCTTCAAACACGACAGCTTAGCCTTTGTGGTGGGCGATGTCCGATCGATGCAACAGATAGTGGTCTCTGTTGGAGTGTGATCGATGGGGAGCGATCCGGATCCCCTTTTGGCGGCCATTGTGGCCACATTTTGTCGCGTTTTCAAAACCCCCTGGCTGCGCTGTTGTATATTTGATGTATCACGGGCGGCGAGTTGGTCTGTGGGCTCAATGGGACTCGATTATAACCCAGAGGGGTCACCAGAGATCATCTGTAGATCAGGGTATTTGAGGATAATGTGGATACTGGCATTCCCCCATCAGGGCACGTGTTTTACTTGTTTCGCTTTTTGCGGGGAATTTACTGATTGTAAAGATAAAGAAACTAAGAAAACCATACAATGTGACTTCAGAAATCATATCTAATTTGTACCACAGAACAGTGACAACACACATCAACAGTCGTAGTGTTCATGCTTCTTTGAATCCTCTTAAGGGATTCTCAACTGGGAATCATTACTGATTACTAAAACAATATACAAAAATGTTGCAAACTGCTTACTGACTAAAATTACCAAAATGCAAATCATAAAATTTAGTGGGCCTGACGTTTCAATCCTAGCAGGACCTTTGAGAAAGGTCCTGCTAGGATCGAAACGTCAGGCCCACTAAATTTTATGATTACTAAAACATTAGAACATGCATCAAGCTTGAAAAGATTGTCACAGAATTACGTGAATATTCATGCTCTGAAGTAATTGGCTTTGTTTAAGCATCCGGATAGCATTCCAGTAATCTGCACCGTAACTGTTAATGTATTTCCTTCTGGCTTCATTATTTTCAGAGTGTACATAGGTAGCCTAGGAGTATCCAGTTACCCACACTGTAACTGGGGACTTGAAACCAACAAGTCCCTAATGAACCCTAGTGTTTTATACCTGACCACAAATTAGGTGCCTTTTTGTCATTTATCAAATCCAGTGAATTTAGGGAGATGTCATTGTATCTGCAAATCTGTATCAGTTACTGACTGTGCGTACAATTTTGCCAGCAAAGGGTGAGAGAGTTATCCCCCCAGACATCCCTCTATATTCCCCCACCTGGGTAGGGCTTTAACCACTTCGCGCCGGGGGGTTTTTCAGCGCCGATGACCGCCATACGGGGGTTTTTGAACAATGCATCATTTTTAAATCTTGCTAAAACAATCGGAACAATTTATTTCTGTGAAATAAATCGATAAGGGTATTCTATGGGTACAAGAGAGTAAAACCTGGCACAATTCGGACGTCGTTGTGGCCTTTGTCAAGAGATTATCCGTTCGAAAAAGGGCCCTTTGTGCGTCGTCAATGGACCGTAACGGACGTGTGTGTGTGGGTGCGTGTACGCTGCTGACAATCCCTGACCGCAGACTCCAGCCTCCACTCCAGGCAGTCAAATCTTTGAGTTGGTCGGCCACAAACGAGCGTACAGATTACGGTAAAGAATGTGGGGGGAATTCCAATGCCAGACCGACGACCGTTGGACTGTGTGGCATGCAAAGACAATGTCCCCCGCGTGCTTTCAGTTGCAGCGCGGTATCCCTCGATCCTCCACAGTAAAAGTCCCACAATTGCACAATTACTGCTGCTAATCTGGCAATTCATGTGGCAACTTGCGTCAAAAAGGGTCTTTGTACTGATTCATATTGCTTTGTTCTAAGCTGAAAAGAGTCTTTGTTTAGAATGTGGACAATAGTGGTGCCCGGATTCGGAGGGCCCCGTCGCAAAGGCAATCCAATTGACCTCCGGATTCGGAGGTCCCGGCGCGAAGTGGTTAACGCAGACAGCTTCCACTGGATCGGGGCGATGAAACGCAACCTAGTTAGCCCCGTTACCCAACCCCAGATTTACCCTACAGGACCTCAACTTGAACCCCAGTAATTGTCCTGCCAGGTTCCACTTCCTCAGCTCTTGTTTAGATTACAACCCGCCCCCAACCCCCTCCCCGACATTCTCCTTTCTCTACAAACCCTTCCCCCCCCCTCCTCTCCGTTCCACAATACCAGGCCCTGGTGTCAGCCGAGAGAGTATCACATGCACCCCTAATGCTAAGCCAGCCAGATTGGCACTTGCTACAATCTTTCTGAGCCCAGTCTGAGCCCCTTGCTGATCTCTGTGGATCAGGAAACAAGTCGCCAAATTCTTTCACTCCTTGGCCTTTTTCACCCCCGGGATAAAGACTATTTGGTTCCCCCCCCCCTCTCTCTCTCTCTCCCTCTCTCTCCACCCCCACTTCTCCCCGCACCTCGGAAAGAAAGAGAGAACGAATAAACCTAGAAGTGGGGTTTTAATTTGGCGGAATTTGAGACTGAGGGGACCTGCCTAGGCATAAATTGCAAGGCGGAGTGGAGTCTGCGGTAAAACCATTGTGGCAGCAATTTTTTCTTTTCTTGTCAGCCGAATAGTTCTAAAGAGGTGAAAATGAGAAACACAATGGAGTGAATGGACCAAGGATATTATTTGGCCAAAGGCAGGACACTGTGTAGTGTGTAGGCCCTACTTCATCGTGTGTACTTAACTGGAGGTAAGCCAAGGGCTACTTGTGCCTATTTTGACAGATGTGAGGACGGAGAGATGAAAGGAAATTTAAATGCAAGTCTTTGATTGTAAACACCAAAGCAGACCAAAGATTCTTCTTGCACAGCTTCTTATGTATCGGGCAGATAGCATCATGGCAGTGACCAAATATTTCCATGCACAGTTGCACACTGCACTCATCTAAGGCCGTTTTCGAAATGAAGGATTATAAACTCGGGCTTCGTCTCCGTCTGACAAAACCTGAAAATCCAGATTGTGGTTTGTTTCCGAATTTGAAGATTTGTTGGCTTGATACGATGATAGGTACAGAGTATTCACCAAGAAACTGAAGTCAAACGACTGATTTTAGATGCCTGTGATATTATAGTGAGTAAGATCAATTTTACCGAGGCCTAAGCCCATGCCTAAAGCCGCGTCCGCACTGGACTTAAAATGGGTAAACTAACCGAGCAAATGGGTAAATTTACTATTTTAAGTCCAGTGCGGACAGCCCAGGAAGTTTTCCTCCCAGGTAACTTACCCGACTCCAGTGGGTAGTTTAACCGACCAACTTCTGCCCGGTTAAATTGACCAGGTCAGTTTACCCGGTAACCGAGCCGAAAAGTCCAATCCGGACACGGCGTCTCAATAAACAACTCGGTAAAAAACCACATCCGGTCCGGCGCAAGACTTGTGCGGGCGTGGGGTAGCAACGTGACTACAGTACATGCACATGTACATGTACTGTACATAATGTGCACACACGGCCGGTAGATTGTGTACAGACATCCGGGGAAAGGTCACCACGAAAGTGCCCTCATGCTTGTTTGCGCCAGTCGGTTAGTTTTACCGATCGTCTCGGTTAGTTTACCCGAGTCGAATAGTCCAAGTGCGGACGCCTGGAAGATTTATCCATTGGAATGTTACCCACGGGCTTGGTAAAAAATAAGTCCAGTGCGGACACGGCTTTAGCCTTCATTTCGTAAACGGCCTAATACAGAAGAAACTTTGTTTAGCAGAAAAGTGACTGAGAGTAATAGACCGACATTTTGGAAACTGCTTGCTGACTAAAATTACCAAAGTGCAAATCTAAATACCAATGTAGGGGGCCTAACGTTTTGATCTTAGCAGGAGTCAGGACCATACTCATTAGCTGCATTTCCAGTTTTCCACTGGACTTATTTTGGTCAAAGTAACCGGTTATTTTTCCCATTTTAAGTCTGGAAACAGTTTTTCTCAGTTACTGTAACCGAGCCGAATGGTTACTTTTACCGGCCGACCTCTGCCCAGTAAAAGTGACCAGGTAAGTTTAACCGAGTCAATTAGTCCAGTGGAAACGCACCACTCGGTAAAACGCGACTCGGCGTACATGCACAAATAATTTTTCCCAGCTCGGTTTCAGGAACAACGGTCAAATTTGACCATTGGAAATTTAACCATTGTCTTGGTTAAATTTTAGTCCAGTGGAAACGCGGCTTTTGATTCTATTGATTAAAACTTTAAAAAAGGAAATGCAACTGGGGCCAGTCACATGCTCTAATAGAAACTCAATGAAAAGTTGGTGGAGCACATAATCCATTGCTCAATTAAATCAGGTTTCATGCCAACAAATCCTCGACTCGTTTTGAGCAAAGTGTGGCCAAAGATATGATTTACACGTAGATGAGGCAAGCTTGACGTGGAAGTGTGAGTTCTAGCGGGGGAAAACTTTCAATGCTCTGCAGATTTGTGTGGCTGTGAGACATAAGTGGAGGTATTGATTGGTTGTGCTGAACGATTGAACATTTTTATTTTGGAACTGAATCTGGACGCTCCCCTCCACTACCTCAGAAGCATCCTGCAGGTTTGTCCTCCGCCACTTGTTTGTTGGTCTCTCTGTTGTTTATTTGGTGTTGTTTATAGTGCCCCACAATCGAGGAATCTGTTAACCTTCTGAGAAGCCCCACTCTTGTTGCCGGAGTGTTTGGTTTTCCACTCGGTAGTCCCGGGGACAAGTCTCCGCATCAAACCGAGCTCCGGGCGAGTGTTGACTCGCGACGGCTTGTAACGGGGAAGATTTGCAAACACTTCACCGACTGCGCAGTGTAATCGCATGCATTATTGACAACAAAACAGCCAGCACTGGAATCTCCCTGTCGTAAGATCGGCGGGGTCGGTCTGAGTGCGTGCAGTCCGGCCACCGATACGAGAAGTGGCTGAAACCATTAAGCCTGGGCTGTTTTTGTTGGCGGAGCACCCTGGCCAATATTGACTCAGTGCCTGACACCTTCCTTGTCCCGTCTTGGTCCGCTGGCTCAGGTATGCTAGACAGCGGTAACTGCAGCTGGGCACGCTGAATGTTACCTTCCAACCCCTTCTCTGTCTGTGTCTGTGTCTGTTTCTGTCTCTGTCTCTGTCTCTGTCTGTCTCTATCTCTGTCAGACTCTATCTCTGTGTCTGTCTCTGTCCCTTTCTCTGTCTCTGTCTCTGTCTCTGTCTCTGTCTCTGCCTCTGTCTCTGTCTCTGCCTCTGCCTCTGCCTCTGCCTCTGCCTCTGCATGTGTCTCTGTCTCTGTCTCTGCCTGTCTGTCTCTATCTCTGTCAGACTCTATCCCTGTGTCTGTCTCTGTCCCTTTCTCTGTCCCTTTCTCTGTCTCTGTCTCTGTTTTGGTCTCTGTACATGTGTATCTGCCTTTCAGTCGCTCTTTCTTTGTCTCTGTCTCTCTCAATGTGTTCCTGCCCCTGTGTCTATAATGCATGTCTGTCTGTCTGTCTATCTGTCAGTTTGTCTGTGTCTACATTTGTCACCCTTTCCCTGTCTGTCTCTGTTTCCTGAGTTTCTTTTCCCCCTCCCAGCCTCTCTGTGTCTCTCTCACTCACCATTCTGCGGATGTTTGTTTTGAATGTGGGCAATATTTGTAGTGCTCATCAGAGTGGAACAAACACATGACTACCTTTGGCCGCCAAATTGTTGCGCTGCACGTAACAATGCAGCAATGTCGCTTGAATAAATCTTGAATAGTACGAGTGAGAATGGAAGCTGGTTGTGAATTGGTTGGATTTTAAATGTCACCAAATGTGAATGGAGGAGTAATTCACACCATGACGCCATCAACAAGCAATGCCGACTATGCATAATTGCGTACGAAATGAATTCCTGGCTGATGTATGCAAATAACGGCTTACATAAAGCACTTGATTAACTGTTGTTGGTAGTAGCCTGTGTTCAATATATCTATGGATAAGCACCCTTAGAAATACATGTAATACCTTTACAAATAGTAGTAATGGGTGTTTCTTTTTGTAACCCCGCTATAACGTATAAAATCTGAATGTATCGTTTGTTTTCTGTACTTTTAAAGGCTTTTTCTTTCTTCATGTCATGAAAACCTAAAACCCAAATTCAAAGTCAGAAGTGAATATTACCTAATCTTAATTTCAGAAAAAGGCTCTTTTTTGTTATGCAGTTGAACTCAGGTCTGTTGGGAATGACAATATCAGAGCCAAATGGTTGGAAAAGGAATGGCTTGTCATTTTATTGGGATGGAATTTGTGTGGGTTATGTCACTAGTGTGTGATGAACTATTCAACCCTGGCTCACTGACTGTTGCTATGGTATAGGTAAACAGCGCCCTCTTGTGACCCAATGGTAAGCATCAGTGAAGTTGCTCTTTTTCCTCTCAGACAAATGTTATACTGCCACCAATCATTATCAGCAGAGGCCCAAAAATGATGCCTGTAACAGTGAAACAGCGCCCTCTTTTGATTGTCAGAAATTCGGACTATTGAGAGAGCTTTTTTGGGGGGGAATAATCTCTCATTCTTAGACTGTTGTTAGGGGATTTTAGAAGCTTCACAAATTCTCTGCTTGACCTAAAAAGTGGAAATTTCTTTTTATTGGAAAAAGGTGGATTATGTCAATTGAGGAAGTAATTTAGGGGTATTATAGGGGTAAATACTTGACAGTAATTTGCTGAATGACTTGACAGAGAAAGCCAGACAAACCTTCAAAATGTTTGGTTTGCAGTGCAACTAAATTAAATCAGTGTCTGCCTGTATATACATAGAATGTTATAAACAGATGCACCTGCCTTAGCACCTGTCCATGTGTATAAATTAATGGACCTTCAGATGAATTCCTATTTGAGTATTTATACATGGGTACATTTGCCTTTCTTCAGTACATGTCCAATTGAGTACACCAGTAGATTTACATGTATATACTGCCCTTGCACATCATTATATGATTAGAAAAAAAGTGTAAAGTGCAGATTAGTTGAATCTGAGCATGTGCAGCATTAATGCGTGCCGTCATGTTCCCATGGCAGAGGACAAAATTCACTCAGAAAGTAAGTCTGATAAACAAAAATACAATGTGTTTATGGTTGACACTGAGCTCAGTTGCCACGTACCATGACATAGACTCCCAGGCAGCTAATCTCTGGAACTAACAATCTCTTTCTTTCTTTTTCTCTCTCCCAAACCCCCCTCTGACATTGACAACAATAGCCCAGGCCCAGTAAACCCCTCCCTCCCATCAATTCATTCAGTTTTCCCAACGCCTATACTTGGCGGCTTTAGTCACTCTGCCCTACAGCCAGGATCAAAGTTGGCCTTCCTGAAAGGGCAACCCTCCTCAAACACTCTGACACAAACAGGAGAATAAAAGACAACCGTTGGTGGGAAGGGATAGAGAGAGACATACAGAGAGACAGACAGACAGAGAGACAGACAAAGAGACAGACAGACAGAGACAGACACAGAGGAAGACAGATACGGAGAGACAGAGAGAAGGACACAGAAAGAGACAGACACGGTGGATGGCAGATATACAGACAGATATGGAGAGACAGACACAGAACAACAGACAGAGAAAGGGACCGAAAAAAAGAGAAAGAGATAGACAGTAGAGGGAAAGACAGGCAGACAGACAGACAGAGAAACAGACAGACAGACAGACAGACATACAGACAGGCGGAGACAGAAAGGGGAAGAGAGACAGATACCGGTAGAGTGAATGAAAGAGAGAATTGAGCCTATATAAAAGATTTCAATTGAGGCAAAGGTTTTTTTTTCTTTTCGTTCTTTCTGTGGATTATGATGGTGGAGTTTCCCAGAGACCAGCCCCTGCTTTTATTATCCGAGATTATCAATACAACTTGGAACTTGGCCATTTCTCGTACGCATTGTCCCCTGGCCAACCTTTGCCTTTTTTGTGTATCAAAAAAAAAACTACCAACAAAAACCTGCACAATTAGATCTGACGTTTAAGCCTCTTGTGCACATGTGAAGGTCCCTGGTGAAAAGAGTGAAGGGGGAAAAAAGGGACAGCAAAAGAGAGAGAGAGAGAGAGAAAGAAAACGGCAGTTGCAGTGCGCGAAGACAGTTGTGAACAGATATAGCACAGTGTATGCTTGGCAAAAGGCTTGAGATTTTTCTATGGTTTGTGTTCTTGTTTATATTTTTTTTCAAATTGGCCGGCTAACTAGTTGCATGTGGCATTCCGGCCATTCTTAGATGGACAGGATCTTTCAGTTGGAAAATTTCTCCAGTCAGTCCTTCTGTTAGTCAGCGGAGACCTCATTCATTCCTGGTCCCTCTGCCCTCGCTCAACCACCACCCCTCTGGATGGCAGTGGTACAGTCCCCCAGGTCTACCCCACCGAAGACCCCGTGGCCCAGGCAAACTTTTTTCCCCCCTTTTATCCGGCTAAGTCAATAGTTGGTCGTGAACTTGCTGTGCCATGGAGGTTTCCAGTCGGTTCCCGTCGAATGCCGGTGTAAACTTGCGGCAGTCAGGACTTACTTCACAAGCTGCACCATGGAAAACCCGGCAGGTTTGAAATCTCTCGTCACGCTGGGCCTGCCACGACCCATCCTCCGGACTGGTTGCCAAAGCAGGGAGGACTCTGCCTCAACCCTGACCTCCTCCTCCTCCTCCTCCTCTGCCTCCTCTGCCTCATCCTTGGAAATTCTCTGCTGAAGCCCTCCCCGACATTTCGATGGATCAGATAAAATGTGAGACTGTGACGTTTTACAGGCCGAGGCAAGGACCGAAGAGGATTCATGTACTCATCTTGGCCGTCGGATTTCTGAGTGTCATTTTTTCCCTGGTCGTGCTTATCAAATGTATGTTTGCCCTCTCTTTTCTCTCTCTCTCTCTCTCTCTCTCTCTCTCTCTCTCTCTCTCTCTCTCTCTCTCTCTCTCTCTCTCTCTCTCTCTCTCTCTCTCTTTCTCTCTTTCTCTCTTTCTCTCTTTCTCTCTTTCGCTCCCTCCCTCCCTCCCTCTCTCTCTTTCTCTCTCTCTTTGGTAAATTTGCTCAAACTGTCATCCCCCCACTGCCTTTTGTGGCTGATGCGGTCATTATCAGCCGATTGCATTGTCCGTGACCGCTTCAACTTGCATCAATGGATTTGATTGGACGGAGGTGTTAGTTGCCGCATTGATAAGGAATGGATCTGGATCATGCCGGACATAATCCTATGATTTTTTTTTTTTGGAGACCGGGCCCCCAATCCTGCAACGTAAATCTTGGCAGAGGGTTTTCCCTGCTCTCTAATTTATGGTGTCAGTGGTTTGACTAGTGAAATGCGAGAGCTTCCCTGAGAGAAATGTCTTCAATGAAATATGGTACTTATCACTAACATTTGACTCTCCCTCCCAACTTCTTAAGTAAAATACATAACCTGTTTAAGATTGTAAAATAGTATCTCATGTCTCAACTGCATGGACTATTTTACTTATGTTGTGAAAACAGTTCTACCCTTGTCAATACAAAAAACATGTGCCTTTGATTTTATACCGGCGATGAGTCTTTCTGAAGGTATTTTGTCCGTGTCAGAAATGTCATGTTTCTCTTTCTCTCTCAAGGATGCGGGACTGAGAATCCATCAGCATTTATTCAAGTACGTTAGAAATTGACAGATGTTTCCTTGCTTCCCTTTTTCCCCCTCCTCTCATCTGCAGATGTTCCTTATGTGACCAGAGAGCCAATAATTGAAGGTAAGAAGAAGAAAAAAACCATTTTTTTCCCCTTTTTCCCCCGGGTTTTTCAAAGCCCAGGGGATTTAATATGATTTCCGCCTGGAAATTCTCATTTTGAAACCAAGGTCATTGTGTTTTGGCCTCTGTTTTGGATGGATAGTCTTTTTAAAGCAAAAATTGCTAAAGCTTCCTTGCCTCATCCCCTTTCCCATCTTGTGATCGAGATTCAAATCCCACCCTCGACCCAAAGCTGGTCTGGTCCTTGCGTAGTTGGTTTTGTAGTTTACCTGACTCGAGCCCTTAATGAATGAAGTGAAATTTGAAACTACACTATCACTGCCATCAATACGGTATGCCATGGATGTCTTACGGATTGTATAAACAGTGTGCCAATGTATGCCAGCAGTTTGCCAATGTTTGTATTTGTGTTTATGAAATCTTCATCATTTTCTTAAAAGATTACAGACAGATTATTCTAAACTACTAAAATGACCTTAAATGTATAGATTCCTAAAGGTCTAGTTATACTAAAACATTATTTTTGAATTAGATTATTCTGAACTGAAATTAACTAAAATGGCCTGAAAGATACACATTTAAGGTGGAGTTTTTGATAGCTGCAAATTCGTACCAAAAAAGCAACACGAGCTTCTGTATTTTATTTTGATTTCATGATTTTTTTCCCAAAATGCTGTTTATCCATCCAGTGATACAAAAAGATGCTCCTTATCTAAAAAAAGAAAAAAAGACCTGAAACATACAGATCTCTATTTTTTGTAGTAGTTCCACCTCCATCACAGGATGTCTTTCTTTGTCAAAAGAAGAAAGAATCTTCTCCAGCTTTTTTGACGTTGAGAATTTCTTTCCGAATTGCTGTGTATCCATTTCCTTAAGCCTCCCTCAAGACAGATTATGGCTCTCCGCTCTCTCTCAATCTAAGGGTACAACTACAATAACCCATTTTACTGAAAGAGTTACCTTTCCTTTATTGTCAGATATTGAACTGACCTTGTTGCAAACAACCCTAGTCTTGTTCGATCTTGCTCAAACAATTGAGGAATAGGCACCCATTCATCTAATTTTGGGAAAATAAACTCTCTTTTTTAGACAAATAAAACACAATTGTAAACTCTATTTGTAATACTGATTACTTTCTCAGTGTTCCAAGATGCATTGGTTACCAAAATAATTAAACAAAGGGCAAGTTTATGGTGAGAAATTTCCAAGCGGAAAAGTCGCCGAGTGAAATTGATTTGGGTGTTACTGTTGTGCATTCCTGTCAGGTTTGTTTTGGTATGAGCCCAAGGCCTGTGGAAATGGCTGGAATTGGTGTTTTATTTTCAAAAGGAGAAGACTGTCTCTCACTCTATAAATATCATTTGAAAGTTTTTGTTGGTGAAGCTAGCTTTATTTGGTCTAGTCAAGGGACCACCCTGTCTACCTATGACTCTGATGCAGTAGTGGTTGCTATGGAACCTATGTAACCTTGCTATGGTGCACTCTTCCCAAATAATTAGTCTTCAAGTGCTATCCATGTTATTTTTCATCAGTCACACTAACGTGCTTATCTTGACACTATAAGAGAGTAATTTTTCCTGTGTTTTGGCTGAGTCAATTTCCTTTCCAGACCTGTGTAAACTTTGAAATGTCCTCTAGGAATCCTTAAGGAATTTGCCAAAACCTGTGGCAAGGGATCCTTCTCAAATTTCTAAGGTCTTGAGCATGTGCTGTGCTTGTTTATTTTTTATTTTTTTTTCATTTAAGATTTCGATTGAATTTTTCCCATAGCCTGCCATCTGCGTACGTATGCCATCTATTTGAGGCATTTCAACTTTGGAACAGTGCTCGTTGACTCTTGTCATGCTTTGGACCTTGAACTGCGTAGCGACGTTCTTTGCGTGCATTTTGCTGAGGGGGCCCTTGAACACGAACACACAGGGGAAAATCTCGTATCGAGGGTTGAGCCGGGACGTTTTGGCACTGACAAATGCGACTGTCATTTCGCGAGAGTCAAATCACACGTTTGCGCTTAGCAGTTGACCGAAAATATGGCCGAGTTGGTCGCACCAAAAATGGACACTCGCGGCGACGGCCATGTGACTCAGGGTGACGAAGCGCGATTCAACCTGCCCGATTTTGAAGTCTTATGCCTGCCGCTTCTCCGCACCGACCTGAATTAATTGCAACATAATTGGAATTTCATGACACCTCTGTCAATACACTAATCTGTGCTTAATCTCGGGATCCAGAAATGAAGGCTCCGTCGTGTTGACAGATACGGTACATTAATCCCAGATAACAGCGCTGTCTAGCTGTCCCGGGTGGGTTCAGTCCAGGTTTATTTGCACATTTGAAATTTGAAAGGAAATCGTTGATTCACCTTTGGAATGATTTCCAAAGTAAACATCAATATGAAATTCTGAATCACCAAAAAATTAGTATGATGAAATTTGGATGTCTTCAATATCATATCTGTGGTTTTTTTTATATTAATTCGAGGCAGTACAGAAATATTGCACAAAACAGGTGCCTCCTGGTCAAAGCCTTGCTGCCCCTGGTCATTGCCTTGGTGCCCCCTGGTCATTGCCTTGTTGCCCCTGGTCATTGCCTTGGTGCCCCTGGTCATTGTCTCGGTGCTCCTGGTCATTGCCTTGGTGCCCCCTGGTCATTGCCTTGGTGCCCTCTGGTCATTGCCTTGTTGCCCCTGTTCATTGCCTTGGTGCCCCTGGTCATTGCCTCGGTGCCCCTGGTCATTGCCTTGGTGCCCCCTGGTCATTGTCTCGGTGCCCCTGGTCATTGCCTCGGTGCCACTGGTCATTGCCTTGGTGCCCCTGATCATTGCCTTGGTGCCCCCTGTTCATTTACTTGCTGCCCTTGGTCATTGCCTTGGTGCCCCTGGTCATTGCCTTGGTGCCCCCTGGTCATTGCCTTGGTGCCCCTGGTCATTGCCTTGGTGCCCCTGGTCATTGCCTTGGTGCCCCTGGTCATTGCCTTGGTGCCCCTGGTCATTACTGTGGTACCCCCTGGTCATTGCCTTGGTGCCCCTGGTCATTGCCTGGTGCCCCTGATCATTGCCTTGGTGCCCCCTGTTCATTGACTTGCTGCCCCTGGTCATTGCCTTGGTACCCCTGGTCATTGCCTCGGATCCCCTGGTCAATGCCTTGGTGCCTGTTGGTCAATGCCTTGGTGCCCCTGGTCATTGTCTTGGTGCCCCCTGGTCATTGTCTTGGTGCCCCTGGTCATTGTCTTGGTGCCCCTGGTCATTGCCTTGGTGCCCCCTGGTCATTGCCTTGGTGCCCCTGGTCATTGCCTTGGTGCCCCTGGTCATTGCCTTGGTGCCCCTGGTCATTACTGTGGTACCCCCCTGGTCATTGCCTTGGTGCCCCCTGGTCATTGCCTGGTGCCCATGGTCATTGCCTTGGTGCCCCCTGTTCATTGACTTGCTGCCCCTGGTCATTGCCTTGGTACCCCTGGTCATTGCCTCGGAGCCCCTGGTCTTTGCCTCAGTGCCCCCTGGTCAATGCCTTGGTGCCTGTTGGTCAATGCCTTGGTGCCCCCTGATCATTGTCTTGGTGCCCCTGGTCATTGCCTTGGAGCCCCTTGTCATTTCCTTGATGCCCTTGGTCATTGCCTTGGAGCCCCCTTAAATACGATATCAACTAGTAGCAAGCAACTGCAAGTCCCTCTATTGAAAAGAAAATCAGAAACTAGTTAAATCACGCCCATTTTAGTAGAAGGCTAGGCGTTTTCTAGAAAAGTGTCTGAATTTGTCGCATGCCCGAGTCTCAAGCGCTCGATGCCCATTGTCGACTTGTCAGGCAACACCTCCCATCGAACAAAAGCTGTTTGTTCGCAAGATCAGGGGCAAAAAAAGGGAAAAATCAACATGACACGAGTGATTCCACCTGAGAACGCAAGGACTCTTCATTCCCTAGGAACACGAACTGACAGAAGTATTTTTTTTTTCCATCGGCTTGTGGACATAACTCTCTTTTGATAGGTACAAAGGTTGGGATTTTTTCAAGAGAAATCTAACTATAACTCCAAAGTAACACGGGTTCGTCTGTTGGTGTACACAGCACATCTCTCTACCAGTTTGCATATAAGTGTGTCTGAATGTTGCAGTGAAGTATGCCCTGTTACACATGTGCATCTCTGAATTGTTAGTATTTGTTTTATTTCTGTAGCATTCGGTGGAAGTAGTGTTGTTGAGACTGTCGTTTTCCCCCCATTTTTTTCAATAGTGGGAATTGCCTTCAAGTGGCCAAGATAATTTCCATGATCAACTGGCCACCAGACTATTGCTAAATTTGAACCCTGGACAGAATAATCATGGGTTGAATTTGTTTAAAAAAAAAAGGAAATTGGAGGGCCTGATGTTTCGATCCTAGCAGGATCTTTCTCAAATGTTTTTGAATCATGAAGATTCTGACAGATGCAGGGTTGAAGATTTTATTTCTTAACATTCTCACCATCAGGTTTGAAGCTCCATTGGCTTCGTAAGTTTGTATATTTTGAACACCTCAAATTTTCGTTGGCTCATTTTTTCAGCCATTCAGATATCCGGGATTGAAAAAAAAAACCCGAAGGTGCCAGAAATGTTCCCGCTTTTTCACAGTCAGTGTTTTCCTTAGCGATAGCAACACTTGCTAAGTGCATTTTATCACTGGCAGTGTCACCAGGACAACATGCCGGCGTGTGAAGATTAACAGCTGCCCTGATACCAGCATTGGTAAAGATCCTTCCTTTGTCAAACAGAGAAAAAAAACCTAGAGAGTGAAATTGAGAGGGGCAAAAAAAAAAAAAAAAAAAAAAAAGTTTCACAAGGTTTGGATAGAAGCTGGATTTTCCCATCCTTGTCGCTCACAGAAGAAAAAAAAAATCCGAGACTTTCCGCCTTTTGAAAATCAGTAAGGTCAACACAAAAGGTACAATGCACAAGTCAAGCGTGAGATTTTCGGAATAAAATGACCCCAGACAGCAATCAGGGAAAGGGGGGGGGCCCAAAAAGGTTGTTGATGTCGGGGCTATTTCCCCGCCCCCTTTCCTGAGGATGCCCAGCTCAAAACACCCATAATGGGACCGTTTGAGTCGGAGAATTCGGGGTGATTCAGCCCGTTTAAGGGCCTATTTGGCACACTTGATTTGCACTGAAAAGCGCTGTGTTTTCGGAAGTTTTTGGAGCAGAAGTAATCAGTTTTCCAGCTTTGAGCCGGGTAGTGGACGCTGAAAGGTCCCCTTTCAGGAAAACTCCATGACTTTCCCTTCCATTGCTTGACGCTGCATGGGAAATGCTCGATCCATTCACCACCCTTTTTGAGTTGCATTTTTTAATGTGCAACCTTGCATTTGCAGAAATTGTTCAAAGACAAACTTTATTATGCCAATGGGTCTTGGACAGAAATAAGGGTCTTTGAAATTATCTTGGCATCATGGTGATGCTAGTTGTTGTTTGCATCTGATAAGTATACAGCAGTTTATGGTTAACCTTTCTGACTAACACCGCCACCAGCAAAGAGAGTTGGCAATTTGGGCAGGCCACCACCTAAGGGCTGGATAGCTCTGGTTATAGAGCGCTGGTGCTTGAAACCATAGGCAGGGTTTACTTTCTTGTCCTGGTTTGTAGCCCATTGCCTTGTTTGCTTATCAAACAAAACACTAGGCCTGACATTTTGATCGCATCCATGTAGGACCTCTCTCTATGCAGAATCTGGTAGACGGGAATGCAGCTAATACGTATCACAGGTGACAGAAGATGGGCAAAGGAGGAAGGCTGGTAGACAGATCAGGATGAACTCAAAGAAGAAGATAAAGCAGTGGGGAAGGGGAGAAAAGAAGTGAAGATCACAGTGATAGATAAGACTTAAAGGTTTGCATGGTGGAAATACCAAGTGAAAGGTTTGCGATGACACCATGTAGCACTTTCAAGGAGTGTGGCTCTGAAAAGAGCCGGTTACTCAACGCTTTGTGTAGTGTGTAGTGATGTGTACTCTGCCTATCGTTAGGAGACGATGGGCAGAGTTTCTTGACAATGGGCAGAGTAAACAATACCTGAAACGTTGAGTTACTGGCTCTTTTCAGAGCCACACTCCTTGAAAAAGAAGAGATACATGGTGTCACCACAAACCTTCCACTTATCACAGTGATAGGCAAGCACTTGGGACAGAATCAAAGAAGTGTTTTAGAAAAGAAAGAAAAATGGACGGGGTTTCCTGTGGCACACACACCTTAACTGAAAAGCTGGGGTTCCTCAACCATTCAAAATGCACTCTGTTCTAGCGCACCGGCTCTCGCTCGCCAAAGTCGACGTCTCTGCCAAAAGTAGATTCGTGGCAATCGACTCCACGGCGATAATGGGGAGGTCTTTTGTCGCGTTCAGTCGGGTCAACTCGGTGAGAGAGAAAGTTCACCCATTGATCGGGAAAGCTTTTACGTCTTTCCCGATCATACTCGGCAGACTCCAGGACTTTGGGGGCCAAATCATTATCTCCGGTCTTTGACAATAGTCGCCGTGATCCAGCAGTTGGCAGAGGGCAAAAGAAAAGGGAAAAAAAGAAAGATTAAAAGAAAAAAAATCATATATATTTTTGGCATCACAGGTTCTCCTGAGGGGACGTAGAGGAGAGAGAGTGGGGTTGGGAAAAATTTCATATGCCCTCTAAACTTGACTTGATTTGATGCCGTAACCGGTACCGAATTGTAGTCGTTGAAAAGGATGATGATTGATGATAACTCTAACCCTGCTGTGTGTAACAAAGAGCCATGAAATCTGAGGAGACGTCCTCCATAATATTTCCATCCCAGGCTTTGTGTTCTCCTTTTGAAGCGTCCTTTCTCGTTGTTCCGTTGTTGCTGTTGTCGTCGCTGTTGTTGTTGTTGTTGTTGTTTATGCCTGGAGAGAACCTGGAGAGTATCAGAGTGTCACAGATATGATTTGGAGTTGAGAGGTGGTGTTTTTTTGTTGCCATCTGAAATAGCCGCAAAATGTCAGATCTGGCATTAGCATAGAGGATACTGCAGGCTGCAACAGAGGAATTGTGTGCAATAAAACTTGGACAAAATAGGGAGGCTTCTCAGACTAACAGATGGAACATGGAACGTTGGTCCTCCAAAACTTTAAACAACATCTCTGTCATTTTTGGGGCCATCCAGTTTCCATAGTAATCCATGGTTTGGTGCCTGTTTTTTTTCTTTCTTTTTTCAAAAATGGCTAGTTGTACTGGCGACTCTGTCTACCATTGCTAAACACTGTCATTTTCAGATGAGTGGGCAGAATAATTTATGGGGCCGACTTAAAGCCCCTACACAACATTGGTAAGATCGAAAAACAGAAATGTTCACAGATTTACATGAAACTTATAAAACAGTTTGAAGATGGTTATAGTAGAAACCTCTCACTGAAATATTTCTGCCTAAAATGTTGTATTTTGGGAGAAATAAGTAAAAGAAATAGTTTACGTCTCACTGAGATCTAAACTATTTTTCAGAACAGTACGGCGTGGAATGCTGCATTTTCGCGAAACAAATGAAGTGGTTTTTACGATTTTCTCGATGCTCGGTTGGCGGATTGAGCTGAAATTTTCACAGGTGTGCTATTTCATGCATATGTTGGATCAGACAACGTATGGATGCTATTCTTTGACCTCAACCAATGATGTGTAGGGGCTTTAAACGACCAAAGTGCAGATCTAAAAAAATTCAGATGGATGATTTGATCCTAGGGTTGAAACATCAGGTCCTCTCAATTGTTGAGACTTCTGAAATCGTGAATATTCATTGGTTCTGTTAGTGTTCCAATAAAGCTTTTGAAGTCTTGTCACGGCTGTTGCACAAGAAAGGTCAAGAGAAAAATAGAGAATGCTACCATCAGTATACATGTAGGGTCTAAAGTTCTGTCAGCACTTTTTCTTTTTTAAATGAAGATTCCAGAAACGATGTAGTTGAATGCATATCTTAAAAATTTACTTTTTTGAAAATGTGACAAACTAAGAGGGCGCGTGACATTTCATACCTCCCATGACTTTTCTCCAAAGCAGAATAGGAGACCGTTAGGCGTTATGTGTTGTCTGGGGGACAGACTAGCAACTGAAAATGTATACAATGAGTCTTCCTTTGAGAGAGGTAATAGGGATATTTCAGGTCCTTCAATTATTTAATTAAACCTTGAGAGCCTGTTGATTTGATCCTCTAGAAGGATTTCTCAAAGCCAGGGGAAAAAACAGATCAGGGGTGCATTTCACAAAGCCTTACGATGCATCGTAACTTAACTTACAATGGATAACCCATCGTGAGTTGTGATACACCGTGTGGTTTCCATGCATCACCTATCGTCTTGCGATTAATCGTAAGTTACGATGAGTTTGGTGAAATCGACTGCAGGAGAGCTAATAGCAATAGCACATGGATGGAAGAAGATAGTTAGAGGAGGAAAGCAGGTCCACGGAGTCAGAAAAAGGTTTTGCAACAATAATTTACAGGACTATAATTTTTTTTTTTTTTTTCCCCCCTCGTAGGTCCATGTGCTCGCATTCTCTGCGCCTACGGATCAGTCTGTCGCGAGACCTCCGATCACGAAGCCGAGTGCTTCTGCCCGGAGGAGTGCCCGGATATTTTCTCGCCGGTTTGCGGCACGGACGGCGTGACCTACAATAATGACTGCTTCCTGAGGTCGTCCTCGTGTCACCTGCGGAAGAGGATCTCCGTGGTGACGTCTGGCCCCTGTGGTGAGTACTCAGGTTTTGAAATATGTGACCCAGCACGGCATAATGAGGAATAACCCCACTTTTGAGATTTTGAGATTTTCTAATGATGTGAAAGAGTACACCATTAGCTTTCAAATGATATCAAAATATAATATACTCTAATACTTAAAATTTCCGAAAATACAAAAAAAAAGAAAATAGATTTGTAATCCAATTGTGAAGATACTTTAACTTCAGGCGTTGTTTACTCAAAAAGTGTTTTGGTGGGATATTCCTCATGTCTTTGTCCCGGGTCACATATTCTCATGTACAGTACTGTGTGTTTATGTGTTCACTATGAAATATGTTGTAAAACTTAATTCAAAATGATTTTCACTGGAATTGATAGAGTCAATGTGGGTTTTTTGTCCTACCTGATGATGGGCAGTTACATGTATCACTGTAATGACTGTATGCTTAGTGCTTTGCCCGATTGCCTGGTGATTTGCGTCAGTGAGAATGGAATTAGTTTGCCCTACCTGATGTGTAGTTAGCATTGTATGCTCAGTGCTTTGCCCGATTGCCTGGTGATTTGTGTCAGTGAGAATGGAATTCAATAAGGGTTTGCCCTTCCCCGACGTGTAGTCAGCACTGTATGCTCAGTACTTTGCCCGATTGCCTGGTGATTTGCATCAGTGTGAATGGAATGAGGGTTTGCCCTACCCGATGTGTAGTTAGCACTGTATGCTCTGTGCTTTGCCTGATTGCCTGGTGAGTTGAGAATGGAATTCAATAAGGGTTTGCCCTACCTGATGTGTAGTTAGCATTGTATGCTCAGTGCTTTGCCCGATTGCCTGGTGAGTTGCATCAGTGAGAATGGAATTCAATAAGGATTTGCCCTACCTGATGTGTAGTCAGCATTGTATGCTCAGTGCTTTGCCCGATTGCCTGGTGATTTGTATCAGTGAGAATGGAATGAGTTTGCCCTACCTTATGTGTAGTCAGCATTGTATGCTCAGTGCTTTGCCCGATTGCCTGGTGATTTGCATCAGTGAGAATGGAACGAGGGTTTGCCCTACCCGATGTGTAACTAACTCTGGCTGCATCCTTTGTCCGGTTGTGTGCTTTGAAAAAAATAGCACAGGGAGCTCGGGAAGGATTCGAACCTGTGACTCAACTCCTGCTTTCTAGCACCGGTGTCTTACCCACTTGGCCACCGAGCTGGTCGAGGTTGTGTGGTTACATTCTCACTGATTCAAAGGCATACGTTCATCACAATATCTGCCAGATGTTGATGTATGTAGTCTGATGTCTGAACTTCTCATTTTAGTCGTGAACTATCGATGGAAATCAGATTTTCAATGGTGACTTCAACAAGGAAATTCTGTGATCTAAGTCGGTGTTCTGAATAGGTTTTCACGTTCGTACCTGGAAAGATATCCGGACAATCCGGTGCTTCTGTGGTTGTATATTAAATGTTGTGAATAGTCTACTTAGCCTTTCTGCACTGGATAAGAATTAATTTGTCTATAGAAATCAAATGTATGCAGCCATGGCACCCCCACCCTTTTTGTCCCTTTTGGGGTGTTGAGGAAAGTTCTGCAGCATTCAAGTCAAGCATATGGTGTGAATAACTCGATGAGACTGAGGCAGATTTGCGCCGAGCCGGGCTTAAGTCAAATCGTCGCTTTGGGGAAAAGAAGTCATTGCTTTTATCGGTTTCATTTCTTGTGAGGTCCTGATCCATTCTGTCAGCTGCTCTGCCTTTGGAGTTGGTCCCAACCCTAAACCCCGCAGCCCACATGTCCTACCGAAACGAGGATGTCGCAGAAATCCCAACCTTTCCCCCAGAAAGCGTTCACACAATAAGACTTTGATTGACACCGGCTAGGTGCAATTCCCCCCAAGCGGCCATTCTTTATTGATGTCCTGCCCTTGGCAAATAGCCCACCATTATTTTCGGGAGCACTGACATTTTTACCTCGCTAATATCTGTTTAACGAAGGCCCACTTCCCCTTGGACATAAATAAGAAATTGGAAAATTGGTTTGGCAGAGGCCACTTCACTCTATAGATAAATCAAGGACAAATTCCTTTGGTTTTTTTTTTTCGTTCTTTCCTTTTCAAAAAGACTTTGTGTTGTCAAATCTGACAGTAATTCATTCCCCTCATAGGCAGACAAAAGGGGGAAGGAAAGGGAATCTGGTTTTTAGAGTGAAAGTTCTTGAGAGGTATGCAGAGAAAAGAATGGACTAGGTTACTACTACGTGTACAAGCTCAGTGCATCTGGGCAATGTCTGACAGATTTGCGGCCATTTTTCACTGTCCCAGATCTACTGTGTGGGCCGTATAGGGGCTTGTTGCCTAGCGATCCCTGTAGTCTCCTTACAAGCCTCCCCAGAGGATTGGTCAATGATGGCATGAAATAAGATGACATTGCTCCAGGGATTCCAGAAAAGATACTACATCTTAAGTCTGCCAAGATGCCAGGAATGCCAAAAAAATACCACCCTGAAAAGGACTACATTTTAATGCTCCCTGGGGTTGGGAAAAAAGCAAACCAATACCATCTTGAAAGAAGACTACTTGTATTGAAATTGAAAGTGTGATCTATAAACTGGGTTTTGGCAGGTAAAAACTGGCTTGTGAGCTGAAAAAAACATCAGTTTATTTTACAAAATGAATAATTGCAAAATGTGCAATTTGGACTCAAGAGGGATTCAAGATGATTTTACTTCAACAACAGATCCTCTTTTTCCGTTAGATCTTTTGAAATCTAAAATTTAGTGGGCCTGACGTTTCTCTGCCTTTGAGAAAGGTCCTGCTAGGATCGAAACGTCAGGCCCACTAAATTTTAGATTTACATTTTGGTAATATTAGTCAGTAAGCAGTTTGCAACATTTTTGTATATCACCTTAGATCTTTTGAAAGGTAGGCCCTGAACTATGCTAACAGTAACAGTCTTTTTCTCTGTTCTTCAACTTTTAATGGACCAACTCGCTCTCTCCAAGTTTAAGTGCCATTTATGGTCAGCTTCTCAGCTCTTGCTGAGGCGATAAGTTCAGCGTAATCTCCCCCTGTCCTCGAACAGCACTCTTGCTGGGGGTTTTTTTCTCTTCTCTCCGGACGAAAATGGTGTCATTGACCCCAGCTGTGGAGTATCCCATGTGCACTTTCAAGTCTCGATTGGTTTCAAGTGTCGATTGGTTTCAGGTCAGGCTTTGCCTACTTTCCACCCGAGAATCTGCTCCTTTTGCTCTTTGATACAACTTTCTGAAGCTCTTGGCTCGCATGGAGCTCTTCAAGTACTGTATTAAACATGAAGTGTCTTTCTTTGTTTCACAAAAAGATCAACAAGTACGGTGTGCCTTTCTGTAAATGTTTTTTTTTTTTTTTTTTTTTTTTTTACATCTTGGTTAATACTGATTAGGATGTTCTGACATCTACAAATCTGCAGTGGATGAATGATCTCGGTGAATATTACCAGTGAGCTTTTCGTAGAAAGCTTTTTGTAGTAGAACAATCTAACAATGAAGCATCTGTAATCATTGGAAAGATCCTGAGAGGGAAAAAAATTGGACTCAATTGGAAACCATGCCATTGTCTTGGTAGATTTTACAGGGAAAAAAATGCCTTTGATCGAAACACCAGGCCCTCTTAATTTAGGTCAGCAAGCAGTGATCATCATTCAAGAGTTTCCAGTGCTCATGGGTCTTCAGTTTTTCCCAAATCTTGAAGGTAGCGTGCAGACAATCAATTTGGAATCCAGTCAAGGTGTAAGAAAAGTTGCCTACGATTCTTGGTCAAACTTGACAGCGTCAGCAGCAGCTCAGCTTTGGCCTTTAATCCTCCCCTGCCCAGTAGCGCTTATAGACCTCTGTGTTGTAAAGAGAATTCCCCCAGTGAGTGATTTGGATACATCTGCTGTTTTCGTAGGGTCGTTCATCTCTAGAGAGAGGGTTGGAAATATGTAGGTCTGAGTGGATCTAGAATGAGTTCACAGCCCGACGTATGTGCTAAGAAAATAGGATTCAGCTCCTCCACCAATTCAAAGGTATCACTGTTTGAGGAACAACTTTAAATGTCCAGCGTACTTTCGAAGAGCCTTCGTTTGCCTTGAGGGTGATGGGATAGAAAGTTGAGTCAGTAGGGTATTCTCTTGGCCCTACTACCTTAAGTTTGAGCCGAAGATTGATGCTTTAGCTTTTTTTTGGGGGGGGATGGGGTCTGTCTTCAAATCGGGGAAAGAAGGGGGTGAGGCATAAGATGGAAGGCTTATCTGGGTAGGGTCGGGATGTTAACACAAAGGTTAAATGGATGAGCTGAACTGCACTCTCAAGTTTGCTGGATATAAAAAAGTCTGGTGGAAAAAAAAACACAAACAAAATTGCAGGCAGTATCGGCAACGACTTTGGGGCACACGATGCCCTAGTCAGCCTAGTGGAAATTGAAAAGTCATTAAGCAAAGGTCATCTGTGTTAAGGGGGTAGTGAAACAGATGTTTTTATGGTCGGCATGTGGGCATTCAAGTAAAGGTTTGTATAAATAAATGTTGCCCAAATGAATTCAGGTCAACACATCAAATATCAAACTGATTGAAAAATAGCTGCTTACTGACCGGAGAAATCTGCGAGTGAAACCTACGGTCTGCAAAAAAAACACAAATTGAGGGCTCTGGACTGATGTTTCACCCTAGCAGGACCTCTCTCAAAGACAGGGTGCTTTCAAATGAGTGCTGTCTGTGATACCTATAATTATCAGTTTGTGGCAAACTAGAAGATGTTCCATAATAGTTTGTGCAAGTTGTGAATGTCCACATCGGCAATTAGTACCAACAGCAGATTAAGAGGCAGTTTGGCCTTAAAAAAAGGCAGTGTAGTGTCGCTTTTCAGAGTCACTTAGAAATCCACTTGACCACTTGATCCAGCTGAATGTCCCCACACACCAATTTTTCCAGGGGCTGCTGAGAGAAATACCGGTACTGGAAGGAGGATTTGTAACTGTACACCCCTCGGTAACTGATAGGCAAAGACAAATGAGTCAAAGCTTTGGATTGTGAAACTTTTGCAGGGACATCCTACCGGCAAAGGCAGGACAGAGCTTCAAGGAAATTTCTCTCAGTTCTCAGTGCGCCTATAAGCGTGTGTGGTGAGTGACCTGCAGGCTGTGTGTGTGGAAAAGTTTTGGACTCTTCCATTATGGCGAGAGGGGAGTGACACCCCCTGGAGGGGCTTGCCAGAAACCCATTGACCTGCTTTTTATTTTATCTCCGTGGAAATGAACTGTGTATCTGCGTGCGTGTCTGAACCCACTGACGCACTTCGTCTCTGTTGATTCTGCTCAAAGTTTCTGGGTCGTTCCAGGCTCAAGATCTTTCTGGAAAACGAGCTTCTTTTATAGATTGGGAATTTGCCTGATAGTGATAAGTGCAAAATGGTGTATTCAGTGCCTGGATGATCTAAACTTTGTACTGCGTGAGAGACAAAGTCATTAGCACTAAAACAGATTATAAAAATTGTAGAGATCTTAGCAGGACCTTTTCTCGAAGGTAGAATGTTTTCCACTACAATTCTTCTTGCAAACACCTTACTGACTGAAATTATGACCTATAAAGTGCTCATTCTAAACAGAGGAAGGGTCAGATATTTCAATCCTAGCAGGACCTTTCATGGCAAAGAGATCTTTGACTCGGTCGGGATTTGAATCCGAGATCTCTGGTTGTGTGTACCAGAGCTCTTACCATCTGAGCTATCCAGCCCTTAGATGGCAGCCTTCCCAAATAGTCAACTAGTCTTTGCTTGAGTGTCAGAAGCAATATCTCCAGGGATCACACCGTCATTTTCATTCAGATGCAAACAACCAATCGTAAGCCAGGCTACGCTACAGCCCTTTTTTTGGTTAGTTTTCTTTGATGGCTACCCTCAGGGTATAATTTGTTCTTTTTCTTCTCTGTTCACTCCAGTGATCAAAAGTCAAAAATGGTCTACCGCCACTTGCACACATAATGGCATGTACCGGTACTCAACCACGGTTTCTAATGTTTTCCCAATGCAACAATTGGTTCCAGGGGCACTTGACTATGCTTGGCTTCCCAAATACCAAACGAACCCAAATGCTAAAAGTAACTGCGCTCAACTTTGCGGGGCACTATTGTGATTTGTTGACAAACTGGAGCCAAGTTTTTTGGTTGCACATTAGGGCAAATTGCAAAGACTGTGTGTTTACACTGTCTGTTTTCGTTGTCGTTTGGATACACTGTTTCAATTTGTAGGCAACTCAGTTCCGGGCATGGAGGTGACTTTTTGTCGATGTTTATATCAACAATGGAAAGGAAAACATACTGGGGATTTTTGAACAATGCCGAACAATCCTAGCGGACCCTTTCTCATTCTGCCTTTGAGGAAGATATTGCAATACCAAGCCCTTATTTATGGGGAAATAGGATAGAGAATCTGACTAAACTGGGACTTGAACCTGAGACCTTTGGTTTGCTGTACCAGTGCTCTAAACACTTGAGCTAACCAGCCCTAAGGTTGCAGCCTTCTGAAATAGTAAACTACCAAATAGATCTCCAGGTATTATGCCCCCATTTTCATTCAGATGCCAACAAAACTTGGAGGCAACAATTCGAGGATCACTCAAATTCTACATTCATTTCCACACCTATTTTCATGAATAAATGTGACCTGGCACAACGTCATGAGGAATATCCCACTAAAACACTTTTTGAGTAAACAACGCCTGAAGTTAAAGTATCTTCACAATTCGATTACAAATCAATTTTCTTTTTTTTGTATTTTCGGAAATTTTAAGTATAAGAGGATATTATATTTTGATATCATTTGAAAGCTAATGGTATACTCTTTCACATCATTAGAAAACCTCAAAATCTCAAAAGTGGGGTTATTCCTCATTATGCTGTGCCGGGTCACAAATGTGTGTGTTGATGGGCACGAATCTAGTGCCTTGTGGAGACCTAGTCCAATAGGTTGAATACTAGTAGGTCTCCAGTCTTCATAGGGAGATTGTAAAGGTGTAAAGGTCTCCACATGGTTTTCACGAAAATGGTATTTGGAAATAACTCAAAAATAGGAAATTTGTGTAGTGTTATAAAAAAAATTATATAAGGGGCATACAGACCAAATTTCTACCCACGAAAGTTAATGTGGTTGAAATGGGAGCATTTTTAAAACATCGTTTCTCAATCGGTTGTATAGTGCACAAGAACAAAGCCATGTCTCCACAAGGATACAAAAATGAGTATGTGTTGTGTGTGTCTGTGTAAAATACGGGTGAACTCTCGCATCTAATGAGGTTTCAGTATAAAAAATGTAGAGGTCCTAGCATTTGGATTCTGGCAGGTTCTTTCTCAAAGGCAGAAAACATTCTGAAGGTCCTTCCACGATTGAAACATCAGCCGCTGTACACCTTTGAGATTTTTCATTTTGGTCATTTCAGTCTCTAAGCATTTTGCAACATCTTTCCATGTTATCTTGAGGTTTCTGTTTACAAAGCTTAACGCTAACAGTAATTATATCTCTACATACAGCACCAAATGCCTGTAACATGGTGTTGTATATTTGTTATATGAAGAGCTATTTCCAAAAAAGGTTTTTCAATAGAAAGCCAGCGACCCACAAACCATCAAGGTCACCTTGCAATGGATTTGTGGGTAGGTTTCATCATAACAATAGTTGGATATAGTTTCACTTAACCACTAGAGGGCGCTAAGCTGGCAATTGCATTTGTCATATTTCACAAATGAACTTTTCACGTCTGCTATACTTTGTATGCTACACTGAATAATTATGCACAAGCGTGAATTTTGTTAATGCGCCACGAAATGTGCCTTGAAATTTGAAAAGAGGGATGTCTAATTGTGCCAGTTTTCCAGTTAGTATCCATTCAGGGGATTACTCAGCACCTACCCAGAGATTTTTATCCTCAAGATGTTGGATTTTTGGGAATCAGAAATCGCACAACTGATGGACACGTATGATAGGGAATAATAGGCACCACACAGCATAGAACTACCGTACGTCTTCTTCTACTTCATCCAAGCTTCCATGTCATGATTGACGATGATGGTGGTGATCGTGAAGGTGATGACAATTGTGGTGATGATGATGTGATGATGGTGATGGTGATGGTGGTGGTGCTGATGATGGTGAGGATGGTGGTGGTGATGGTCATGGTGATGCGATGATGATAATGTACAGTAGTTCTTACTCATGTACAATTCAAGTGGCTGACAAAATGGCGTTAGCCCATAAGTTTGATCAAGATTAGGGTTTTTTATAATCATTTTTATTTCAGATCACACACTGTATCAATAAGATTTTGAAATCTTTTACGCGGTTGTTGTGCAAGTGCACTTTAACTGTCAGTCTGAGGAATTGTTGCCGTTGTGCTTTGTTTCCTTTTCTGCGGTCGTGTGACTAATATTTGTGGAGTTATTTCTCATTGGAGATATTTCCTTTGCTGTTTTTATTTGACCCCCCTGGCCGGTCCCAACCCTCCTTTTTTCCCATTGTACAATATCAGCGGGCTACCAGCTACAGGGAGCTTTCTGAATGGTTGCTTCACAGCGAGGAGTGTTGCTTTCGCCAATGAGGGGCCGGTGATTGTCAAAATTGAAAGTGTGATGACCAAAAAAAAATCACCAAAAAGCAAAAGAAAAACTGGTACCCTGTCTGCATGTGTTTAGTGTGACACAAACCAAAGGGAACCGGTTGGACTGCAGAGTTGTCTTTGTAGAGGGCTAGAAGCACACCTGGTTGGACTTGCACAATGAGGATAATTTTTTTTAGTTATCCGGTGGCGCAATCAATTGTCAGTTTGTACAAATTTGTTCCCCCTTGACTGGCCTTTGTTGGACTTAACCGGGAGGTCCTAGTCAAAGCACTGAAGGTGTGCAGGGGATGTGTTTTTTTGTCCGGCGAGTGAGGGAGACAGAGGAAACGTGTTTTCGGGGGGCTGAATACAAGTCCCTGGCAGTGTGTGGGGTGATTTTTGCGCGTGTGTTTTTGCGTCATTTCAGCCGCAGCTGAAGAAAAGGAGAGGCTTAGGGGACCGTGTTTGAAACCCTACCCCGGTAGTCAGGAGAGGAGGGGGGGGGGGGGGTGATTGAATCACCGGTTACGGGCTGCTGGGTACCAGGAACACCTTGACAATGGCCGCCAAACTGTAGGTGGCATTATCCCACAGCCGGTAACCAAACCGGGCTCTCGGCATTACTTGAAAGGAATTCCAATCTGATCCCCCTCTCTCTCTCTCCTTCTCTTTTCAATCGGTTTTCGGGTGTTTTTTTTTTTTATACACACTTCCATGTCTCTGGGCCGCCGATTACCGCCTACATTGTTGCTGAGGGTAAGGCATTGTTCAGCTGATTGGGGACCTTCAAACCCCAACCCCTGAATGGCAAAGTTGCGGCATGTTTTGATAATTGGGAAATTTGAGTCGAACAACTCGTTGTGGTTCTCTTTCTCTCGCGTAGTATAACTGTTCCTTTCTTCTGTAATTTTGTTTTGTGGTGGTGGTGGTGGTGGTCTTAGCGGCAGCGTTATCAAGTTTCATTCCGGTTTCGATTTTAACTCTTAAGCTCGGCCGCACTTGTTCAAGTTTTCTTGTGCGCTGCGGAGAGTCGACACGGATGCCAACGTCCAGTGCACAGATGGTTTTTCAGTTTGCGTCGTCGAGTCTGTGTCAGAGATAGATAGATAGATAGAGAGAGAGAGAGAGAGAGATGAGATCTGGTTAGCGAAGGAACTCCACACCGGTCCCCGAGATCACAGACGAAGCATCGCAAGAGATCCTGGAAGCCCTTTGAACTCTTGTCTTGAAAACCGCCAGGCGACGAAAGCCCTCGATTAAGGAGGTCTGACGCGGGACCGCTTGTCTTCCTCCCCTTTGACTTGAGTAGGGATCATATTTTTTTGATAGCTGTACCGGATGGCTGAATGAAGCAGGAAAAGCAGCACCCTGGAAACATGTGTTTTGTATGAGGAAAGGGGCCAATGTGTAAATGTGAGCGCCGGGCGTCTCAGCAAAGTCCTCCAAACGTGTCAAGGTCTTGATTGTTCTCAGGAAGATCGTCAGTTCCTCCGTTGGGGGTTTGGGGAAAGGTCTCTGATTCATCGGGGGCCCCCGCATTTTGTGGCTTGCTTTTGTGGGCCTGCAACATTGAGTGACCTTGGCAGAGAGGCAGAGACCAGACATGACTTTGCCAGACTTGAAAGCCACTACATGTACGCCGTGTTTACTTTAGTGCTGTGCCATAGACTGCGTGTTTGAACACGCAACATCGACGTCTGAAACTCAACCGAGTTGCTGGGATTTTAATGAAAAATTTGTGCTCAATGAACCTCCCTCCCAACACAATAGATGACATTGCATGCATTGCGAAACATTTTGGGAAGAACTTGCCAGCTATGTAACTTCTGACTTCTGATAGTTGGAATGTTCTATGTTTCTAACACTTAGTAAAATTCAAACATGGTTGTGGTTTTTTGAAACTATGGTTAGGTTTGAAGAATTAGTTTTCCAGCTCATTTTTTCCCTTGGATTAACAGGTTCAACTGTGGTTTTGCCAGCACTTGCTGGTGTGCTTGACTTTATACGGGGGAAAAATTGTGGCATCAGTCCTTTTTGAATAGGCCAAATTAACCCCATATCATTTGCCCTGGAATGCGTGTGGTGTTTGCCTTTGTGCCAGCCAAGTTTGCTGTCATTGCAGGAGACATTTACCTTTGTTGTCCTCGATGGTAATCATACGCTGACGCCACCGCAGGGCAGGGTGAGGGTCTGCCGAGTCAGAGACAGCTGGAGAGCAGCACTTGGACCTTTGCCTCGTTCGCGACATGTGACTATTGACAGGCTTGGGGCGAGCCTGTTGTTGTTGTTTGTTTGTTGTTGTTCCACCACGTGCAGCCCGCAGATTAAACGGTGCTGGTATTTCTTTCCAGCCGGCAACATTGTTGTAGGCGCACCTCTGCATGAACACCGGCGTAATCCTCTCTCTCTCTCTCTGAGTCTCTCTTTCCCTCGTTCTCTCCGAGAAACGGCCATTGAAGTTTGTTTTACCTCGACAGGAAAACACGGAACTTTGGTGCAAACACTGCCCACAATTGCCCGTTGTGGGGTTTGTTGGTTGTGTGGTTTAATTCGATGTGCACCTTGGATCTCACTTCAGAGAGAACTGTAAGTCAGGAATTCAACACGTGGGTGTTCACTCTCGGCCAAGTTTGGGAATCATGAACTTGGCTGCCATAAGCTTCCTGCGATTTGGATTACATTTTTATAGCGGAAATACAACAGCTTCTGGAATCATACGTGGAATAGTGAAAGGACCTCTTTGTCACCAGATTTTTTGATTTTGTCAGAGATCAGCCGTGCCAGTGGTTTTGCAACTGAAGGAGCAGGGATCTCCGGTTCTCTGTAACATCTGTCGATGGGACCCAGGGGAAGGAGGTTCCTGCGATTCATGTCTCTGAAAGTGGAACAGGTTTCCCATCGTCATTACTGGGGAGGGGAAAGAGAGACTGCTCTTTGAACCCACCCAGTGAGCTGGCAGAACATTCGGAAGCATTGTCGGGAATATCAACCTCCCCCCCCCCCTCCTTATCCCCTGCTCTGACCCATCTCCCTCTGGGATCGCTCTGCCTAGGAGTCTTATTTGTTGGTGATCTATCAACATTCGGGCGTGACAGACGGGAACCTCCAGTTTGACAAGAAGACCTTGTCTCAGAGACGTCCACAGTCCATCCCCCAACAGACCCTGCCCCATTCTTTCTGGACGTTTTTGGATCTATTGGACTGAATTCCGGCAGGGCAACTCTTGCGGATCAACGCCAGCGGCAAAATTCAAGAATTCAAGAATTTTAGAAGCAACTCTGCGGTCTTGAGACATGTTTTCTCAACGATAGGATTATCCTACAAGATGATCGACTACGTATTTTTAAGAAATTTCTGATCTAGCTCAGTGTGTTAACATCAGCTGAGAATTGACAATTGTTTCTTCGGTGATCACTGGGAAATGTGTCTGACTTTCAGAGGATTTTATATTGATTGATGGATTACCTGTGAGATGATTGTCTTGTTTAATTTGTAGAGTGTACCAAACTGACTCATCTTGTTTACTACTGACAGTTGTCAAATCGATTCTTTGAAGGTCTTCTGGAACTTAAATCCCTTGACTGGTTATCGCGCAGACTAGTAATGAGGCTCTAGAACTACTAACCCACATTGTTATTAACAACTGCCGATTGGACAAACCTTCGGAGATCTTTGAGAGTCAGTGTCTGGCGTTTGTGGCAGCATGGAGGCCTTCATGTCTTCTCTCTTCACCGCCCTCTGCATCCTGAATCTAGACTCCACCAGCCTGTGTCAGGACAAGGAGTGCCCCTTCGGCGCCGAGTGCATGATCACTCCGGACGGTGCCTCGGCCAAGTGTGTCTGCGCCCAGGAGTGCGTGGATCTGGACTACAATCCCGTCTGTGGTAGCGACGGCGTTGACTACGCCAACGAGTGTGAGATGCAGCGGGCTAGCTGCCTGCAGCGCCGCCAAATCAGACTCATCTACCCCGGAATATGCAGTAAGTCTTTTTCACTTTTTCTTATAATTTGTGAAGATTTTTTTAAACAATTGAAATTGTTTAGACATTTTTTCAGATTTTATTTTTTCCCCAGAAAATGTTATGAAAAGTTTTCAGATTGTAAGAATTTTTTCAGATTATTTTTTTGGAGAAATTTTTTTCAAGAAAATTGGCAGATTTGTTTTGGCAGTTTTCTGAATAGCAAAGTGAAATGAATATTAAACTTTTGAATAATCAATATTCAATTCAGTCAGCACTACGAAAAGGTCTTTATTTTCTGAATTATGAAAAAAAAAAAATTATGAATGGCAAAATGGCGTTGAGTAAAAAATGAGATTGGGAAGGGAAGGGTTTGCATGGTGGGTTTTCAAGAAGCAAGTGATTTACAATGGTGCATTGCCGGTAGAATCTCTGTAACTGCTGTATATCTCCAGAGATCTCACTGTTGTCATCCAGATGCAAACAGTAATTAGCCGTTAACCCGGCTATAGCAGTTCAGGGATCACACAAAGTAGACACAGCTTTTTTGTTGCTGTAAAGAGCATTTGATATGAAACATCTTTTTCTTTATAATGGCCATGTCTTCTGACTCCCCTCAACCCCCCCCCCCCACCTCTCTCTCTCTCTCTCTCTCTCTCTCTCTCTCTCTCTCTCTCTCTCTCTCTCTCTCTCTCTCTCTCCCTCTCTCTCTCTCGCCCCAAATTTGCATCTTAGATCCATGCGCCAATTTGGACAGCAGCGCCGTCTGCGAGTTGAATCGGAAACGAAAACCGGTGGTCGGCTGCCTGGTTGTCTGCGAGGGCTTGCAGAGCACCCCCGTCTGCGCTTCCGATGGTCAGACGTACGAGACGGAGTGCGTGATGCGCAGGGCCGCCTGCCAGTCTCGATTTGAACTCTCTGTCCGCAAAGCGACGGTCTGCCAACAAGAGCTATGTGAGTAACTGAAGGGGGCGGGGTGGGAACGTCTCGGCTCATTTCGTCAGCATTTTTGACAGAGGGATATGAGAAATGCTCAAGTTTAGGATTCGAGTTTAGCAGCTGCAGCCCCGTGGTCGAATGACAGTCAGAATTGTCCGCTACAAAAACCTGACCTGGTTGACCATTACTGAGAAGCAAAAAGCTATCCAGGGTTTCAAAAGTCTATGTGACCACTAATGGCAATAGCCACAGAGACATTTGAAATCCTGATGAACATTTCTGAGAGGAACTTTGGGGAAATCCAGCGAAGCTATTGTATGCATCTGAATTTTTGCAATATGTCTGAGATCAAAGTCGGGGTTGCCTGCCTGGCCTAGAGAGGTTTAATGCACCCCAAATGTAACAGGTTTAGAGGGCCAAGGACCTTTCTTCAAGGTTGGATCGTTCTGGTCTTTGTGTGACTTGTTTGGCTGGCTGGGTGGTTGCTTCGACTCTTTGGTCCAGCAGCCAGTCTGACAGTTGATTGATTGATTCCTGATTAGATTGTTTGTTAGCTGCTCAATTTTGTCCTGGTCAAGGGATTTGGTTGCTTGTCTTAACCCTTGTTGAAACTCTGACCCCTTGTTGAAAACTTCAACCCCTGTCAGTGTGTGTCCCATCTTGTGATACACAGTAGTTGTACATGTACAATGTACTTAGAACAAGCACATTTGGGGACCTTTCTGCTTGTGACTTGTGTATGCTCAGGCTAGTCGAGTAGTGTGTAAGGATCAACACATTACACAGGCTGATACTATAGATAAGACTTGAATGTTTGCATGGTGGAAACACTATGTGGAAGGTTTGCGGTGACACCATGTAGCACTTCTCTTTTGGGAAGGAGTATGGCTCTGAAAAGAGCCGATTACTCAACAAGAGTTACCAGCTCTTTTCAGAGCCACACTCCTTGAAGAGAAGTGCTACATGGTGTCACCGCAAACCTTCCACTTACAATGTATGTGTAGCATGACAGGCTAACAGGCAATTTTGTGTTGCTTAGTGTGAACATGCAGCTGGCCGGATTGACCCGTGTCAAAATTTGGGAAATTTGGGCTGGATCTATATTCATTCATCTGTTGTGTGATATCTGTTCAAGCACATCATCTTTTCTTTCCCCCTTCCCCTGACCCCCACAGCTCCCTGTCTCGACTTCCAGTGCGAGTTCGGCAAATGTCTGGTGAGCGAGGACGGCCTTCCAACGTGCCAGTGCATCGGAAGCTGTCCCGAGATCTACGTGCCAGTCTGCGGCAGCGACGGTACCACCTACCACAGCGTCTGTCACTTGCAGCAGGAGCAGTGCCTGGAGAATGAGGCCATTCAAGTTGTAGCCAAGGGACCATGCTGTAAGTTGTGCCAAGGTTTTCCTTAAAAGTTCAATTTTTTCAAATGATAAAGGGGAAAAATTAATTAAATTTGGCCAAACATTAAAAAGAAATGTAACAAATAAAACAAGTTACAAAAATTACAAAAAATTAAAATTATTTTTGAAAGTTCTATTTTTCAAATGACAAATGTGACCAATTGATGAAATTTGGCCAAAAATGAAAATATTAAAAATAAAATAATAAAAATAATAATAATTTGATTGTTCTTTTTTTTTTTAATTCACTAGCAGTTTCTTAACTTTGTTTAAAAGAAAAGACATGTTTAAGTTGTAGTGTAACATGACTGACAATTAATATTCTTCGACCAGATTCTGGTTGAGACAAGTTTTCGGGCATCAACATTTTACAGATACCTAAAACTTGACCGTTTCCCCATACCATCTGCTTGTTGAAATCTTCCCCCTCCAAAGGAAAAAAAAGGGCAGACAAGTAGATATTTACATACGCATGTAACGGATGACAGGTGGAGTACATGCATGGGCACATCGCAGCATTCCACTGGCATTACAGGCATTTGCCAAAGCATTCATTCGCCTTTGAGGAAATCTGTGGAGTGAAATTGCGCAAGTCAAACTATTTTGTGGTCCATGGAATTTGTGTGCGACTATTATTTCCTATCTGTGTTTCGTCATCCGTATGCTAAGCTACTGAGTGCCCTTTTCCTAAAAAAGAAAAAAAAAAAAGAGAGAAAGAGAAATTCCACAAGCCCCTTTCAGTTCTAGTGTGGCAGATTTTCTCAGTAAAATGTCAAAGTACAGATGAATGCATATCTGTAAAAAAATATATAAAAAATAACAGCAACAAAAAGTGTCATCCTTCACTTCACTTCGCACGTCTGCTTGAAAGCTTTGAAGTTTGCCCTGTCACTTGTGGGTTTACAACCGATTGCCAAGCGCAGATGCTAGCCATGATATTTCTGTTTATCACAGACACCTCTGGAACTGTGTACCGTGTACCTTCACCACCCTGGTACCTCACAAAATCAACAGCCAATTTGGAGGGAATTTCTTATTAGGGAGATGTGTTTACATTTCCCACTTTTTCCCCCTCCCCTCTGGGGGTTTGGATTTTTTTCTGTGCGATTTATTCTGGCATTTTTTCGGAAGCAAACAAAAAAGAGGAAAAAAAAAGGGATTGATAATATAATCCTAGCCTCAGCGAATCAATTATTAATTGTAGATTGTGGCTGATAAGATTTGAGACTCGGCGTGTCCTTCAGAGCGTTTCTTTTTAACAAGTTTGCCTCGTGGTGAGAGTTGTCAGTAATTTTTTTTCCCACTTCTTCCAAAACTAGTTTTGATTTATATACCTTTCCGGAAAAACCCCAAGTACTTCCTCTCCTCTCCCTTTTCAACAATGGCAATCAGAAGGTGTTTTTTTCATCGGAACACTCATCCAAAAAAATAAAATGAACATCACTTGAGGCATTTGAGTTAATTCTTGTGGTGTGTTTTTTCCTCCCAGATTAAAAAATGTAAAAAAAATGGAAGTTGATTCCACAGTAAACATTTGTAGAGTGACATGTGCATAGCTACTTAAAAAAAAAAATAGGGGAAAAAAAACCCAAAAGTCAGAATTCTTGTGTGTATTGAAATATCTGTACCGTAGTGTTGACATAGAAAATATCCTGGGGTGACCTTTGATAAAATTAAGCCTATTTGAGGACTTGGAGTTGACGTTTATTGTTTGTTTGTTATGAAAGTCAATTGTAATACTCAGGAGGTAATTTCTAATTTGTTTGGTCATATTTTTCTTTTACCTCCGGGCACCCCCCCCCACAAAAAAAGAGAAGAGTGTATTCCCACAGTCTGAAAAGTCATTAGGTTTAAAACTGGCACGTACAAGTAATGGTAAAAGCATTGTTCGCTGGCAATTTGGCAGTCGTGTTAACCCAGATGTCAACGCTGACCTTGCTGACCCGACCTTTGACCCAGTGACCCTCTAGGGGGGTTGAACATCCTGCACTTTAATTTGGGTGTTGAGAGGAGTCGGTGGTCCGGGCCAACTTGTGGAGAACCTCCCTAGTCTTGCAATTGCTCCTGAAACTTCCCAATCCCCCCGGAAACACAATATGGTTCCTTAGGGAGATAGTGTTGAGACTTGGGCTTGGAATTCTTTCTTGTTTGTGGGGGGGGGGGGTGTAAACCCCAAATCTATCATTTAATAGACCCTTACTGTAACTATTTGGAGGAAATAGACCCCATTGTTGATTGTGTAGAGGCTGGTGAAACTGTGGGCTTGGTTTGGGGTGGTGGGGGGTTTTTTTTGGGGGGGGTTGGACTTTTAGGGGAAAACATATATCATTTGCTGTCCTGTAGAACGGACAAAGGGCATTACTGTCAGCTGATATTTCTCCTTTCTTTAACCTAATTTGGTTCTTCTGGACAAGTTTTGACCTTCGGAGGAATTTGCGGGTTTAGGATGTGGGTCAGACAATTGTGTTCAATTGTTTTTTATGTGTACTGTTGCCTGAAGGGAAGTAACACTTTAAAAAGACTTTATTATTGCTTGAGAAAATGCGACCAATGTTCTAAGTGCTGGACATCTAATATGGTAAGAGTCCTGGTGCACAAAACCAGAGGTCTCAATCCAGTCAAATTTTCTTTGCCTTTTTTGCCAATTTCGCCCGAAACAAGGCTATAAAGCCACTCAAGGTTAAGGGTTAAAGAAAGAAGGAGATAGAGAGGGACTCAGGAAGGGTGGAGATAGGAATTGACATTCCTCTTAAAAAGGGCAAGTTCGTAGGCTGGGGGAAAACACGAACCAGGAAGGGAATTCCAGAGAGAGGCAGAACGAGGGAAGCTGTTCTGAGATACCTTTTTCTTCTACACCTTGTGATAGATAGAGTGTGTGGGTGAGATGAGGCAAACAGGCCCCAGTCAGTTTTTCCCTTCATTATTTTGTTTGTTCCATTAAATAGTGAATCAGTCAGAAGGGCTGTGCAGCGCGATTCGCTGCGGTTACGGAGCGACCTGCGTGGAGCAAGACGGAACCCCCACCTGCTCCTGTGACATGATGTGCGCAGAGGACGACAGTCCAGTCTGCGGCACGGACCAGATGAGCTACGGCAATGCCTGCCTCCTACGGCAGGCCGCCTGTGAGCAGCAGAAGGACGTCCAGGTGGAGTTTGAAGGCCTCTGCAGTAAGTGTGGCCATCTTCCTTGCCCTCTTTAGTTGGTAACAGATCTCAAAGATCCTTTCAAAGTTAGTCTTTCAACAGGGAAACACGGCTTCAGGCCTTTCAAAGTTCTTCTCAAAACAATATGGCATGAGAAAGAGAATTTAAACAAAATTATGAAAACAACTGAGAAGATTTGGTTTTTTTTGTTCAAAGTAAAGATTATTTTTAAAAATGGTGTTGTATCTTTCTTTTTTTGATGTGGTTCTTCTTTGAACAAAATGGACTAAGAAAGAAAGAAAAAAAGAAAAAAAAACTGGGAATTTTTAAAGAAAAATATGAAAAAAATTAGAATTTTCTTTTTTTAGTAAAGTTTTTTTTTTGTAAATGGTGAACTATTCTGGACTTGCTACCTCCATTTTGAATTGCCTGCTTGTATATTCTATTGTCTTCTCTCTTGCTGAATGTCTTGCTGCACAAATAAATGTAGGATTGCCACTGCCACTCAAACCAAGCTGCAAAGTTTGATTCTCAGCTTCCACGCAAAGCTGCAAGCCCAGAGAAAGAGAATCATCTTCTAACCTTTCTCCTGCTCTCCTCTTTTACTGAAACTATTCTAAGCTTTGAAGCTTACACTTTGCAAAAATGCACAGCGTATAGGTTTTGATCCGAGCAGGACCTTTTGAAATAGGTCTACCTAAAGGATCAGTACCTCAGGCCCGCTGATTTTTTTTTTATTTGCATTTTGGTGATCTGAGTCGGTCTGCATTGTGTCACATTTTTTTTAGTACTTCACTAGATTATTTGCGTGTGTGTAGATCTAAGGGGCATGTTGAGGACATTTTTTGCGAAGGTTTTTTTCACAGCTGCTTTTATAGATAGAATATGAAATTGGCATCAAGGAGAATGTACTTCAACAAGGGTTTGCCCGACTTGACGTGTGCTCGGTGCTTTGCGCGATTGCCTGCGATGATTGTCTGCACTAGAAAGCAGGAGTCACGGGTTAGAATTCCACCCAAGCTGCCTGTTTTTTATTCAGCAGGCAATCAGGCAAAGCATGCACTGAGTAAACGGTGTTTGATTACACGTCGAGTAGGTCAAAGCCTGTTTGAAATGAAACACAAGCTTCTTGGCAAGATTAGATAGAACCATTACATTGCACACTTCCTGTCCCCCCATCTCGCACCCCCTCCCCTCCCCTAGACGGCTGTGAGCTCTTCACCTGCGAGTTTGGAGCCATCTGCGAGATGGACTTTAAGGGTCCCAAGTGCGTCTGTCCGGAGGAGTGCGTGGACTTTGACTCGCCGGTCTGCGGCTCGGACGACACCACCTACCCAAACGAGTGCGAGCTGAACGTGCAGGCCTGCCGACGCCAGGAAGTCATCACCGTGGAGTCGCAGGGAGAGTGCAGTAAGTTGTCACCCGCTGCAGGCACCACTCACCACCGTCATTCCCATCATCACCACTCTCTTTGTGATGGTCATCCTCACCACCATCATCATTGCCATTATCACCTCCTGCGCTGTTATCACCATCATTGCCACAGTTGCCATCAACTTCACGTCGCCTTTGAATTTTTTTATTTTTTTTAAATGGCCAATAAAATTTGACTGGACCGGGACTTGAACCCGAGACCAGGTTTTGCGTAGTAGTGCTCTTATCATCTGAGCTATCCAGCCCTCAGCATGACCTTTCTCTTTGCCTCTGAGAAAGGTCCTGCTAGGATCAAAACACAAGGCCCTCTAACTTTTGAGATTGATGTATTGGAAGGTCATTTCAGTCAGTGAGCAGTTTGCAATAGGTTTTTCATTCACTCTGTAATTTTTTTGTGACCTTCTCAAATCTCAGCTGAGTGTGAGGGGGTAAAGTGCGAGTACGGATCCATCTGTAACCGTGGTCAGTGCACCTGCCCGACCTGTGCCAATGTTCAGCAGGAGGTGTGCGGCACCAACCAGGTCAGCTACCAGAGTGTCTGCCATCTACGGGCCGAGATGTGCAACCAGAGGCTGCGCATCGCTGTGGCCTTCAACGGTCCCTGCGAGGACAGTGGTAAGCTCCTAACTTCTGAATTCAAGCTTTTGTATTGTTATTTTGTTTTTCTTTTGCATGAAGCACTCTCACCATCTGAGCTATACATCCCCTAAGATGGTGGCCTCCCTAAATAGTCAGCTAGTCTTTGGCACACCAGCGCTCTTACCATCTGAGCTATCCAGCCCTTAGATGGTGGCCTTCCCTAATAGTCAACTAGTCTTTGGCACACCAGCGCTCTTACCATCTGAGCTATCCAGCCCTTAGATGGTGGCCTCCCTAAATAGTCAACTCGTCTTTGGCACACCAGCGCTCTTACCATCTGTGCTTTCCAGCCCTTAGATGGTGGCCTTCCCTAATGGTCAACTAGTCTTTGGCACACCAGTGCTCTCTCATCTGAGCTATCCAGCCCTTAGATGGTGGCCTCCCTAAATTGTCAACTAGTCTTTGGCACACCAGTGCTCTCCCATCTGAGCTATCCAGCCCTTAGATGGTGGCCTTCCCTAATGGTCAACTAGTCTTTGGCACACCAGTGCTCTCCCATCTGAGCTATCCTGCCCTTAGATGGTGGCCTTCCCTAATGGTCAACTAGTCTTTGCCGGGGTGAAGCATTCAACCATTATCTGCCGTATATCTGCAGGGATCACACCCCCATTTTCATTCAGATGTAATGTGAAGTTGTTGTAGACCTGGTTGCAGCAGTTCAGAGGTCACCCTGAAGTCAAATCCAATTGACAACAAATCCTCAAGGTGCAGTGAAAGTAAGAGATGTCCAACCGAAAGAAAAGGGGACAGGCTAGAATGTGACATGACAATCGATGGACATTTAAATAGCAATGCCTGAAAGCCCCTCCACAACATTGGTCGAGGTCAAAGAATAGCATCCATACGTTGTCTGATCCAACATATGCATGAAATGGCACACCTGTGAACATTTCAGCTCAATCCGCCAACCGAGTCTCGAGAAAATCGTGAAAACCGCTTAATTTTTTTCGCGAAAATGCAGCATTCAACGCCGTACTGTTCCAAAAATTATTTAAGATCTCGGTGAGACATAAACTATTTCTTTTACTCATTTCTCCCAAAATACAACATTTGAGACAGAAATATTTCAGTGAGAGGTTTCTACCATAACTATCTTCAAACTGAACTGTTCATGTATATCTGTGAACATTTCTGTTTTTCGATCTTAGCAATGTTGTGTAGGGGCTTCAACTCATTCCCTATGATGAGCCGCTCACAGCGGCTTCAGCAAAGTGCACATTTCCAGCCAGCAAGCAGCTGGCAGCAGCTTATTGTAAACCATTTCCAAATAAATCCTGTCTGAAGTCACAAATAAACTACGTAGTGAATGGGTTAAGATAGGGTTGAAAGGATTCCTTGGAAGATATCCGTCTGATATGATGAGGTGATCAGTTAAAGAGAGTGGGCACTGTGTGTATTTAAAACACATTCACCCCAGGATGTCCTATATGAGGGATGACAAGTTGACCTAGAATCACCAGAACAGTGTTGAGTTGTTTTCCTGTTGTCTCCCCTCCTGTCTTGACAGAAGTGCCCTCGGGCTCAGGGGCAGGGAACGACACCGAGGTGGACCAAGAGGGCGGGGACGGTGACGGAGACCGCATGGACTTCACGCGGGAGTGCGACGAGGCCATGTGCCAGTACGGCGGCACCTGCGAGTTCATGGCCAACGGCAACTCCTACTGCTCCTGCATCATGAACTGCCCGGCCACCCGTCTGCCTGTCTGCGGGTCCAACCAGGTCACCTACGGCTCGGAGTGTCTCCTGCGGGAGGCATCCTGCGAACAACAGAAGCCCATCTACGTGGAGAGCCAGGGCTCTTGCGAAGGTGAGGGAGGTTCTGTTCAGGAGTTATCGGTTTGCCGCGACACCATGTAAGATTTTCTCTTTTGCGAGTATGTGGGGTTCTGCAAAGAACCGGAGGAACTCGACGTTTCAAACAGTGTACTCTGTTCGTCTGACAGACGAACAGAGTGACACCATTTTACACCAATGGTGACACCATTTTACACCAATGGTGACACCATTTTACACCAATGGTGACACCATTTTACACCAATGGTGACATAATTTTACACCAATGGTGACACCATTTTACACCAATGGTGACACCATTTTACACCAATGGTGACACCGTTTTACACCAATGGTGACACCATTTTACACCAATGGTGGCACCATTTTACACGGTGTCACTGCAAACCTATTACTCCTGCTGTTCTCACCATGAGAACCTTCAAATCTCAAGGTTCAATTCAAATTGATCTTTGGAGTTTGGTGAGACTGCGCCCTTCCCCAAAAATGTCAACTATCTTTAGCTGGAATGGGGGTGCGCAACTCAGAGTCATTTAAGTATCTTCAGACTTCAGGTTGAAAATTGGCAAAGAAAACTTTTGACTGGACAGGGGCTTGAGCATGAGCCCTCTGGATGAACGTACCAGTGCTCTTCCATCTGAGCCATCCAGCCCTTAGATGGTGGCCTTCCCTAATAGTCAACTAGTCTTTGCCGGGGTGGGGGCGCCTGTCCGAAGCAATCCAACCATGAACTGCCGTATATCTCCAGGGATCACACCTCTCTCAATTCGAGGTTCAATTCAATTCAACGTTCATTTCCACACAACCAAATGGTACGGTATTCATACACAGACAATGTTAGGGTGTGGATGCATGACCCTCAAAGCTTGTGATGTGCCAAGGTAAACAAAGATGGCGGACATAAACAGACGCCTCAGCGCGCATTCTTCAGTTGCCTGATGAAGGTTAGCAGTTAGCAACCGAAACGTCGCCACCAGCAACGACACATCGCGTGACTTTGATCACCCTTTCCACTTATAAACAAAGATTCTTTCACACTGGGTGAGTTGAGAGGTTACAATGTCAGAGGCAATCGGGGTTTAGATCGAATGCACCTTTATAGTGAGGAATCTGGAGTCACTTGAAGTTGGGCCTTCGAGCTGACAAAGGAAAGAGCCCACAGTCGATCTGACCCAGTTGTGCCGTCAATCGTTTTGCGCCCAGATGTGGAGATGGAGCCTTGCGACGGGGATAATCCCCTTCTCATTCCCAACACCATGGAGGAGTATAGCTGCTCGGAAGAGGGCGAGGAATGTCCCTCGGGAAGTTACTGCCACATTCATCCGCTCCGGAAGTTTTCCGTCTGCTGTCCCGGTAAGTCCTCTGGCTCTTCCAGGATTAGCCGTCAAGAAGAAAAAATCTGAAAATCCAAAAGTCATGGACGTAGACCATAAAAAAAAACACTTTCTGAATGCTGCAGTGAGGAAGGACTTTGGGCTATTTTCATAGAGCTACTTAAACACCAAATCTCACTTAAAGCTAGAAAAAAACCTTTGCCTTATAAAGAAAAGGTTGCCAACGTAGGGTCCACTTGCTTTTGATGCTTTTAGTCAACAATATTATTGTTGATACAAGTCAAAAGCGCACAACATCACATGAAGGTATGGTTTTAGTGAATGAAGACTATCCCATAATCTGACTCCTGCTAGGAAGTACATATGTAAACCCTAAGATGTTGGTTTGAAAGATTACTTTTTTTGTCAGCAAAGATTAGCCAAGATTTGTCCGAGATTTTTGCCCAAAACATGTCACCCATAAGCGAAGAGAACTTTGGTCTCCTGTGCAGCTCAGTCTGGCTTTAAAAGGGGAATTTCACCATTTTCTAGTGTCACTCTCCTGATGGAAAAAAATACATTTGACTCCAAATAATTTTACACGATAACCATTTTACCATTAACTTCATTTTAAGCAAATCACGGCATGCAGTAGTTTCCGTGTTTCATAAAACTCTTGTTTCTAATCCGAGCAGGTAACTTGCATATTCATCGGGGTACCCTAAAATGTGCCCCTTAAATGTGAATTAATTACGTGAATGGCTCATTTGGATGGCATAATGATGATTAACGGACATTAATTAATTCAGTTCATCAGTAGTTGTGGGAAAATAACCTTTAATTAATTGTACTCATGCATGGTCCATTTTAGTTAATGTGTAATCTACGTCCAGGGCCGGATCTGATTTTTTTAAATTTCTGAATGAATTTAGAAAGAAGCCTAAGGGGCCACTCAAAATTGTCAATGATTTTAAATTTTGCCTTTTTTTTAATTTTTTTTTTTTTAGTGTGCCTAAACCTTTCGACAAAAGCCAATTATTTCTGAATATTTGTTGTGCGTTTTATTTTCATTCATATTCTCGTGACAGAATCCCATTTGTTTGATATTTCACGACACATTTTGCCCCATCATCATCATGTGTTTAAGCACTCAATCTCACTGCACACAACACACGATTCCAATTCTTTCTTTTTTGACTGCTGTAATTTGTCAGAATATAATTTTTACCTGTTTTTCACGTGATCTTCCATCATTTTTCACCATCATATCTGAAGATTTGGTAATTTTGGTTCAGACAATTCATTTTATGAATTTCCTCATCACTGACATTTTTGTCCTGTCATTTTGTACTCATTGATTGTTTTTTAAAATGAATATTCATTTATGTGGATTTTCCAGTGTCAAGTTCCCTTGTATTTTGATAGCCTTCAGGAATTCATGGTACTGACATGGTCCATGGCCCAGATGGTAGCGTAATAAAGAATTATCCTCAACTGTGGTTGCCTATTGCAAGCTTAGAAATGCCAAGAAATACTTATTCGATCCAGAAGAAGTACAAAAATATAGACAGGCCTGATGTTTCAATCCGTTATGGGTCCTTTCCCAAATCCACATTGTTCCTTTTGGTCCCTCTTAGACCAATACATCAGATGCTCAAACTCTTTAAAAGACTTGTATAATATTTGAAGTCCTTTGATTTAGTAAAGCTGTTTGAATCATTTTTGGCATTGTACTTTTCAAACAAATCGTTATCATTGGTTCCTGCACCATTATATTACCTGTTGTGTGGTGGGAACCAGTTAGTGGGTCATTGATTGTGATTCGACATAGTGTGGACTGTGGAGCACATCGTTTGGATTGCTTTCAGTTCATGCACATCATTCAATCTATCACAAATTTTGATATTATCATTCACAGGAGATTTTTAAAAAGTGAAAGGGCTTTTACGTTTCAATCCTAGGTTGACCTTAATCTGCTTTTGAAAAGGTCATGCTAGAATTAAAATATCAGGCAGCATGGTTTGTAGCATTTGGCCTTAATTTTTCTAGCTTGCAGTAGGTAAGAGCAGATTGACCGAGTACGACCATTTCAGAATTGCGTAACCATGGTAACATTAAGCCACATTTGATGCACTAACCCAGTAACCGTTCACCATTTTGTTTTTATTGTGTTCTCTCTCTCCACTTTTTTTATTTCATTTTTTTTTTTTTGGGCGTGTGTGCGTGTGACACGGCACGTTGTCGCATCCCATCCACACGTCATGGGGCTCAATGTCCTCCTTGCATCCCACCTCATCTTTGGAATGTTTTCTCACAACCCTTCTCCGTTGGTCGTCACATGTTATTAATGTTGTTTCCGTAGTTACCAGAGGTTTGTGTTTTCGCACTTATTCATTAACTCTTAAAAAAAAAAAATGTTGTGAAAACCGCAGAAACTTGTGCATGCTTTTACTCAGGAGAATGATCGATTTTAAGTTAATACAAAAACTGTTGCAAATTGCTCACTGACTAAAATGACCTGCAATACATAAATCTCAAAAGTTAGAGAGCCTGATGTTTCGATCCTACCAGGATCTTTCTCAAAGGTCCTGCTAGGATCGAAATGTCAGGCCCTCTTAGTTTTTATTTGTTGAAGTCAGGCACTGTATAATGTTCAAAATCAATGAAGATATTGAAATTGATTGACAAAGAACATTTTACTGTACCAAGTGGAACCCAAATACCTATGGCTTAACACAGAAAACCCAGATGATTTTTTTTCTCATTTTTCCCAAAGAATAGTGAGCCAAGGAATGTTGGCTTTACCATACATGATTTCTGTTCTCACTTGAAGTTATCTGTTGGCGAAGTGAAATTTTACCAAAATAGAAAATGTTGGCCATTCAGATAATTATGTATTTTTCTGAGAGTCAACTTGAGTCAAAAGCTGTCACACAAGTTTTTGTTATATTTGTTTAAGTATCAATTTGTTTTCTATGGATGTGTGTTGCTCATGGTGATTAATTGTTATCATTCATTGCATCTGTTGTAGATGTTGTGTTCTCATTTCATTATAATGATTAACCATTGTCATGTGGGTTTGACATCAAAGTTTTTGTCCTGAAAAGTAAAACCAACCCCCCCCCCCCAAAAAAAAAAAATTTAAATAGAGAACAACTTCATTTGATTGATTTTAAATGATTTCTTGCTCTTCTCAAGTTTCTTTTGCGATGAGATGCAACATATTGGTTGATAAGCTGTAATGATAGCACCCAATTGTGAAGATTATTTCTGATAGACTGTTGTTGGGAAATGTTTAATCGTCAAAATTGGATGCTCTTGTGAAACCTTATCGACTGGTCTGTATTCCATCTTTCGATTTGAAACTTCAGATCATTAAATTACCAGATTAGCCCCTCAATTGTGCATGAATAACTCCCAAAAGCTTGGCAGTAGTAGATGTTTGTAAGGCAATTTAATCCCCAACGCAATCATGCCGAATCCAACCTCTAGGTTTTTTTTTTCCTGTGAGAGACTTTTGTGATGCTTTGTGGCAGCAAACGCACCAGTTCTCATTGCTCGTTCTGAGTAAATGTGCGCGATGCACTGAGCACGCGAGGGTAGTTCTGAGCATGCTCAAAAAAATTTGAAACAAGGACCGCTCTGTTGGTCTGCTGCCCTCTGTGTCTGATAGTCTCTCATTGGACATTGATGGATGGATCAGACAAGACGCTCTTCTCTGAGCCACATCCACGAATACACCAAATGAGTACGGCAGTGAACAAGAGGGGAAACCTTTGTTTAGACTTTTGGGGAGTCTGCTTCATTCTGTTTGGTTCTGTAGGATTCTGTGGGTTTTTCTGGGCCTTTTGTTGTATTTTTGTGGGGTTGTGCTTGAGTTTGCTCAATTTCTTTGGATTCTTTTGGCTTCTGGATTTTGTTTCATTCCTTGGGATCCATTTTGAATGAACCTCTTGGCTTATGGCTGTTTTGCAGGGGCCTGTTTTGATTGAATTTGTTTGGTTTCTGCTGAACGTAGTTCCCTTCTGTTTGAATGTGGGGAGTTTTGCTTGAAGATTTTAAGATTAGAGATTCCAAAGGATTTTGTTGCATTGGGTGCGTTCCTTTCATATTCCATTGGGCTTTAGTTGCCTTCTGTTTGATTCTATTCAGATCCAACCACCAGCCTACATAATCCACCAGCTTTGAGGGATTTTCATGGAAGAATGTTTTGGGGGGCTATATTTGTAGATGTGGAGCTTGTGTGCTTGAGAGTTGGTCAGAAATGTGGATTTCTTTTTTTTATGTTGAGGTTGATGCACCCATTGTCTTGATTACTGTACTGACTTGCTCCCCTACCTGGTTCCCCAAACACCCTCCCCTCATCCCCCCTCCCACACCTCGACAGAGCAAACTCTGCCACCAAGCTGCGAGGATACCATGTATGGATGCTGCCCTGATGGTGTGACTGCAGCCCAGGGCTTCAAGGAGGCTGGATGTCCAAGTAAGACACCCCCCCCAAAAAAAAAAATCTCAGGATTTCCTTCCCAAATCCCTTTTATCCTTCTGGTTTTACTCTCTTAAAGTATTGCGGGTGCCAGTGGTGCAGGTATTAAGCTAGCAGGTATGCAGGTTGTCAAATTATGTTTGGAGAAGCATTGGAGACGTCTCTCACTCCATCTGTAATTGTCTGCCTCCCTATTCGTCTCCATCTCCATCTCCACCTCTGTCTCTCTCAAACTCTCTGTTTCTATCTATGTGTCTCTGTCTGTCTGTCTCTCTCAATATTTACTATTTTTTTCTGTCTCTTTACTTCTCTCTCCATCTCTGTCTCTATTCACTTTCTTTGTATGTCTCTTTACCTCTCTATCTGTCTCTGTATCTCCATCTGTCTCTGTCTCTCTCCACCTGTCTGTCCCTCTATCCATCTGTATCTCTTTCTCTGTCTGCTTGTCTGTCAGTCTCTCCATTTAGTTTGTCTGTTTCTGTCTTTGCGTCTCTATCTTTCTCTCATTCTCCATCTATGTCTGTCTGTCTCTACATCTCTTCCCACCTCTATCTGTCTCTGTCCGACTGTTTCTTCCTTTCTCTTTCCATCTCTGACTGTCTCTCCATATCTGTCTGTCTCTCTCTACATCTCTCTCCATTTCTATCTCTTTATCTCAATTTCTGTTCTTTCTCTGTCTGTCTCTGTCTCTCTCCATCTCACTGTGCATCTCTCTGTCTCTGTCTGTCTGTCTGTTTCTCTTCATCTTGCCGTACCTGTCTCTGTCTCTGTCTGTCTGTCTCTGTCCATCTCGCTGTGCCTCTCTCTGTCTCTCTCTGTCTGTCCGTTCCTCTTCATCTTGCCGTGTCTCTCTCCATCTGTCTCTCTTGTTTGTCTCTCCATCTTTCTCACGCTACCTCTTGTTTCCCTTCCCTCCAGGCCGCTGTGACTGCCACGATCTCGGCTCCTACTCCACCGTCTGTAACCCTAGCAACAAGCAGTGTCCCTGCAAGCCGGGCGTGGGAGGCAAGAAGTGCGACCGATGTGAGCCCGGCTTCTGGGACTTCCGCGGGATTCAGAACGGAAACATCGGCTGCCGACGTAAGTCTCCCCTTCCCTGCTCCGACACCACCCACCCCAAGTCTCCAGCTCTGAATTCACAGCAACAGATGCTCCCGGGAAGGCAGGCAGGGTTCCTGCAGTCTTGGAAAAGCTAGGAAAGTCATGGAAAGCTGGGAGAGAGGAAAATAATCATAGAAAATAATTCCTAAAAAAAAAATTAAAAAAAAAAAGTTTACCCAATTATCAAAAATTCAAATTATCTTTTTAAAATATAGAAATATTAGACTTTCATAATATAGTAATGTCCATTCATTTTTACAGTGATGACCTGAGATTAGATAAAGGACCAAATTTCTTGGATTTTACACCCCCAAAATAGCGTGGAAAAGTCATGGAATTGATTTTTGGAGTAGTTGCAGAAACCCTGGGTAGGGCATTCTTGTTCCCATCTCTATTGGATTTACTTCCCCAGTTTTCAATTGCAGTGTTTGCCATTTCTGATCACAAACTTTCTGATGAAGTACTTGCTGCTACAGAAAGTTTCGCACTCTTCCCAAACTGGTTAGTGTTCAAGGGCTGTCTGTAAATCTGGCGTTGTTTTTGTTGGTAGCTTGCGGATGTTCGAAGGGTGGCTCTGCAAGGGACGACTGCGAGCAGATGATGGGCAAGTGCATGTGCAAAGGCAAAGCCATGGGCATGAAGTGTGACATGTGCCCCAAGGAAATGATCCTGACCTCCACTGGCTGCCAGGAAGGTAAGAATTACATTCTTCTCAACGCAAACATCATGTTATATTTGTGATGCTACGCGGTACCCGCCGCTATACAGTATTCAAATCCACCACATGACCTCGGCCAACTCCGTGGTCAAGTGGTTAAGATGTCCGTACTACAAAGTGGGTTTGAATCCCACCTGAGCTGCCTGAGATATTTGTTCAGGCATCAGGCAAAGCACTGAGCACTCATTGTTTATCGCATCAAGCAGGGCAAACCCTCATTGAAGAATTGAAGAAGGTAAGAGCTTCTACAAACCATGCATGTACAGGAAAACTACCATTTACCTCAAAAGTATAGAGCATGGTTATTTCTTATAAGGGGTTGCAACGTGGCTGAGTGGTTAGAGCATTTGTCTGCAGTACAGAAGGTTGCTGGTTCGAATCCCACTTGGACCAGATAGTGAAACTCTCTCTGTCCACCCAGCAGGGAATAGGTACCTGGCTCTCTTCAGAGCAGGAGGGGGAAGGTTGAAAGGCAGTGAGGAAAGGAACTGGCCACCCTACCTCATCATGCCGTGGCCTTGTACATGTGCTTCTCAAATAAGGAACATCCCCTACGCAATAATGATAGTATGGGTAATCATTTACGTTTTCATATTTTCAAGAATGTCCAAGAATCATTAAGTGTGTGTTCAAATGGCATTTGGAAAATTCTTCAATCCAGGGGGAAATTCCGCCTGATTCCTGCAAAGTCTGAATAAGTGTGACGGGACCTTTTAACAACCATCCCAGATTCTGTCATTTTTCCCCAAAGTCTCACTCTTTACCATCTCTCCCCGCCCTTCCCCTCTCTCCCCTCCCTCCCCGTTCAGTCATTGAAACAGACGACGAGTCGTCCAACCTCTGCGAGCTCCTCAACTGCCGTCACCACGCCACCTGCCAGTTCATGGGCGGTCTGGCCACCTGCGTCTGCCCCAGCGACTGCCCCACCAACTTCCAGCCGATCTGCGGCTCGGACGGCCAGACCTACGGCAACGAGTGCCAGATGCAAGTCTTCGCCTGTCGCCTGCAGAGGGACATCCACCTGTACGCCCAGGGGATATGCAACTGTAAGCATTGCACCTGCTAACATCATGCATATTCATTATCTTCTTATACATATTCAAAAACATTGCCTGTCGCCTGCAGAGGGACATCCACCTGTACACTCAGGGGATATGCAACTGTAAGCTTTGCACCTGCTAACATCGTGCATATTCATATAGTTCTTATGTATATTCAAAAACATTACCTGTTGACTGCAAGGGGATATATACTGATGTGCACATACTAACATCATGTATATTCATGAAGTTCTTATACATATTAAAAAACATTGCCTGTTGACTGCGAGGGGATATATACTGCTGTGCACATACTAACATCATGTATATTCATGATGTTCTAATACATATTCAAAAACATTGCCTGTTGACTGCAGGGGGATATCTACTGCACATCTATAAGGTCATGTGTCTAGCATTATGCATATTCATGATGTTCTTAAACATATATTCAAAAATATAAAACTTTTTATTGTAATCATTTATTATTATTATTTTTTTTTTCCAGCCGTTGTCATTACTCCAATGCCAGAACCAGAACAATGTACCAACACACAGTTTGGTTGCTGTGACGATGAGGAAACACCCAAGATTGATGAAGAGGGCACAGACTGCCCTCTGATGCCGGGAATGACCAGTAAGTTATACAGCCCAGTCTGGGAGCCAGACTCTCATTACTGGAGTTATGTCAGTTGGCACCAACCCCTTATACCCGGCTGCACTCCATACAAAAAAAAATGTTGAATTTAAACTCATAGGTCTGAGACATCTGGCGCCAAAATCATAGAGCTGCTTAAGCATGAAGATTTCTGCCTTTGAGAAAGGTCCTTCTAGGATGGAAAGATCGCCAGATCAGGCCCTCCTAATTCATGAGTTTTGTATGTGGGTCATTTTGCAGTTTGCAATAATTATTTGTGAATATTACTCGAAGGTTAAAACAGGTTTGCCAAATACCTTTCACACAACACTTTTGACTGTGTTCGACTTATTATTATTATTTGGTGCTGAGTGAAAAATAGAAGTAGAATTTAACAACCAGGAGCTGTGAGATTTGGGTATTTTGCGTCTTTTGAAGTAGCTGTTGCTACAAAAGCTTATGCCCTTTTCGTCGGTGGTTAGTCTTTAGGATCCTTCCATGAATTGTTATTATTTGGAGCTATATAATTCCTGTTGACTGAGCATGGATTTTAATCCTCTCAAGACCAGAACATGGTTGATGCGCTGTGACATACTCACTCACACAACCTCTCCATTTTGGATCGAGGCCTAACATTTCTGTTGCTCTTCGTCTCCGCAGCTTCTAAGATGATGTCGCCGACATCGCTTGCCAGCCAGATGAGCGATACCTCGACCGAGATGCCGCTCAGTGTGACCACGATCCCTTCCCCTCCCGTCGCGGACACCACCTCCCCTGTCTCCCCCGCATCTGATGCGACGACCCTCTCCTCTCCCCCGCTGGACGTCACCGGTCGCACCTCGCTGCAATCGGACGCCAGCGGCTCCCGTTCCTCGCCCTCCTTGACCTCTGGCCTCCCGCAGCCGGTCAAGTCCCCGGAGCCCAGCACCGGTCGGATGGATCAGACGTCCCGGACGACGGGCGCTTCCTCCAAGACAAGCAGCTCTTCCATGGAGACGGGCCAGCGGATGACGTCGGAGATGGCCAGCCAGTCTGGCTCCCAGGTGGGCGTCGGCACCAGCATGGGCTTGTCTATCTCCGAGGCCACGCCCATAGCCGAGAGGACCGCGCCCATATCCCAGCCCCGCCTGATGACAACGGTCGCAGTTTCAAAACCAGTCTCTAAATCGATGTCAGAACCGGTTTCAGAACCGGTCTCGGAACCGGTCTCGGAACCGGTCTCGGAACCCATCTCGGAACCGGTCTCAAAACCAGTCTCAGAACCAGTCGCAGAACCGGTCTCGGAACCCATCTCGGAACCGGTCTCAGAACCAGTCTCAAAACCAGTCTCAGAACCAGTCTCGGAACCGGTCTCGCAACCAGTCTCAGAACCAATCTCAGAACCAGTCTCAGAACCAGTCTCAGAACCGGTCTCAGAACCAGTCTCAGAACCGGTCTCAGAACCAGTCTCAGAACCAGTCTCAGAACCAGTCTCAGAACCAGTCTCAGAACCAGTCTCGGAACCAGTCTCAGAACCGGTCTCAGAACCGGTCTCTGAACCAGCTCTGGGACAGACCACTGCCAGGGTCTCCTCCCCGGCTGCGGTAGTGGATGCCACCCAGGCAGAGACCCTACCCATGACCCAGCCCCAGACACTGGGTCTGACCACCCAGTTCCAGGTGGACCCGACCCAGCCCATCACAGACATGCCCAGATTCACCACGGAGACTATACCAGAGCTGACCACCCAGTTTGTTCAAAGTAAGCAGGCATTAGAGGAAGTGTTCCCCACTGGGTTTGACTTAAACTACTTCTTCCTTGACTGCTCAGACTTCAATCTGACATTTTTTCAACTGGCCTTTGCTGTGGGCTGGATGTTGCTCTGACTTTAGATGCACGGTATCTTGCACAAATTGGAGAATTTTACGTAATTCTTATCATTCAGTGCTCTTCTTTGGGTGCAGGATGTTGCTTTGAATACTCGCTGGCAAAACTCATGAGCGGAAAGAAAATTACTGGACCAGCATAAGTGTGAAAATCTGAAATGGAGTGTTTGTGGGTTGTGTTTTTTCCTTCAAACTGGCCAGCCTAGCCTGTTTGAGACGGCCTTCAAGTAGCCCGAGATATATTCCACTGGCCACCAGCTCATTGCTTACTAAGATTGAAAAGTTTGACCATTAATACTTCTTCCCCTTCAAGCTACGGAGCCTGTCCCCGTCCCCATCTGTGAGACGACCCCGTGTCTCCACGGAGGAACCTGCATGGAGAAGGAGACTGCGTTGGCAGGCTACATCTGCGTCTGTCCCGTGGGCAGGGGAGGACCGGTCTGCGAGGAAGGTACGAGACGCTGACAGAGTTTCCAAAGATGAGACCCAGAGGTTTGCAGGGTGACCTACTGGCCACTATGCCTTCTGGCAAGTAGGGCACCCATGAGACCCAGAGGTTTGCAGGGTGACCTACTGGCCACTATGCCTTCTGGCAAGTAGGGCACCCATGAGACCCAGAGGTTTGCAGGGTGACCTACTGGCCACTATGCCTTCTGGCAAGTAGGGCAGCCATGAGACCCAGAGGTTTGCAGGGTGACCTACTGGCCACTATGCCTTCTGGCAAGTAGGGCACCCATGAGACCCAGAGGTTTGCAGGGTGACCTACTGGCCACTATGCCTTCTGGCAAGTAGGGCAGCCATGAGACCCAGAGGTTTGCAGGGTGACCTACTGGCCACTATGCCTTCTGGCAAGTAGGGCAGCAGCAAAAGTCCTCCATTTCTGTCTGTCTTGAGCCAGTCTTTAGATCAAAACCTCAGCTATGATTGAAGCCCCTTAGTTCATTCTCCACAGTCCACCTCCAAGTAATTTTGGGACGTTCTCTTTTCCGTTTTCCTTCTTTGATCCAATAGAGAGCAGTTTTCATGATTTCCCCCAGATTTTTTTTTTTAAATGTGTGTCCAATCCAACACCATCTATTGCAGTGACACCATGTCGATATTCTTTGAGAATGAGCATGGCTCTGAGTAGAATTGGTTACTCAAGTTTTTGTGTGTGCTCTGCCCATCATCTTTACACTGCTGGATTCCAAGTGACGATGATGCTGAATTGCATTGTGTTGATGTTTGGATTATGCAGAGGGCTTGGCAAGCCACATGGGCACTGGAGCATGTCGTAGCTTGGCCGAGTTACGTCATCGTCCAGCAGTCTGCTCATGATGGATAGATCATGCCATGCCTAAGGCTAAATGAATGAGACTTAAGGCTTTGCATGGTGGGTGAATCAATATAGGAAGGTTTGCGGTGACACCAAGACATCGGCTACCACCTCAGCGATATTTGGCTTCCCCTCATCCCGACCAATGGATCTTCTATATCCTAGGTCATCCCAACCATACCCACACCAGTCTAAGCCCCCCTTCCCTAGCCGACTCATGGATCACCTATATCCACGGCCTCCCCACCACCTTCTGACACACCCCAGTGAGCACCTATAGGTTCCCCCCCACCAGTCTCCCCTTAGGGTTTTCCCGCCTTCCCACCTCAGTGACCTAAGCCCCCCTTAGGATAATCCTCCCTAGAGGATAATCTTTCCCGCCTTCCCGCCTCAGCGACCACCGGTACATAAGGAGTTCCACCACCGATCCCAAGACATTCTCCTGATGACGGCCAGAGCATACTGGTCGAAACGTCGAGTTACCCTCAGGTTCTTTTCAGAACCATACCTCTTCCTTTAAGGAGTTACCCTCAGGTTCTTTTCAGAACCATACCTCTTCCTTTAAGAGACCTGATATATGGTGTCACCGCAAACCTTACTATATTGATGCCTAAGGCTGTTGAATTTCATGTTCTTGGAATTCCACTTTTTAGAGAAGACCCTGCCAGCATTGGAAGATCAAGCCATCTTAATTTTACCGAAAAGGGGCCTGACATATCTCATTCATCATGTTCTGTAATATTTTTAGGATTAAGATTTTGATTATTGAAGTCCGTAAAAATAGCAATTTGCAACAGTTTTGAGTTGATTGAATTGCTTGTTCATTTGTCCGCGGATAGTTGTGACATTTGAGTCGCCGTCGCTGTCAGAGTTCTCCTATGTGGCTCTGCCCAAGATGAGGGGCTTCTTCAAACTGGACCTCACCCTGGAGTTCCTCGCCGAGGCTGAGGCGGAGGGCCTCCTCCTCTTCAACGGCCAAGACGATGCCCAGAGCGGTGATTTCATTTCTCTGGCCATCGTCAACGGGTCAGTTGAGTTAAGGTACAATGTTTCACAAGAGTGAGTATCATTCCTGTTGTTTTGTCCCCCATCCCCCATCCCTACCCAACTCTCCACCTGCTCCTCCTCCACCTCCGCTGAGGATCCTGCATGGGGTGTGTAATGCTCCTCCTATACTACTTACAGCTAGGTTTATAGCATCTCTCTAGCTAACACCAGCTAACAGAGGTAAACAAAAACCTTCTGAGTGTCTTTATTTACTCTGTGTGTGTGTGCAAACCTTAGTTTTGGTCTGGATACAAATGGCTCCAGTACTCCAGTACTCAATGCTTTCCTTATTCCTAGTGTGTCACCTATTTCTCAACTGTCTGTTCCAACTTCTTCCCCTAAAACCCAAATGCCGAACTCAGTAATAATGTCATCTCATGTGTTGTGTTTCATTGTTTGCGTTGTGTTGCGTTGTGTTGCATTGTGTTGCGTTGTGTTGCGTTGTGTTGCGTTGTGTTGCGTTGTGTTGCGTTGTGTTGCGTTGTGTTGCGTTGTGTTGCGTTGTATTGCATTGTGTTGCTTTGCTGTGCCTTGCTGTGCCTTGCTGTGCCTTGATGTGCATTGCTGTGCATTGCTGTGGTCACAGTTTCTGTCTCTGTAGTGTTGTTTTTTTCCTGAAGCATGAAGCTCTTCTTAAAGCTGCATCCCTGCTCCATGCAATCTCATCCGACTCCTTCCCTTTTTATATAATTTTTTCATATATAAATCAGTAGATCCCCTGCCACATTGTTGAAAGTGACGCACTTTGAATGAAATTTCCTTAAAGAACTATTTTTTGTTCTACACTTTCATGATTAATTACTGAGAGCGAAATACTCCCATCAACCTTCACAATGTCCTGATGAATATACAAAGGAATTGCCAGAGGTCAACACCGTGGCAATCATACTGAAAATTCCTTACTCAGTCAGTCAGTCTTATTACATAATGAGCTTAATCAAATTATGTTCAGTTCTTCCCAGCTCTCTTTTCAGAAAGAAATAAGAATTGTTTTTTTGTCATTCATTGTTTGTGTACATCACATACACTTTGTTTGTGTAGACTGGTCGTAGAATGTACATCATTCAGACATTCTGTATACACTTTTTACATAATTAATTCACCATTTAAGTGTTGTGATTCACTGTTTGGTCTTTGAATGAACTCATCGCTTTCTCAGTCACTGATACCAGTCCGTTCTTTTTAATTACCCCCATTCTAATTTCTTTGCAAATCGATTCCTTCCCCTTCCCCCCCTTCGAGGTTTGACCTTGGCTCGAGCGACGTTGTCGCCATCCGCAGCACGGTGGCCATCCAGCCGCTTCACTGGTACACGGTCGTGGTTACCAGGGACAAGCGGGACGGCAGCTTGAGTGTGGACGGAGAGGAGCCTGTCCTGGGGTCCAGTCGTGCCCGGTCAGCCGGACTCTCGCTGACCGATGACCTGTTCATCGGGGACGTTCCTGAGGACAAGGAGATGTGAGTTGGACCACCGGTAGTTTGACTGTCAAGAACCAAAATTATCCCAAATTTTATCTTGTAATATAACTGGTCATATCGAATATTAACGTTTACTTATGTTAACCTCATTTGCATTTTTATTTCAATAAGTTAATTGTTGGTTTTATAGTTTTTGTGATGTATTTTTGTCATTTTTGATGTAGTTTAGAACGAATCTAACTTGTTTATGGTTACTAATACAATGATCCTTACCTCCTAACCTTACCCAGAAGTTAAACACTTCACGCTAGGACCTTTGAATTCGGAGCACCGCTGGGCTCTCAGAATCCGGGCACCACTGTTAGCTTCTTCTTTTTTAAAGACTCCTTTTCAGCCTAGAACAAAGCAATATGAAGCATGACAAAGACCCGTATTGACGCAAGTTGCTACTTGAATTACCAGAATAACGGCACCAATTGCGCAATTGTGGAGACATGTTGAACACGTCTCGGCTTTGGGGAAATTGATCCAAGGATGCGTCGTGACATGGGATGAGTGACCCTTCCTAGGTCAACAAGTGACCTTTTCCCTTGACCCGTCTTAGCATTTCATGTCTTCAGTCGCAAGACTTTTTAATTAGACCTGCGCTCTAAATGAGTTTTGGACTTCACAAGTTTTGTATATCCACGCTGCTCTATGCATGAATGTGCATTAATGACCTAGTTCATGATGCTCTTTTGTTTCTCGTACCATTCTCAAGAGTCTACAAGTTAGCCGGAACCACGAAGGGTTTTGTCGGTTGCCTGGGTTACCTGGAGGTCAACGGCAAACAGGTTCAGATCTACCATCCGGGCGGCGACATCTTGTACGGGGCCGACGTTGGCGGCTGTGGCAACGATCCCTGCGGGGTCACTCCGTGTCGTAACAACGCCTCCTGCAACCCCACAAATGCCGAGAAGTTTGAGTGTGAATGTGTGGAGGGATTCGTAGGTAGGTCTTGGCTGCCTTTTGCTCTGTCTTCCTCTCATGTAAAACTCTAATTTCAAATCGGTATTTTTCAATTTTAAGGGCTTGATATATTGCCTACGATCTTGACCTTTTTTAAGAGGAATGTCAATTCCTATCTCCAGTCTGTTTTAGGGATAAGAACAGCTTCTTCCCTCGTTCAGCCTCTCTCTGGAATTCCCTTCCTGGTTCATGTTTCCCCCCCAGCCTACGATCTTTCCCCTTTTCAAAGGAATGTCAGTTCCTATCTCCAGCCCGTTTTAGGGATCAGAACAGCTTCTTCCCTTCCTGGTTCATGTTTCCCCCAGCCTACGATCTTGCCCTTTGTAAGAGGAATGCCAATCCCTATCACCAGCCTTCCTGAGTCCCTCTCTATCTCCTTCTTTCCTTAGCCCTTAACCTCGAGTGGCTTTATAGCCTTGTTTTGGGCGAAGATGCATAAAAAAATATTTTAAAAGTTGTTTCAAAGACTTAGACCATTCATATTCATGATTTCTTAAACCATATTCATGATTTGTTTATAAATATATTTATTTATTCATCATTCATATTCACGACTTGGGCGTTCACTCTCAGGGACTGCCCATCCAGTGTGCCAGTAATCATTCTGTTGTTGTGGTTTTCAGGTCCACTCTGTGGGGATGTGTTTGTGGATCCGTGCGAGGGGAACATGTGCCACTCAGGCTCCACCTGTGCCCCATTGCCGGAGGGAGGTTACAGGTGCGACTGCCCCATGGGCTGGATGGGCGATATGTGTGACAGGGGTAAGTCTGCCTAGTCAGAGCTTTTAGTCCAGCTCCCAAAACTGGGACGACAGTTTTTTTCACATAATCAGCAAGGTTGCCTGATGAAGGTTCGCAGTTAGCAACCGAAACGTCGCCACCAGCAACGACACATCGCGTGACTTTGATCACCCTTTCCACTTATCTGCACCACCGCGATGAACAACCCCTTCATTTCTATTGAATCAGCAAGGTTGACTTTATTTCCAATAAGGTTTCTTTTCAACAAAGGAAAGGAAACCGATGGTGAAATTTCTTAAGAATTTTATGAAAGAGCAAAGTGGAGCTATAATGAATTGCCAATGGTTTGTTGGATTGACTTGTTGAAGGAAATTGTCGACGATTATATGTTTGTCTGTCAGCCCGTCTGTCTGGCCATCTGTGTGACTGTCTATCTCCCTGTCTGGTTGTCTGTCTGTCTGTCTGTCTGTCTGTCTGGCTGTGTCTGTCTCTTATTTTGTTGTTTTTTGAAACTGTATTATCATTTAAAGTATTGGTATTGATTTGGGTTTGTTGTCGGGGTTTGTTTTTTTTCTCCAGAAGTTGAGGAGGAGCGTGAGTTTGTGGCCGGCTTTGATGGCAACTCCTACCTGGAGCTGCCTGGTCTGAAGGCCCCCAGCCAGATCACGCTGGAGGTGGAACTTCTGGCCACACAGCCCAACGGGATGGTCTTCTACATCGGGCAGAGCAACAACGGCAAAGGGGACTTCATGGCCCTGAACCTGGTCGACGGACACCTCGAGTTCCGCTACAACCTGGGCTCCGGGACCGCTGAGATCAGGTGGGTGCGCTCGGCAGTAGGGGAGAGAAGGTGCCCGGGCTAAATTGGGGTATTGCTAGGTAATAACTAGGTCAAAGCACACATGATTGGGAGTTAGAACAGTATTATTCTTGATGTTATCAAACATTTAATATCAGAATGTGGCTAACCCAATTATGAGCAACTGAGGGCACTGTAACATTTTAAGCTCTTTACAAGTTACTACAGAAAGAGATATACCCATTTTAGGCAGCATTTGCATCTAGCAATGACCGATGACCCTCTTGACAGTAAATCCTAACACACACTCAAAAATTAACACAGCAAATTTTCGGTTGTCAAAGAGAACAGTTTGATTATGCTAAAATATTGAAATATTTTTAAATATTCTGTCAGTGAACTGAACGAGCCCAGGGCTTGTTGAATTAGTTTGAATTTGAATTTCTGGGACAGTTATATTTTTATAATTAACAGCCCTAAATAGGCCACTAATTGTATGCCAACCTATTGACGAATAGTGCACATTGAAATAGCGCCCTCATGCAAATGCTTGTTTCGTCACAACACCAGCTTAGAAATTGTACAAATTCATTATTATTTTATTGGTCTTTTAGATAAATATTGCAGATTAGAGAATTGTACAATGTAGATACAGTTGGTTCTTTTAGATCACCTTATTTAGCGCTACAATTTCTCTTGGCCAAAATAAATTGGTAACAGTTGTAATTTCCTAGGTTTTCTCTTTCCGTTAAAAAACTTAAAATCCAACTCACAACCCCTTGACAAATGGCAAAAATAAGTTTGAACCCAAACAAGCAATGAAGATGTTCTGAATGTGCCGCTAGAAGGTTCGTGCGGCCATTTTGTGGAGGACAGTCTTGATCATTCACTGTACTGCTTTTATCGTCTGCTATTTCCGCTAGTCCCAAACTGGGATCTGATCTACTCGTGATAAGGTAAAGTGTGCTGGCAAATCCCTGCATCCCCTGCTTCCAAGTCCTCTGCAAGCCTTACCGGCACCCAACCAACCCACTGCCTTATTTATTCCTCACCCTCGACAGAAGCACAAAGTCCCGCAATATCACCCCTTTCACGAAAGTGACGTCCCTTCCTTGTCAATTCCTCCGTCAAATAATTGCTGCCAAAAAAATCTGACCAAAACGCAACGTCCTAATTCTGTTTGCTAAAAAACAAAAACCACACAATTCTTATGATTCTTTTGAGAATTGTACCTTTCCATGATTCACTAATAGCTTTGTTCTGTCCCTTGCTACAAATGGGGGCAACATTTCTCTCAAATGACTGTGATCAAACATCAGATGTGGAAATGACTTTTATCAAATTGGGGAAATTAATGATTCGTGGTGTTTTGCATGATGGCTTCTTTTTAGCTCCATTGTCAAGGTGTCTTTTCCTTTTTTCCCTCAAACTGGGCATTCCGTTGTTCTGCATGATATGCGTAATACAATTACATTTGTGGATTAAATTTTATTCCCCTGTGTCCTATGTTTGAAACTTTTAAGGGCTTGAAGTTGAAAGTGTCTGTCTGCTTTTTGAATTTTTGTTTTGAAATTGATACATGGCATTGAATATTGTTGATTGAATTTGTTTCTTGTCGTTGAAATCTTGTGCTGAAAAAAAGGGTCATCAGAAAGAAAAGACTCGTTTGTCAGAAGGCCTATGACCAGTTTTGTATACTTTGGAACATCACAGATTGTCCTGTGAACATTTCTGGGACCATCTTTGATTAAAAGATGTGAAAGAATTTAGAGGGTGGTTTCTGAAAGGCAGGATTGTCGTGCTTGGATCAAAATGTCGGACTATTGTCAGAAGCACTTAAGTTTTGCAGTTATCAGTTTTGCAACATTTAGCATAACTTTAGGACTGGAATAAAGTTATGAAGCATTACTGGTTTTCAGTTCTGACTGGTTCCGACTGGTTCTGACTGGTTCTGACTGGTTCTGACTGGTTTTTGTTGTTTGATTTTTGCTACCAGGAGTCCGGACCAGATGTCCCTGAATAAATGGCACAGAGTGGAGGTCACCAGAATGAATATGGATGGAATGATGTACGTGGATGGGGAGATGGTTGCTAAGGGTGAATCGTTGGTGAGTAGCAAAAAGAAATAGCAGAGACATTTTGACTGGACTGGTACTGGCTCACTAAAAATAAACAGTTTTTACATACCACCATAGTCTGCCAAATAAAGGCGTTCAATGTACTTTAAACTATTAACATTAAAACACTGAAAACCGTTCCTTCCCAAATAGTCAACTAGTTTTTGCCAGTAGGCCCTATGGGGGCACCAGTCAGAAGCGTTTTAATAATTAAGTGCCATGTATATCAATGGATTACCGGGTATGCCCCCATTTTCATTCAGATGCAAACAACCAATTGTTGTAAACCTGGCTACAGAAAATCAGGGATCATACAAAGTGTAGATGCAGCTTCTTTAAAAAAAAAAAAAATTTAACAAGCTTTTAGTGATCTTTGCATCTGAGTTAGATGGTGGCCTCCCTAAATAGTCAACTAGTCTTTGCCGGGGTGGGGACACCAGTCAGAAGCATTTAACCAGGGATCACACCCCTCGCTTTCATTCAGATGCAACCGATTGCTGTAAACCTGGTTGCAACAGTAACAGACTAAAAGACATTGTCGGGACTTTTTAATCCTAGCCACTGTTGGACCGCCAGTCAGAACCATTTCACCATTAACTGCTGTATATCTCCAGGGATCAAGCCTCCACATCCATCCAGATTCATGCAACAACTTGTTGTGAACCCGGCTACAGCAGGATTTTAAAATGACGTGTTGCTTTTCTGCGCGGCCTTGTCGTTTTTCAGGGATCTGCGAAGCAGCTGAATCTCAAACAGAACCTCCTGGTCGGTGGAACGGACAACTACTCCAGAATATCCAGGAAGGCAGGAATAACTGACGGCTTTGTGGGAGGCATTAAAATGGTAAGCGTTGGTTTGCCAGCCATTCAAGACTTCCGGAAATTTACGTGATTTTTTAATATTTTTTTTTATATATGTTATGTCAAACTGGTATCTCAAACTGCTAAATTTTATCTGTTAAAACCCTAAAAACTGAAGGGTACTGCACCCCTGCCGTGAATCTTGCAATTACGTCTCTCGGTCACGAAAGCACTCACTCGCAGTGGCACAATTTATTGCCCTTCGGTGATTTTCAGGAAATATCTTTGTCGGTCACTTACATCCCTGGCCATTGGACGTCAAAGATTAACCCAAAGAGCTCTTCCTTCAGTCGGCATGCGAGCGTCTTAAGAGATGATAAACATTGTGTCACTGCAAACCTCCTACTTGGTATTTCCACCATGCAAACCTTCCAATCTTATATCTCTGCTAGTTTCACTCTAAATTTGTTTTGCGTGTGGTGTCGGTCTCTTGCCTATAGATTGCCGTCGACAGGGAAGAGATTCCGGACTTGGTGGCGGCCTCGCTGAGCCAAGCCAACATCCAGGGCTTTGTGGAGCCCGCCTGTGCCGGCAAGCCCTGCCTGAACACGTTCATCTGCGTGCCAGACGGCGACCGCTACACCTGCGAATGCCCGGCCGGAACGGAAGCCATGGACACCATGTGCGTCTCCATGGAGACGGCTACCCCCAGCGGAGGTATGTACTCTCAACAGGGATTTTGTTGGAAGTTGTTTTGTCTGGCGTCCCTTGGGAAGTTCTGAAAAAAATGGACGTGTGGGGAAGTTTATACATGCAGCACATTGGGCCTGTCTTGTACCCCGTATCCCCTATGGAGTAATGAAAGGTTTGTCCAGAGTGGACTCTGACTGTTCCCTACTTTTCTTGTTTGCCAACTTCTTCCCTTTTTTTCAAAGGATGTTTGTTTATTCCAATTATTCATTAGTTGATTTTTTGGGGACATTTTAGTAGTACATTGTTGCAAACTTATTTCTGACAGCACACCAATAAGAAGGGTATCCCACAAATGTTGAGACATGAGATATTTTCAATTTAATCTTAGGAGGCCCTTTTTTCAAAGGTCAAAGTTAGTGAGTAGTCTGCAATGTTTTGGTATCAATTAATGTTTTTTTCTTGTTTTTTTCCACGCTTTTGAAAAAAAATCCTGTTAGGATCGAAATGTCAAGCCCTCTGAATTGAATACCCCCTGTTTACTTGCAACTTGAATATAGACAAAATAATTACAAATTTGGAAATCTCAGAAATGACAAGGGGGACGTTTCAATCTTGGCAGTGCCTCTTTTCCCAAAGGCAGAATGAATTTGTTTTCATTGGAACTGTTCCCTGACGGTAATCTGATTGGATTTGCAGACGATGAAATGGTCAACCGAGTTCCGGTCACCACGGAGAAGCCCGACATCAACGCACCAGTCTCATTCGATGGACAGAGCTACTTCAATTACCCAAATACCGTGATACAGATGTGAGTGGATTGTCGTTGGATATTCAGATTCACCAGGGGTCAATTTCAAATGAATCACCAACTCCTTTCAGAACTATGCTCCGTCTTAAAGGGGAATGAAACCCAGAGAAAAGTGTTGGCTTATCTGATTGGGTGTTAAAAAACCCTACAATTACATATGTAATGCTCACCTACCAGTTTCATAAAGAGGGAAAAATCATGGAATTTGGTGGTCAAATTAGCGTTCCCGCAAACCGCCATCTTTTCGAATGGCCTGTCAGTCATTGTGGGGGGTATGACATCGCAACGGAAAACTCCCGCATGGGCCCGGACGGATGTACCCCTACTACATGTATATACTGCGTGCAGTTATACACTCGCGAGCTGAACAATGGTGTACTGCCAGGCTTTTGGATGTGAAAATGCCAGTGGGAAAAAGGTGGGGAAATCTTTCCATGCAGTTCCCAACAAGGACAAGAGACCTGTTTGAGAGACCGAATTCCATGATTTTTCCCTCTTTATGAAACTCGTAGGTGAGTAGCACATAGGTAATTGTAGGTTGTTTTTTAACACCCAATCGGATAAGCCAACATTTTTCTCTGGGTTTCATTCCCCTTTAAAAGAGATTGCAAACATTCCACACAGTCCACCATACAATTGTTCAAATATTAATTATTGGCTAAGTTAACCAGTCCCCTGTACCAACTTTTTTTTTTGCCTTCTCATCCCGCGCAGCCAAAAAGCGCAGAAGACCAACATGATCCGGATGCAATTTCGCACCACCGAGGACTCTGGCCTGCTGCTGTACAACAGCGTTCACAGCCGCAGCGGTGACTTTGTGGCCGTCGCTGTCATCGACGGCTCGGTGGAGTTTGCCTACAATCTCGGCGCGGGGGTCAAGCGATTGGTTTCCCCGTCATTTGTCAGCGACAACCAATGGCACACTGTCATCATCTCAAGGTGCGCATTCATTTTCTCATTTTTGGGTGATTTGATTGAGAAACTGGCAAAGTCTCTGACTGGAGCAGGACTTGAACCAGAGACCTCTGTTTTGACGTACCCGTGCCCTGCACTTGAGTTATCAAGCCCATTGGTGAACTGAAATGCCAGGAACTCTAAATCTGTGTGTATTGTATATTTTGTTGTCTTTTAAATCAGGCAACCAATTTTTTTTTTTAAGAATACTTTCCTAATCCTATTTTTCGTAAGCCCTTTGAACTTTAAGTCTGATTGGGATTCTTTTTTACCACTTCTACCTTGAAGTTTGTGCAAAGTTTGTTACAAAAATGTACTGCACCTGTGTTGGATCTCATCTAACACTTAAAAGGCACTTAACATTATTTTCCATCAGTATGCTTGAAAATGAAGCGTAAATTGGAAAATGTTAAGACAATCATAGCATTTTTGTTACAAACCAAAAATAATCAAGTACCGGTATATCCAATTATTTATTGAGAGGAAGAGGAGGAAGAGATGATGTAGCAGTCTTGCCATATCCAGTCACATCCATTTGATGCGAGTATCTCAACCTTGTTTCCCTTCAGAACGAATCGCGAGAGCAGTTTGCAGGTGGACGAGGAAGCGCCCTCGCTTGGCACATCCAAGCCAGGCGCATCCTTCCTGAACACAGACGGCATTGTGTGGATAGGTAAGTGTGTCCAATATCTCAGAAGTGAAGCTGTTTTATGGAGATACATTTGAAGATAAGACCAATTTCTCAAATGAAATCAGAACCTTTTTATTTCACCTAATCATATCGTACCGTTTTTGCGCGGTATTTTAAGCTTCTATCAAAGATGCTTTTAAAGAGTTTTAGTCCCTATGAAATCAGATCCATTTTGAACACTCTTGGCGCATAGATTTTCAACACTTTTGTTATGGAAATTAGTGAAATGTGATCAGTTCTGGATAATGGATATGTAGCATTTTAGAAAAAAATCCTCATTTCAAATACTTCGCAAATAATTTCAGTACATTTACAAATCCTGCCAGCAGTACTTTGTGAATGAACCCATTTTGAAATCATCACTAGAATGTTGATTTATTTTACATTTTTTTTAGGTGGCCACCGTAGCCTGCAGTCCAACGTGCCGTTTGAGTACAGGACGGGTTTCCGGGGCTGCATAGCAGGGGTGGACCTGGAGGAGAACACTCTCCACCTTTACAATGATGCCCGCGACACGAAGCCCTCGGCTTTCTGCGATTATCCCGTGGCATAACACACAATCAACACAGGGATGGGGTCAAAGTCCCCCCTAGACTCGAGTTTATGACACCATTCTGAAGCAGAGCCCTCCGTTTTACCCGGAATTCCTCTCAAGACCAAATCCTTGCAGTAAAACTAGACCAGCCCCCTTCCAAAAAAGAAAAGAAATCTGGAGACAGTTTACAATCTGTCAAGAGAGAATGGCATTTGGATTCTTGCTGGATTTTTTCTCAAACTGCCGAGATTTGATCGCTTACTGCTCGGAAATTAGCAGATGTTTTGTCTGTTTCAAAATCTGGCCAATTGGTACTCTTAGAACCTTACATACTACTTCAAGGTTGTCTAGTTCATGGCAGAACATATCACCTTTTCCAGATGCGAAAACTGAACCAGAGAACAATGGAAGATGGGTTATGTTTAGAAGTGTGAAGATAGCTCTTGAGGGATAAGATGCAAAGCTTGTCAAAACAATAGACACAATCATTTTTGGAAGGATTTATTGGAGAAAAAACGGTCATTGTTGAAAGACTTGCTCTGTGGAGGTTTATGCATTGTTCCTCTGCTTCCACTTTGAGGATTAGAATATTTATGGCGACATATTTTGTATTAAATCATTGTGTATAGTGAACCATAGTAGTTAAATGTTTAAAGAGCAGTTGATGGATACAGGAAAAAAGGGAGAAAACGGAAAAACACTTAGTGATGCTGCAAAAGTGACGTAATTTGTAGAGCAATTTGTATGGCTATTTCAATCGATCATTAAGGGATGGTTAGCTGTCTGTCACAAAGCGGTTCAGAATTGCGACCAAATTTGTCAACAGCGGAACCACTTCAAGTCAGTTGCTTTGTATCGATGTAATCAAAAGTATTTTTCCTAAGAATTTTGGTGCTGAAAGAAAATTGGTTATTGATGATGTAAATTTCAAGTAATATTGATTAGGGAAAAAGCTTGTTGGTGTTTTCCTCCAGATATCCTGACTTTTGCTCAACACACATCAGGATGAGTTTTTCTAAGTTTTTAATTGTCGAGTGATTTTTAATCATCGTGATCCCACTTTTTTTTAAATCAAACTTTTTAAAACTTGAGTTTCTCTCTCCACAAAGGAGTCACAATTTGTGTTTGAAATCATGTAAAGATATCTGTCTGTATTTTGTTTATTTTGTCATTTTGTAAACACACCCAATGAGCAATAATTATAAAGGATTTGACGTACTTTCATTGTTTTTCTTCAAATTATCCATACCTCATCTTGTAAATACCTTGGTCATGTTATATCAATATTATCCCTTCCATGATTATTGTATCCATTGGTAATATCCAATTATTATTATTTTTTTAAGACTTGGCTTCTGTGAGAAATCCATGGAATTAAATTTGGAGTGTCAGTTTGAACTTAATCATCAATTTCAGTAAGATACATGTACTTTCAAAATGGTTAGGAAATCTCTCATGCAAGATCACTGTGAGAGGTACCTTCGGTAAGTGTACAAGTGTGAACAGGAAGTGTTGCATGAACTGCATCACACCTTACACAGTGTGGTACTGTTTTGCAACTGTTGTGCAGCATGACTGCATGAGATATGGGACCGTGGTAGGTCAACTTACAAACGTAGACACCATTATGACAAGTCAAAAAATGTCTTCATCCACGTTGCGACAGAAGTAATTTATCAGGTTTTTTTTTTATATCTATCTTAGCAGTAAAAAAGCTTGATAGTTTGATCCCAAAAGAATCACTTTCAAACAACTGGTTTTCTTCCTGATCACTTTTAAAATCTCTTAAATCATAACAAAAATGATGATTAATTTCCTCTCTTTTATGATTGAAATAATTTTCTTTCAAAGTTTGCAGTTAATTCTCGGCCTGGTGTTGTGCTGTTATTTTTATGGTTTTTTTTTTTAATTTTCATCACTGGGGTTGCCATAATTTTCAGAAACTTTGCAATTTTTCTCTCTGTTTGTCTATGTTTAAACTTTTAACACCACATCACAATGGAAAAAAAATGTACAGCAATAATTTGTATATGTATTTTTTAGCTCATCATTCTTCATTATTTTTTAGCTGTTAGGATTACTCATAATTCAATAATGTGCACGATACGTTTATATGATATTTATTTGACTTTCTTTAAAAAACAAACTGACGTACTGTCTTCTAAGCTTTATTTGGTTTTGAGGATTTTCGGAGTCAAAAAAGCTGATTGATGTATTCTTCCGTGTGTGTGTACAGGAATACACCTTAATGACAGATTCATTAAAAAATCAGTGGCCTCAAATTCAATGGGGTTTGAGTTTAGTAGCTTTTTTCCAATCTTTATCTCCTTCATGTTCTGTTGGTTGTGTGATATCTTGTTTTTTTGTCCTTGAAATAGACTTAAAAGAAAAAAGAAGGATTTTGCACTTAAACAAATATTGTCTGATTAATTGATATGATTTTGTGTCAAGAAGAATGTGCTTCAACAAGGGTTCTGCCCTACTTGACATGAAGTTAATACTATGCTCAGTGCTTTGCCCAATTTCCCTATTACAAGTCCAGCCGGCCATAAACCCATTTTAATCGCGTTTTCTCCAGGGAAACCACCTTTATTCCAAAGAAACATGAACAATCAGACCAACAAACAGACCACATCTTATAAAATAATTATTTTTATCGATTGATTAATTCATTAACGATAATTATTATTTTATTTCAGAAACAGTAATATGTGGAAAGCCCTTTTTTCAACCTGTAGATTAAAAACAAAACGTTATACTGAGAAGTAACTAGGGGGGAGTATCTCAACCAACAACGTCTTGAACTAAGACTACTCTAGGATCTGAGCCCAACAAAATAATTGCCAAAGAATATTCTTGTCACTAGAGGGCGCTATACACTCTCAGTGGCTGACAGTCTTGCACAGTCACATGCCCATCCCACATTCAGTCACACTGTAAACAAAGAAGTGACATCGGCACAGATGGAAATTAGCGAATGAATTTACATCATTCGTTGTCGATGAAAGAAGTAATTTAAGGACGATGATATTCCGCCTCTAATCCCTTTATTTATCGGCTTGAAATCACTGAAAAGGTAAGACGAGGTCGATGGTAAGGGGAGGAAGTACATGTAAACGAAGTCAGTTACCACTGTGTTGTGAATGTACTGCCCATAACAAAACGAATTGTTTTCGACCTCAGTTCTTGTTAAATAATTAATATAATTATTACCTATTTCTTATTAGTTCATTAGACCAGATTAGACTTGCAGTTACACTGTAAAGTTCATTAAGTATCCCATGCTGTCCCCTCCTATCCTATCGACACCTTAGTCTAGACATTGGATTTAAAGGAAGTGACCGTGCAACAATCTAAACCAGCTGTAGCTCTCTGCACCCTCTCCTTGTTCTCTGCCATTCTCATGGCCTCACCCAGTCCGAGTAACTTGGACCTATAACTAATACAGTAATACTAGTAATACAAGTCAGCATTTTTAAATTTTGGAGGGTCGCCCGAAAAAAGAAAGAAAAAAAGGGCGACTTTAAGGTCCAAGATACTCCACTCTTACTCAGACTATCACTTGAGCCATGGATGCTTGAACATTCAACATTGGTTTTTTTTTTTTTTACTTACGCAAGTACTTGAACTTGAAGTAGTAACAGTAACAGATAGGCCATCAACTCTGAAAAGTGATTCTTGCTGTTCCATTTCCAGGAGGTCATGGAGGGCCCGCTGTCAGGCAGTTCCGCTTCCAGGGGAGATCCTGGTGACACCGGTCCAAACCAAAGTGAAGCTGATGAGACAAGAGCGGAAGACATCCACCCTTCCCCCGACCGTCGCATCGCCGATCCGACACCGGACACGAACGCCAACGATTCCGCCGTAAACAAAAACGACAACCTGCAGTCGGACGACACAAACCACGACCTCAGAGACGACCTCACTAACGGGGCGGGAAACCGACCTCTTGCGGAGGCTCCCGCAACACTGGGAGCTGAGAGTGCGTCGACCTCTTGTGCCGATTCCGACGAGGCTGCGGAGGGGGCGACAGACGCCTCGGGTGCTGCTGAGAAAGAGGCGGTCGACGGTGCTCGGCAGAGCAGCCAGGCAGGGGACCAGGCAGGGGACCAGGCAGGGGACCAGGCAAAGACACCGTTGAACGAGATGCTGAATGATGCAGGGCAGTTCTCCTACGTGGCACTGTGCAGTGTCAACCTAGCCTTGCTGTTTGACGACCAATGGAACAAGTAAGTCAAGAACAAAATTTAAAAAAAAAAATCTTAGTCTTATTACCAGCCCTTCATTTCCTGTTCATTTCAACTACATGTATTTGGTAAAGTAAAAAAAAAAAGGGCTGGTTCCAGGTGAGATAAGACTTGAAGGTTTGCATGGCGGAAAAACTTAGTGGTGACACCATGTATCTCTTCTCTTTTAACCACTTCGCGCCGGGGGGGTTTTCAGCGCCGCTGACCGCCATACGGGGTTTTTCGAACAATGCATCATTTTCAAATCTCGTTAAAACAATCGAAACAATATATTTATGTGAAATAAATCGATAAGAGTATACTATGGGTACAAGAGAGTAAAACCTGGCACAATTCGGACGTCGTTGTGGCTTTTGTCAAGAGATTATCCGTTCGAAAAAGGGTCCTTTGTGCATCGTCAATGGACCGTAACGAACGTGTGTGTGTGCATGCGTGTACGCTGCTGACAATCTCTGACCGCAGACTCCAGCCTCAACTCCAGGCAGTCAATTCTTTGAGTTGGTCGGCCACAAACGAGCGTATAGATTACGGTAAAGAATGTGGGGGGGAATTCCAATGCCAGACCGACGACCGTTGGGCTGCGTGGCATGCAAAGACAATGTCCCCCGCGTGCTTTCAGCTGCAGCGCGGTATCCCTCGATCCTCCACAGTAAAAGTCCCACAATTGCACAATTACTGCTGCTAATCTTGCAATTCATGTGGCAACTTGCGTCAAAAAGGGTCTTTGTACTGATTCGTATTGCTTTGTTCTAAGCTGAAAAGAGTCTTTGTTTAGAACGTGGACAATAGTGGTGCCCGGATTCGGAGGGCCCCGTTGCATAGGCAATCCAATTGACCTCCGGATTCGGAGGTCCCGGCGCGAAGTGGTTAAGAAGTGTGGCCCTGGTTTCAGATGTTTGTTTTTTGTGTGTGTGTGTCTACTCACGCCCCTGGTTCAATCTTGCAGAGTCTGGAAGGAGAAGATGGTGCGCAGCCTGGTGGCTCACATGAAGCTCCCCAAGAAGACGTCGGCGACCATGTCCGTGCTGATGAGCACCCAGCAGGACGAGGAGGGTGCCGCCATCTTTGCCCGGGGACTTCAGGACGACCCGTGTCTCCCTCGGCCTCAGCTGGTCCCTCAGGTCAGAGAACTTCCTGGGGGGGGATTAAGAAAATGAAAAAATAAGGTGCCTATTGTTTCAATCCTTGCAGGACCATTCTCAAAATTCCATGCCCTTTAAGTTATGGATGAGTCTAAAAAGGATGCTGGCTTGATAAGGACCTTTCTAGAAGTCAGATCCTAGCAGGACCTTTTTTTATAAGTCAGAACCTAGCAAGACCTTTCTATAAGTCAGATCCTTGCAGGACTTTTCTAGAAGTCGGATCCTAGCAGGACCTTTCTAGAAGTCGGATCCTAGCAGGACCTTTCTAGAAGTCAGATCCTAGCAGGACCTTTCTAGAAGTCAGAACCTAGCAGGACCCTTTCTCAAAAGCAGATCCTAGGTGGATCTCTGAAATGTCGAACCTAGCAGGACCGAAGGTTGACACTAGTGTGACTTTTCTTTTTCAATGCTGCAGGATTTGCTTCTCTGGTCTTTGTCCGAGGGTCAGTACGACGCCCGTTCTCGTGTCCTCGCCGTCAAAGTGGCCAGAATGATGGACGTGACTGAGGAGGAGCTCCGGTCCTTTGAGGCCTCTGTGGTCAGCTCCTTCACCCAAGAGAAGGTGGAACTGTCGGAGTAAGTCGCAGATATATCATGTATCGTCCATTAGGAGGGCCTGACCTTTCGATCCAAGCAAGATTTTTCTTCTAATCAGTCCTGCTAATTGACGAGCTTTGCATTTTGGTCGGTTTAGTCAGTAAGCAGTTTGCAACATTGCAAAGCCTCATTGAATGCTCGTATCTCCTCTCCTCTCCTCTCCTCTCCCAGGGAAGAGCTCAAGGAGAAGCAAAGAAGGGCCAAGACGCACAAAGTGAAGAGGTTTGCCATGATCGGTGCTGCGGCAGTAGGAGGAGGTGCTCTCATCGGTGAGTAGTGTCCTGCTTCACAACTCACCAGGGGCTAATCTCATAGAGCTGCTCAAGCACCCAAATAAGCATGAAAAGCCTCGCCCAATAAAATCAGGTTGCCAGCCAAAGTTCCACTTGTATCCAAAGCTAAGCACCCATGATTGGAATACACATTGAGGGCAGCAAGCATTGAGTGATAGCTGGAAGTCTTGTATTAAAGGATAAAGGCCCAATACAACATTGGGAAGATCGGGAAAACATCGATGTCCACAGATTTCCTTTTAATTCACACAGTTTGTAGATGGTCATGATAGAATCCTCATTTTTAAATCTTACGGTCTGGGATGCTGTACTTCTCGAGAAATCTTCACTCAAACATAGACAAATAGTTTATTACTCGCGAGTAAAAACATATTTCTTACACTACACTTTTTCTACTTTCTCAGATTACCATTTGAGCTGAAACCTTTTTGGGAATGTTTAATGGTTTAACACACAAACTGTGGCAATTCTTTTGACCTTTACCAATGTTGTATAGGGCCTATAAGTGGCTCTTTGACATTGGCCCTAGTGCTGCTCCTGAGACAGTGAGGGAGACACTCTACCGTTAGAATGAGATCCTTCCATGATGAGACTGCGGTGAGGCATGACAGCATTGCCGTTCCGCTGATTCCATCGTTGCAGGGTTGACCGGCGGTTTGGCAGCTCCTCTCATCGCTTCTGCTGGTGCTGCACTGCTAGGTAGCGGCGTAGCGTTCCTGGGCAGTGCGGCAGGTGTTGCAGTCATGGCGTCCGTCTTTGGTGCTGCAGGTGCTGGTCTGACAGGTGAATACAGTTTCCGGAAATGGCATGATTTTATTTTATTTTATTTGTAATTTTGTAATTTTATTTTATTTATTTGTTTACTTTTATTTTTTATTTTTATTTTTTATTTATTTTTTATTATTATTATTATCATTTTTAAAATCGTTTTGTTTATTTTTAAATTTGTTTGCTTTTATTTTTTACTTTTATTTTTTATTTATTTTTTATTATTATTATTATTATCATTTTTAAAATTATTTTGTTTATTTTTTAAATTGTTTTACTTTAATTTTTATTTGTATTTTTTATTTATTTATTAAATTAGTTAGTTTATTTTTCATTATGTTTATTTTTAATAAATTTATTACATTAAAACACTAATTAAATAGACCATTACCGGTATACAGATTTAATAGTAAGCACATAGGCTTAAAACATGTAGCTATTAAAACAATATATCATGCAGCAGGGCGCAGGGGGAATTAGTTATGAAGGAATCTGGCGTTGATTATTCAAGAGTTTTGACAGAATAGCCTGAAAATTCTCCAGCGATCTGTTTTTTGTGTGACTCCCAGGTTTCAAGATGAAGAAGCGTGTCGGTGCTGTGGAGGAGTTTGCCTTTGAGACCCTATCGCAGGAGAAGGATCTCCACGTCACCATCGCCATCTCTGGATGGCTGACTAAGGAAACTCTCAGTAAGAGCTGGGATCCTAAAGCAAGGCTGTCTCTCTCCCCAGGCAATTCTATCAGGCTCCTAGGGGGCAACCAAGTCCACTGAATCTTATACAGGGATGTGAGACTTCCGGAAATTTCTGGATTTCCGGAAATGGCGTTTTGGCTGTTTGTTATTTATTTTTTGTTTTTTATTAATGTCAAACAGATATCTCAAACTGCTCATTTTCATCTGTTAAAAGCCTAAAAACTGAAGGGCGCCTGCACCCCTGCCGTGAATCTCTCGGTTGCGTACCATAAGCGCTCACTCGCAGTCGCATCTCTCGGTCGCGTAAGTGCTCACTCGCAGTTGCATCTGTTGGTCGAGTAAGCGCTCACTCGTAGTCGCGCAATTGATTGGCCTCCGGTGATTTTCAGGAATTGGCTTTGTCCGTCACTTACATCCCTGCTTATAAGAAGAAGCATTTCAGTAGAACAAAGAGCCAAGTCCACTGAATCTTATACAGGGATGTAAGACTTCCGGAAATTTCTGGATTTCCGGAAATGGCATTTTGGCTGTTTGTTATTTATTTTTTATTTTTTATTAATGTCAAACAGATATCTCAAACTGCTCATTTTCATCTGTTAAAAGCCTAAAAACTGAAGGGCGCCTGCACCCCTGCCGTGAATCTCTCGGTTGCTTACTGTAGGCGCTCACTCGCAGTCGCATCTCTCGGTCGAGTAAGCGCTCACTCGTAGTCGCGCAATTGATTGGCCTTCGGTGATTTTCAGGAATTGGCTTTGTCTGTCACTTACATCCCTGCTTATAAGAAGAAGCATTTCAGTAGAACAAAGAGCATTTGTTTTATCTGACATTTTCTGAACATTCCCCCCAAGGGAATGGTCAGGGGCTAATTCCATCGAGCCGCGGAAGCTCCGAAACCTGCGAAGCAAGAAAATTTGTTTTATTTCAATTCAAAACACAAAAAGCTGCATCCACTTTGTCTTTGTGTGATCCGTGAGCTGCTGTAGCCAGGATTACAACAATTGGGTGTTTACATCTGAATGAAAGCAGGGGTGTGATCCCTGGTGTGCTGTAGCCAGGATTACAACAATTGGTTGTTTACATCTGAATGAAAGCAGGGGTGTGATCCCTGGAGTGCTGTAGCCAGGATTACAACAATTGGTTGTTTACATCTGAATGAAAGCAGGGGTGTGATCCCTGGAGTGCTGTTGCCAGGATTACAACAATTGGTTGTTTGCATCTGAATGAAAGCAGGGGTGTGATCCTTGGAGATATCCCAGAGTTAATGGTTGAATTGCTTCTGACATTCCGGCAAAGACTAGTTGACTATTTAGGAAGGAATAGTTTTCAAAAAGATAAAAAAAGAAGTGTACAGAAAATGTTCCTCTAACATTGCATTGTCATAACTCTGTTTTTACCCCCCCCCCTCCCAACTGAACAACATTTCTCAGCTTTCGAGGACGAAGTTTACAGTGAGTAAAATGTTGAATGTGTCGTCGTTTGTGTTGCACCGGATAGCTCAGGCACAAACCTCACACTGCACCGTCATTTAACATTCTTGTGACCTTCCCCTGCAGCCTGCTGGGTCATGTGACCCGTGGTCATGTGACTGTCATGTGATGCTTTGCATGGGTCAATGTTTACTCTAAATTGCCGTGATTTTTGTGTGTTTCAGTTTGTTGATAAGATTATGGACCTTTTTTCATTAAAAAGAGGCATAGGCTCAAACTAAAGCATTGTCTCTCTCATTTAAAAGCTGAAAAACACTAAATATTAGAAGATAAAATGACTTTTTTCTTTCAAAACAGGGTACATGTATCGTCCTCAAAAATGTCAAAAGTGGGCCTGATGTTTTGATCCTAGCAGGACCTTTCTTTTGTCTTTGAGAAAGGTCCTGCTAGGACCGAAATGTCAGGCCCTCTAAATTTTGAGATTGATGTATTGCAGGTCATCTTAGTCAGTTTGCAACAGTTTTTGGTATTAACTTCCTCAAAAATGTTGAAATTGTAGCTGATGTGCGGAAACCATGCATCTTCTTTCAAACTGAAGCCAATGGTTTCAGCCAGGGGCTGATGGGAAAAGGTCCTGTGTGTATCAGTAATGTGTATGTATAATGTAATTTACCAGTGAACACCCATCCAAACTCACCCATATGTTCCCCCCCCCCCCAAAAAAAAAAAAAAAAAAAAAAATGGGGTCAAATTTTCAGGGCCTCCATTTTTTGTATTTGAGATGATTATAATTAGAGGACATTTCATTCGGTGAGCAAGTTTGCACGTTTTTTGTCTCGTTGAACTCTTTCCCCGCTGGAATGGGGCAGGATTGGTGGTTACGGGTTCACATCCAGCAACACGCTACACTGCGATTACCCTCGGCAACTGGTTCCCTGAGCAAACGGAATAGCATGGGTGGATATAGGTTCATATCCAACAACCTTCACTTTGCTAATGTGCTGCACTGGGAGGCTTATCAGCAACCATACCCTGATGAAATGGAGTGAGATGGGTGGTTACAGGTTCACATCCAACAATGTGCTTTGTGTTTTATCTTGAAAGACCCCTTATCGACCATTCCCCCACTAAAATGGCATAGGATTGGTGGTTACAGGTTCACATCCAATAATGTGCTTTGTGTTGTGACTTGAAAGACCCCTTATCGACCATTCCCCAACTAAAATGGAATAGGATTGGCGGTTACAGGTTCACATCCAACAATGTGCCTTTCGATGGATCTTGAAGGCCCTTCGTGAACCACTCCCTCACTGAAATGGAATGATATTGGTGGTTACAGGTTCACTTCCAATAACATCCTTGACTGACAAGCCTCTTTGGTCTCCCCTCTCTCCCCCCCCCCCTTCCAGATAACTTCTCGGTGCCCTGGCTGACCCTAGCATCGTCCAGGGAGGTGTACAGTCTGCGCTGGGAGTCTAAGTACCTCTTGGCTCTTGGAGAAGCCCTGACCCTGATCCTGAACAAGATGATGACCATGGCTGCTAAGGAGGCTCTTAAGATGACTGTCCTTGCTGGTGGGTGTTGATTGGTTGCTAGGTGATTGGTTGGCTAGTTGATTGGTTGGCTAGTTGATTGGTTGGCTAGTTGATTGGTTGGCTGGTTGATTGGTTGGCTAGTTGATTGGTTGGCTGATTGATTGGTTGGCTAGTTGATTGGTTGGCTGGTTGATTGGTTGGCTGATTGATTGGTTGGCTAGTTGATTGGTTGGCTGGTTGATTGGTTGCTAGGTGATTGGTTGCTAGGTGATTGGTTGGCTAGTTGATTGGTTGGCTGGTTGATTGGTTGGCTGGTTGATTGGTTGGCTAGTTGATTGGTTGGCTGATTGATTGGTTGGCTAGTTGATTGGTTGGCTGGTTGATTGGTTGGCTGGTTGATTGGTTGCTAGGTGATTGGTTGGCTAGTTGATTGGTTGGCTAGCTGAGTGGTTTGCTAGTTGATTGGTTGGCTAGTTGATTGGTTGGCTGGTTGATTGGTTGGCTAGTTGATTGGTTGGCTGGTTGATTGGTTGGCTAGTTGATTGGTTGGCTAGTTGATTGGTTGCTAGGTGATTGGTTGGCTAGTTGATTGGTTGGTTGGTTGATTGGTTGGCTGGTTGATTGGTTGGCTAGTTGATTGGTTGGCTAGTTGATTGGTTGGCTGGTTGATTGGTTGGCTGGTTGATTGGTTGGCTAGTTGATTGGTTTGCTAGTTTGGTTGGTTGGCTGGCTGATTGGTTGGCTAGTTGATCGGTTGGCTAGTTGATTGGTTAGCTAGTTGATTGGTTGGCTGGTTGATTGGTTGGCTGGTTCATTGGTTGGCTAGTTGATTGGTTGGCTAGTTGATTGGTTGGCTAGTTGATTAGTTGTTGGCTAGTTGATTGGTTGGCTGGTTGATTGGTTGGCTAGTTGATTGGTTGGCTGGTTGATTGGTTGGCTAGTTGATTGGTTGGCTGGTTGATTGGTTGGCTAGTTGATTGGTTGGCTAGTTGATTGGTTGGCTGGTTGATTGGTTGCTAGGTGATTGGTTGCTAGGTGATTGGTTGGCTAGTTGATTGGTTGGCTGGTTGATTGGTTGGCTGGTTGATTGGTTGGCTAGTTGATTGGTTGGCTGATTGATTGGTTGGCTAGTTGATTGGTTGGCTGGTTGATTGGTTGGCTGGTTGATTGGTTGCTAGGTGATTGGTTGGCTAGTTGATTGGTTGGCTAGCTGAGTGGTTTGCTAGTTGATTGGTTGGCTAGTTGATTGGTTGGCTGGTTGATTGGTTGGCTAGTTGATTGGTTGGCTGGTTGATTGGTTGGCTAGTTGATTGGTTGGCTAGTTGATTGGTTGCTAGGTGATTGGTTGGCTAGTTGATTGGTTGGTTGGTTGATTGGTTGGCTGGTTGATTGGTTGGCTAGTTGATTGGTTGGCTAGTTGATTGGTTGGCTGGTTGATTGGTTGGCTGGTTGATTGGTTGGCTAGTTGATTGGTTTGCTAGTTTGGTTGGTTGGCTGGCTGATTGGTTGGCTAGTTGATCGGTTGGCTAGTTGATTGGTTAGCTAGTTGATTGGTTGGCTGGTTGATTGGTTGGCTGGTTCATTGGTTGGCTAGTTGATTGGTTGGCTAGTTGATTGGTTGGCTAGTTGATTAGTTGTTGGCTAGTTGATTGGTTGGCTGGTTGATTGGTTGGCTAGTTGATTGGTTGGCTGGTTGATTGGTTGGCTAGTTGATTGGTTGGCTGGTTGATTGGTTGGCTAGTTGATTGGTTGGCTGGTTGATTGGTTGGCTAGTTGATTGGTTGGCTGGTTGATTAGTTAGCTAGTTGATTGGTTGGCTGGTTGATTGGTTGGCTGGTTGATTGGTTGGCTAGTTGATTGGTTGGCTGGTTGATTGGTTGGCTAGTTGATTGGTTGGCTGGTTGATTGGTTGGCTAGTTGATTGGTTGGCTGGTTGATTGGTTGGTTTGTTGGTTGATTGGTTGATCAGTCGGTCAGTCAGTCGGTCAGTCATTCAGTCGGAGGTACGGTCGGACGGTCAGTCAGTTGGTTATTCAGTAGGTTGTGTTTTTAGTGGGTTTTTTTTTGTCAACTTCATTCATTCGTATCTTTGTTTGTTTATCCATTTATTCATTAGTTCATAGTCTTGTTTGATCATTTGTTCGTTGATAAGTCACCTGTCTGTTTGGCTGGGTGTTGTTTGTTCGTCAATTTGTACACTCAGAGTAATATCCAAAAATATTGCAAAGTGCTTACTGAATAAATTTACCAACTAGTTAATCTCAAAATTTGGTGGGCCTGATGTTTCCATCCTAGTGGGACCTTTCTCTGCCTTTGAGAAAGGTCCTGCTAGGATAGAAATGTCAGGCCCTCCTAATTTTCAATATTTACTTTTGGGTCATTTCAGTCAATAAGCAGTTTGCAACATTTTTGCATATTGCCAGTGATTAATTTGCTAATTTGTGTGTGTGTCCATTCATTCCAGGTTTAGTTGTGGCCCTCGCCCTGCCAGCTACTGCCTACGCCTCGTTGGTTGCCATTGACAACCCATGGAGCGTGGTAACCAATCGGGCGGCAGAAGCCGGGAAGCAGCTAGCCGAGGTGCTGTTGTCGCGGCAACAGGCGAGTAGATAGAACTGCTCTCCCCCCCCCAAAAAAAAAAAAAAAAAACAGGATCATAACTTTTTTTTAAGATTTTGATATATATCAGGTAATTTTTATCAGGAAAAATAGACCATGGAATTTCTACGTAGTTCAGCATTTGTAGCTTTTCTGCGTCCTACGGGAAATCCTGTAACTCGGCGGATATGGGTTAAGATCATTGCTTGGTTGTTTTGTATTCAGGGCAAGAGACCAGTGACCCTGATCGGATTCAGCATGGGCGCTCGCGTCATCTTCTTCTGTCTCAAGGAACTGGCAAGCCGGAAGGGTGAGAAAATCGGACCGACTCTAAAAACTCAAACAAGCAAGAAAAACTCACTGGCTGGGAACCTTAGACAAAAATTTTCATTTTTGTTTTTGATTTGGAAATTTTACTGTATCGGGACTTGGACCCAAGACCTCAGGTTTTGTGTACCAGCGCTCTACACATCTAAGCTATCTAGCCCTTAGATAGTGGCTTTCCCAAATTGTCAATTAATCTTTGCTTTGCCATAGTGGGGGCTCCAGTCAGAAGCCGTTTTCAATCAGATGCGGACAACCAATTGTAAGATGCAAAAAGTCAGCCAAACCCATTCTCATTATCACTGTGAATGTTCTGCCTGTAATTCTAAGCCTTCTAACTTCAATTTCTTATTAATATACAAACATGTTGTAGACAGTTCACCGAATGAGTAATGCTGACTAAAATTACCAGTTGATCCTAGCAGGACCTTTCTCAAAGGCAGAGGCTTTCTGCCTTTGAGAAAGGTCCTGCTAGGATCGAATTAACGTCAGGCCCTCCTAATTTTTGATAGTAAACAATTTGAGTAGACTGGGATGTGAGCACAGGCTTCTGATGATGGTACGTTATACCAGCTCACTCCCACCTGAGCTATTCAGTCCTTTCCAAATATTCAGTCTCGATTTTACTCGCCCTGGATGTGAACCTGATACCTCTGGTTGACTATGGCAGGTTGTGAGGGCATCATTCTGGACGCAGTCCTGCTGGGAGCTCCGGTGTCTTCGTCCGTGAAAAGCTGGAAGTCATTTGACCGTGTGGTGGCCGGCCGAATCATCAATGGCTATTGCCGGTACGTAGAGAGAGGGACTTGAACCCCGGACCACTCTAGAATGTGTCTCGCAAAGAAATGTCAATTACAACAGTTTTGTATTGCCAGTTTTAGAAGAGGGGGAGTTGAACCCCGGACCACTCTAGAATGTGTCTCGCAAAGAAATGTCAATTACAACAGTTTTGTATTGCCAGTTTTAGAAGAGGGGAATTTGAACCCCGGACCACTCTAGAATGTGTCGCACAAAGAAATGTCAATTACCACAGTTTTGTATTGCCAGTTTTAGAAGGGGGGATTTGAACCCCGGACCACTCTAGAATGTGTCGCACAAAGAAATGTCAATTACCACAGTTTTGTATTGCCAGTTTTAGAAGAGGGGGATTTGAACCCCGGACCACGGTGTCACACAAAGAAATGTCAATTACCACAGTTTTGTATTGCCAGTTTTAGAAGAGGAGGATTTGAACCCCGGACCATTGTGTCACACAAAGAAATGTCAATTACCACAGTTTTGTATTGCCAGTTTTAGAAGGGGGATTTGAACCCCGGACCACTCCAGAATGTGTCGCACAAAGAAATGTCAATTACCACAGTTTTGTATTGCCAGTTTTAGAAGAGGGGGATTTGAACCCCGGACCATTGTGTCACACAAAGAAATGTCAATTACCACAGTTTTATATTGCCAGTTTTAGAAGAGGGGGATTTGAAACCCGGACCACGGTGTCGCACAAAGAAATGTCAATCACCACAGTTTTGTATTGCCAGTTTTAGAAGAGGGGGATTTGAACCCCGGACCATGGTGTCACACAAAGAAATGTCAATTACCACAGTTTTGTATTGCCAGTTTTAGAAGAGGGGGATTTGAACCCCGGACCACTCTAGAATGTCACCATGTAAGTGGGTGGTGATTGATCGATTGACGTTTCTCAAAGGCAAAAGGCAAAGCATTTGAGAAAGGTCCTGCTGTGATTGAAACGTCAGGCCCCTCTAACTTTTGAGATCCATCTTGATTGATTGAGATGTTTGTGTGTGTGTGATTTTGTTGCTGCTTTTCCCAGGGGAGATTGGTTGTTGCAGCTGTTATACCGCACCGCCTCCGTTCAGATGATCAACATCGCTGGTCTGGGGCCTGTTCAGTGGGAGGATAGACGCATGGTTAACGTGGACCTCACCGACACAGTAAGTGCAGGCATCTTTAACCAAATGTAAAAAAAAATCATCAAGGTTTACACACCAGCCTGTAGTGTAAGAAAAAGCAAGTAATAAACTATTTGTCGATGTTTGAGTGAAGATTTCTCAAAAAGTACAGCATCCCGGACCGTAAGATTTCAACGTGAGGATTCTATCACGACCATCTACAAACTGTGTAAATTAGAAGGAAATCTGTGGACAAATCTTGGTATTCATCTGATAGATTTAGTAATCAATAGTTAATTGATCGTCCTGATGGATTGAAACTGGCAAACTGCACCATTCTGGCTTTGAGAAAGGTCCTGCTAGGATCAAAAATCAGACTTGCTAAACTCCTTAGATTTCAATTTTCGCTGAGCAACTTGCAACATTTCTGCGTAACTTAAATAAGCTGTGGATGAAGTGTCTTTGGCCTAAACTATCCAGGAGGGGAATGATTAACACCTTGCATGTATTTACTAATAAACCTTCTTTTTTTTTTCAATTTGTTCTTCCCTACTGGTCCTTTCCTCACTCACTGCCCTGCCCTTTGATCTGACCCTGGTCTGTCTAGAAGCTTTCTTGTCCTGTGTCGATCATCTGCATCCTCATCGCTCGTCTCTCCCCATCTGTCTTTGCCATTGCCATTCGGCCCTTGAGAAAGGTCCTGCTAGAACCAAAAGGGCAGGGCCTGTCTTCATTTTTCACCCTTTTTTCCCCCCCGAAATAGGTGAACGGCCATTTTGACTACGGTGAAAAAATGGACGAAATCCTGAAGGTCATTGGGATCAAGACCCGCGCCTCTCCAGTCTCCCAGTCTCTAGCCAGACTGACTGCTGGACAGGAGGACAGTCAGTTCGCGGAAGTGGCACGGTGCTCGGCTGAGGCAAAAGTCACCGTGATCGATGCCAGTGACCTGATACTGCCAACGTCGAAGGACCCAAATCTTGGAGCAAAAGTGACCAGCGTCCAAGGGGATGTCCCTAAACTGGTCCCGACCGAGACAGAGCCGGTTCGGGGCCACAACCAGACCACCACGCCAGACCCGGAGCCAGACTACGCCGAGGAGATGCTGGAGGGCATGACCCCGTTAACCCCCAGTTGCTAGGCAACAGGACTGCTCCATTACCAAGAAGGGGTGATCATCAGTAAGCAGGCAGGAATGGGTTTGGAAATTCAGATGTGCGGATGAATGAGCTTGAAATAACCAGTGGTTCAGTACTTGATTTTATACACATGTACTGTACATCTATGGCCAAGAACTCGTATTTGTACTAGTTGTCGAAATTGTAATCAGTACCTGCACTTATAAGCATGGCCAAGCACTAGCACTTACACTCGTCTCAAGATCTCAACAACACCACTGGCACTAGGAGTAGGAAAAATAAGAAACAAAACCTTGCAAGTTAATCTTTTGTGGTGGTAAGACGCAATTGTAAAAAGCACAGCATTATGACTCTTCAAGTTATATTTTCGTACCTTTATTTTCATCATTCTGAAAGCAGTTTACTCAGAAATTGATTTACTTTTAAATGTAGGGCTTGAAAACTTGAAGCTTTGTTGCAGTTATTTTTGGATTGATAATGTGAAAATTCAGCTAATTTTAACAGAAACAAGGAACTGTACCTTGATGAAAAAATAATGTATGTACATAATTTAAACAAATTTAAGGAATTCTTAAGGTCAACATTTAAGAAAATAAGTGCAATGTAATTTTGAAAAAACGGTGAAGAAAACTTTGACTGGACCGGGACTTGACCTCTGGTTTTGAGTAGTGGCACTCTTACCATCTGAGCTATCCAGCCCTTAGATGGTGGCCTTGCCTAATAGTCAACTAGTCTTTGGCACACCAGCGCTCTTACCATCTGAGCTATCCAGCCCTTAGATGGTGGCCTTGCCTAATAGCAACTAGTCTTTGGCACACCAGTGCTCTTACCATCTGAGCTATCCAGCCCTTAGATGGTGGCCTTCCCAAATAGTCAACTAGTCTTTGACACACCAGCGCTCTTACCATCTGAGCTATCCAGCCCTTACATGGTGGCCTTCCCTAATAGTCAACTAGTCTTTGACACACCAGCGCTCTTACCATCTGATGAGCTATCCAGCCCTTACATGGTGGCCTTCCCTAATAGTCAACTAGTCTTTGGCACACCAGCGCTCTTACCATCTGAGCTATCCAGCCCTTACATGGTGGCCTTCCCTAATAGTCAACTAGTCTTTGGCACACCAGCGCTCTTACCATCTGAGCTATCCAGCCCTTACATGGTGGCATTTCCCTAATAGTCAACTAGTCTTTGACACACCAGTGCTCTTACCATCTGAGCTATCCAGCCCTTACATGGTGGCCTTCCCTAATAGTCAACTAGTCTTTGGCACACCAGCGCTCTTACCATCTAAGCTATATAGCCCTTACATGGTGGCCTTCCCTAATAGTCAACTAGTCTTTGGCACACCAGCGCTCTTACCATCTGAGCTATCCAGCCCTTACATGGTGGCCTTCCCTAATAGTCAACTAGTCTTTGACACACCAGCGCTCTTACCATCTGAGCTATCCAGCCCTTACATGGTGGCCTTCCCTAATAGTCAACTAGTCTTTGACACACCAGCGCTCTTACCATCTGAGCTATCCAGCCCTTACATGGTGGCCTTCCCTAATAGTCAACTAGTCTTTGACAGGTTGGGGGCGCCAGTCAGAAGCTGTTGTATATATGTCTGTATAGCTCGGGTGATTAGAGCAATGGCATGGAGGTCACGGGGTCAAGTCCTGGTCCAATCGGGATTTTTTTTGTTGCTATACAATGTCCCAGTTTTTCTCTCCTTTGATAGTTTTAACTTGAGAAATTGTTATGCACACGGTGCAACCACTAATTATTCGTAACTTCTTATGTTCACCATGATTTGCCTGAAATCGTAAAGTTTTGATTCAATGACGCAAGCTGACCACACATATACATGTCAAGGATTTGCAAAGGAAATGAACATTTCCTTTAAGAAAAAGGTTACAAAGTTTGGTAAATTGCCTTTTGAGTACACCTTTATCTAATAGCCTTGCTCCATTTGAGATACATGTTATTATACTTTTATTTTTTATGAACTACTTATACAGAAAAAAATATTAGCAAATGTTTGGGTGTGATTGGTCAAAGATGAAGTCTTGAAATAACTTGGTGACTAAAAATCAGATGAAATTAAGAGTTGTGTGTTTTTGTGATGCAGGCTCGGTGTATTATACACAGACAATACATTAAAGAATTTGAATGTATATTTGAATGTACCAGATAATGCCTTTGTCCAATAATTTATTATCAAAATAATATTATTGTTCAATGTTCTTGAACGATAGTGCGCCCTCTCGCGTCATGCAGAATCAAATTCAACATGGCGGGCTCCATGCGCCTATTTGAAGGTACGGCGCATGCCAGCACTTATCTGAAGTTTCGCCCAGTTTTTCCCCAGACATTATTCAACAGGATCTTGGATTATCAACAGAATAAGGTAAAGATGGTTCCCCTTTGCTGTTCACCGCGGCAAAAATCTCCTCCAGTCCGTCGGTCTAGTCCTAGTCGGCCGAGCGTATTTCCCTCCTGCGTGGACCGAGTAACTTGGACCAAAAGTCGTCCATCTTTAAATTTGGATCGCGCGACCCATCCTAATTTTTTAAAAGGGCGATTATCCCAGAGCTTGAGGCTAGAGGGGACCGATGACCTAGGCCCTGTTTACGTCTTAGTCGGAGTAGCTACATAATATTCGGTCATACTCTGTGAGTGTGACTGTGAGGGTGTTCGTGTTGTTCGAAAAACTTTATGTTGAATAATGTAAATAATGTAAATAATCAATGTTGAATACAAATTACAAACTTGTATTAAGGTAAGTACGTTATGCAAATTTTCTCCTCGCTGAAACTAGTCTAAACTCTAAAGTCTACCTTTTCAGAACAGATCATAAAGTTTGACCGTGAACACAATTTGTTTGTTTGAGATTAGGCCAAGTAAAAAAAAAAAAAAGTTTCTCATCCCCGCCTGCATCATTTTTTTTTGCTGCCGCATCATTCAAAATAACAATATATATTTTTTTAATGATTTAAAGAGGAAAATTTGATTAATTCTCACTGCTTCCAGCCGTTGAACCTCGCACATGCACAGCCTACATATTGGACCGTACTTAAAAACGACTGGAAATTAGACTACCTGTCTTTAGGCTGAGGAAAAAAAGACTTGTTTTGGAAAAGAAACGTTTACGCTTTTAAGGGGCTTAAAGGTCATTATCTCCCTTAGCCCACCATCATATTTATTTGTTTTCTTCTGATGGTCATTAGGTCACTAGTCTGTGGTCACGACAGGAAAGTACTCTAACCTAGTATTAGTAAACCCTCCGCCCCCACCCTGCCCCCCCCAAAAAAAAACCTTTTCAAGGAGGATTTTGTTTTGTCTTTCATTCTAGCCGAGCGCCAAGCCCTTTCAGCTCGCTTTGGACGTGGGTTGTGGGCCAGGTCAAAGTACACGACCTCTGGCCCCTCACTTTGATAGGGTTGTCGGCATTGATGTGAGCAAATCCCAGATCACAGCAGCTCAGAACATAGAGAATCCACCAAATGTCGAATACATGTACGTAAATAGCAACATAAACTTTAATACATGTACTTGCAGAAATTAAGAACATGTTTGTATACTGGTATATTTGAATATTTGTATAAATTAAAATATGATGTGTATAATTTGAATCGGGGAATTATCGTGATAATGGAATTTTTAATATAGGAAGGTTTGCGGTGACACCATGTATCAGGTCTCTTAAAGGAAGGGGTGTGGTTCTGAAAAGAACCTGAGTGGTTCAGAACCACACCTCTTCCTTTAAGTGACCTGATACATGGTGTCACCGCAAACATATTGATTCACCCACCTTATTCTTATTTAATGGAATTTTTGCATAAACTTTTAAAGTACAACCAAGTTTACATTTTACAATGAAACTGAATAATGAATTACTGGTAATTGGTATGACTATGAACCCATGTTTGTACGTGGAATATTTGTACACAGTCCTCATCATTGGCCTTAAGATCCTCTTTACATTCCTCATCATCCTACGTCTTCTTCACCTCAACCTTCCTCATACTCCCCCTCCCCTCTTCCTCTCTTTTTTTCCTTCACTTCTTTTTCCTCTTTTTCCTCCTCTTCCTCCTCTACCTTCTCTTCCTCCTCTGCATCCTCTTTTTCCTCCCCTTTCTCCTCTTCCTCCTCTGCCTCCTATTTCCCTCCTCTTCCTCCTCTGCCTCCTCTGCCTCTTCCTCCTCTTCTTCCTCCCCTTTCTCCTCTGCCTCCTCTTTTCCTCCTCTTCCTCCTCTTCCTCCTCTTCCTCCTCTTCCTCCTCTTCCTCTTTCCTCCTCTTCCTCCTCTGCCTCTTCTTCTTCCTCTTCCTCCTCTTCCTCCTCTTCCTCTTCTGCCTCCTATTTCCCTCCTCTTCCTCCTCAGCCTTTTCTTCCTCTTCCTCCTCTTTTTCCTCTTCCTCCTCTGCCTCCTCTTCCTCCTCTTCCTTCTATTTTTCCTCCTCTATCTCCTCTGCCTCCTCTTCCTCCTTCCTCATCTTCCTCCTCTTCCTCCTCTTCCTCCTCTTCCTCCTCTTCCTCCTCTTCCTCCTCTTCCTCCTCTTTGTCCTTCTCTTCCTCCTCTTCCTCCTCTTCCATCTCTTGCTCCTCTGCCTCCTCTTTTTCCTCTTCCTCCTCTGCCTCCTATTTCCCTCCTCTTCCTCCTCTTCCTCCTCTTCCTCCTCTGCCTCCTCTTTTTTCTCCTCTTCCCCCTCTGCCTCTTTCCACTCTCCACTTCCTCCCCTTCCCCTTCCTCTCCCCATTTTCTCTACCTCCTCCCTCTTCTCCTTCCTCATCTCCATTTTTCTCTTTCTCTTCCTCCTTCCTCTCCATTTCCTCTTAATTCTATACCTCCTCGTCTTTATTTGGTTTCTCAGGATTGGTGTAGGAGAGAAGATCTCCATGCCAGATGCCTCTGTCTCCCTTGTCACCTGCAGCCAAGCCGTTCATTGGCTGGACTTTGAGTCATTCTGTCAAGAGGTTGATCGCGTACTCCAACCCTCGGGCTGCCTCGCTATCTTTGCCCACGGCTATTGCGTCCCCGAGACGTTAGATGGCGACAAAACAAAAGACAAACTGTTGCAAGAACTGAAACTGAAGGCAAGAATGTCAGCCAAAGGCTTCACCTTATTGTTTGCCCAGAGATAATCACAGGCTTGTGTCTGAGTCACTTCTTATTATGACTCACTGAGTCACTTCTTCTCAGTTCGAGTCGCTTCTTTCGACCCCAATTCTCAGTTCAAGACATCAATGTATAAAGTCCCGAGATCTCGGGTTCAAGTCCCGGTCCAGTCAAAGTTTTCTTTGCCAACTTTTTCAATTTGTTCAAAAGTTCCCAGTCAGTTTTCCCTTTATTTGTTTGACTTGAATTGAAAAAGCTGCATCCACTTTGTGTGATCCCCAAGCTGCCGTAGCCTGGTTTATAACAATTGGTTGTTTGCATCTGAATGAAAGCTGGGGTGTTACCCCAATTCTCAGTTCAAGACATCAATGTACAAAGTCCAGAATTAAAGGTTGAGTCTCAAGTCCAAGGCTAAGTCATCTTGAAATTGGTTCTAAAGATTGACTTAGCACAGAACGGCTCCAAATACCAGCTCCTCCGACTTTGTAAGAGTGCTACCAGGTAATATTTTGTGATTGTGGATATCGGAACAAGCTTTCGCATACAGGATCGCTTCAAACATGTCAAACTAGTACACAATTTCCTTTGAAGAATGTTATTTTGGCAGCTTTTTTGGAAAAAGTCTGGTATGATTAGTATCATAAGAAAAGTGTTCGTCCTTTTTCTCATTGTTATAACTTCACACTTTTCATCTTGATCTAGTTTTATGCAGACACCATGGCACCCTATTGGTCTTCCAAGAGAAGGCATTTTGAGAACATGCTTGCGGACTTCACCATTCCATATGCAGATAATGTTCGGTGAGACTTCAAGAAACTTATCAGCAGATTCCTGAATAAGATCTCAAGGTCACGAGGAAGTGTAGTACAAAAATGTTGCCAACTACTGACAAAAAATGACCAAAAAAAGAGGCAAAGATAGCTGTTCATGTTGGAACTTTGAAGGCCTCCACCTAAGGACTGAGGAGCTCAATTGGTAGAGCGCAAACTAGCACATTAGTCCACAGACCTGTGTTCTAACCCCAGTGTAGTTACATTTTCTTCGCTTTTTAGATAAAGGGACAGTTTGATTAAAAAAGATCAAGAAAATGATCAAAGAGATACGGATCTAAACTTTGATGATAATACATGCAACCTCAGAGTAAGCATGATGGTGAACATGGGCAAAACAACTGTGTGGAGTTCAGAAACCTCAACAGGGGATACATGTTGGGAAAAGCAAAGGAGTATCTCTATGACAAAGTTGTTCATAGATATTATGATTATGTTTGGTGTGAATGTAATTCAACCGCCTGTATTATTTCAACAGGCAGTCAGGCAAAGCCAGGAACAAACAGAGCCATTACAATTATGGCATGTAGGGGGAGTAGTTTGAAGTCCTTATTTATAAAGAAAATGTTGTTTGCTACATGTAGGTTAATATTCCACAAAATGTTGCCAACTACTGACACAGAATGACCAAAAAAGAGGCAAAGATAGCTGTTTATGTTGGAACTTTGAAGGCCTCCACATAAAGACTGAGTAGCTCAAGTGGTAGAGTGCTAACTAGCACATTAGTCCACAGACTTCTGTTCTAACCCCAGTGTAGTTACATTTTCTTCGCTTTTTTAATAAAAGGACAAGTTACAATCCATTCTGAATTGTTTGTTTACACAGTGAGGATAGTTTTCAACTGATTCAGGAGGTCACCATACCAGCGCTCATCGGCTATATCCGTTCCTGGTCAGCTGTTCAGATATTTCTGGAGAAACATCCAGATCTGCCAGACCCCTTAGAAGAATTTCAAGAAAGGTTGGTTTTACAAGGCCCAAACTGGAGGCCAATTTCATGAAGACTGTGTCAATACCAGAATTTGCTTAAAGCCCCTATACAACATTGGTAAAGATCAAAGGATTGGTACAGTCTGTTTGTTAAATCATTAAACATTCTAAATAAAAAAGCAATACTGCGAAGGTTTTAGCTCAAATGGTAACCTGAAAGAGTAGACATTTTTTTAAAACTGTCGCGGTTTACGCACCAGCCTGTAGTGTTGATTTTTGAGTGAAGATTTCTCAAAGTACAGCACAGCACAGTACAGCATCACAGACCGTAAGATTTCAACATGAGGATTCTTTCATGACCATCTACAAACTGTGTAAATTAGAAGGAAATCTGTGGTCATCGATGTTTCCCGATATTCCCTATGTTGTATTGGGCCTTTAAAGCACACAATATGTCGTGATTCACCGAATCAGTTTACCAACCCAAACTTCACTTTTGGTTCATGTTTAATAGTCGAAAATCAAAAGCAGCTGACGAGTGACGTCACATTACAATTTGGTTTGTAATTCTGCTAACTGTACTTTGGAAGACTTACCATGCTTAGCAGATTGTCAGGCTTAAGCGGCTTCAAAAATTCAGGCAGCTTGGGCAGGATTTGAACCCGCGACTCTTGCTTTCAAGAGCAGACGTCTAACCACTAGACCGCTGAGCTGGTCAAGGTCCCGTGGTTGATTCAAATCTGTGTAGCAGCAGGTTCTGCATTGCATCGTAGAGATGATATTATTTTGTGTCATTGAGAATGTACTCTGGTAGCTTGTTGGTGAGCTGAGATTGTTGGTTTGACTTCGATCACACCCATGTTAAAAAGGGCGTCCATGTGAGTCCTGCTAAAAAAAAACTCTGAGTTCTTTTCAATAAAAGGAGCCCGCCATCCAAGGGCTGGATAGCTCAGATGGAAGAACACTGGTACATTAATCCAGAGGTCTTGGGATCAAGTCCCAGTCCAGTCAAAGTTTTCTTTGCCAGTTTTTCATTTTTTTTTCCTTTCAATAATGTACCCATGACCCATATTTTTCTCAAAATTGCAGCTTGATGCAGATTCTTGGCGTCTCAGCTCCGACGGAGGATTTGAAGATCCGATTGACAGCCCCAATAGCTTTGCTGCTCGGAAGAAAACCAGAGCGGTAGAGGATTCTGAAGAATATTTTGGGGATAGTCACAACTCACAACTGACGATGAAATCAAGGGAAAAGTCACTCTCAAAGCGAGATTTTGAGTCGATCGGCAACGAGAAAACCAGGCTGTTCGAGAGCGCATTTCATAAGATAAATTTGACAGAACTTAATATATGTAAAAGCAAAACCAGTATTAAAACATTATAGACCAAATAACAGGCGAAGATGGTCTTCAGTTTCACTGCCGTGATAGGCTTTAATGCGGTGACAATGGTGGGCCAAAACAGAGTGGTGCACAAAGTATAGGAGAACATCAATTGACCTTGAAATATCCTTTCTAATCATCCGGTGGGTTATGATTATTGACCCATAATTGATTATGTGTATTAATTTGCAGAGGGGGTAAATTACTTCCTATGCCTTTTACAAACCTCTCTGAACAGTTCCCATACCAGCAACAGGCAAGTACCCTCCTACACAGTTCTCCAGTTCTATTTTATAGACAGCTTGGGCATGTGGGCATATCCAGGCCATGTGTGACTGCAGCCACGCCAACACACACAAGGCACCTTATACTAGCCAGCTGTTTTTTATCGCCCCAGGCAAGGACAGATCACCCTAGCCAGTCTGTCCCCCTTCTTCCTCCATGGTCTTACCACATGGAGCGTAAACAGACCCTGGGCCTGTGGATGTCCTTGCAGGACAGGCCTGACTTTGTTTTTTTCTGGATCCTTTCTTTTTCTTTATTTGGTGGTAATAATTATGGACACCCCTCAAGACTGCCTAAATTTGCATATCACAACAAAAAGTGCATGAGCTTTCATAGGAAAGACTTCAGCAGATGCAGTAGAAGGTGCAAGGAACTTTATACGTACTCTTCCAAACTGCTTATTTTTTCAGCGTTTCAACAAAGTAGTTTCGACAAAGCATCTTGAGAGATTCTTAACTTTTATTGGCAGCCGAAAGGTCTCAGGTTCTGGTTCTGTCAAGGTTTTCTTTGCCATTTTTCAAAACATATTACATGTGATGTAACCATATTATATGAACAAGTATCTAATCCAGTTTGATTAATTTGTTGTCAAAATATTTTTGATGAAATAGTATGATAATACAGGTGTATTAATATTACTGTAATAAGAATACATGTAATACTATTATTATATAATGATAATAGTATTTTTTTATACAAGTATGATTTATTTTATACATTTATGGAATTTGTATTTAAAAAGATGAAGTAATTTTTTGTTTCAATTCACTGCCCCTTTTGTATTACCAAATTCATTTTTTTTATAAGAATTAAATTAAAAAGAATTATAATATTACATTCACAATGATTATCAAATTTACTGCCAAAATCTTGAAAAGGTAATATTGCGCACTAAAGTGGTTGACAATTTCACATAATGGTGGGCATCATATTGGATTTCTCAAAAGTAAGAGGGCCTGACTTTGCCTTTGAGAAAGGTCCTGCTAGGATCAAAACGTCAGGCCCTCTAACTTTTTTGAGATTTATGTATTTAATACAGGTAAGTTTAGTCAGTGAGCAGGTTTTTGTATTTACTTGTTGATTTTCTGAGATAAAAGAAACTGACAATTTTGAATTGGACGTTATTTTGTAAAGATTTTTTGAAGACTCGAACTGCATTGACCTTTGACCGAGACTCCGCTTAAAAAAAACCCCACCATTTTCAGTATAGCTACAAGAACTGAGAAACTGGTGTGTAATAATTGGCTTTGAAACCAAGTGTTTTGTACAGTGTGCAATGGGAGCTCGATTTAGTGTTCTGCTACCATGGCGGTAACGTATGTTGGTGCCCTCTGCCGACGTCACTGCACAACGATCCGCATCCGTGCTACGAATCCGCACCACTGACAACAGTATACATTGTGTACATGTAATAATAGCCAGTTATTTTCGGCTGAGACGTGCACCGACTCATCACAGTGTCGCACCTTAACATATACAGTTTACATGTACATGTACATTGTAGCCAGTTATTCTCGGCTGAGACATGTACCGACTCTTCACAGTGTCGCACCACAACTTAACTTATACCCTATACAATGTACATTGTAGCCAGTTATTCTCGAAGAATAAATTATCGTAGAATAGGTGATGGGGGTTCACTTATCAATTTCGTGTGTAATTCGGAAAATATCTGGCTGGCCCTATTTGACTGTAGAAGTGAACGGGTCCTTCCCAAAATCCTTGCAGAAATACGGCTGCACAGTACATTTGTGACCCGGCACAGCATAATGAGGAATAACCCAACTTTTGAGATTTTGAGGTTTTCTAATGATGTGAAAGAGTATACCATTAGCTTTCAAATGATATCAAAATATAGTATCCTCTGATACTTAAAATTTCCGAAAAAAAAAATACATATATTTGTGATCGAATTGGGAAGATACTTTAACTTCAGGCGTTGTTTACTCAAAAAGTGTTTTGGTGGGATATTCCTCATGTCGTTGTGCCGGGTCACATTTGGGGGATTTTTTTACTGAGGGTAATTAGCAAAAAAACACGGCTAAGGACACCAAAATTGAAAAGAAAATGAGAGATGAAGGTCCTACAGTTTGGTTTATAGTTACAAGACCTGAGAAATTGTTGGGTGTGGAATACCATGAAGGAATACTCAATACTCTACTTTGAAAATGATTGTTTTTGTACAGAGTTATGGGAGCTCGATTTAGTGTTCGGCATCCTATTATTATTTTTTATTCTATGTTCTTGAACGGTAGTGCGCCCTCTCGCGTCATGTAGAATCACATTCAACATGGCGGGCTCCGTGCGGCTATTTGAAGGCGCGGCTCATGCTAGCACTTATCTGAAGTTTCGCCCAGTTTTTCCCCAGACATTATTCAACAGGATCTTGGATTATAAACAGAATAAGGTAACGATGGTTCTCCTTTGCTGTTCACCGCGGCAAATATCTCCTCCAGACCGTTGGTCTAGTCCTAGTCCGACCGAGCGTATTTCCTTCAAGTTCAACTTGTCCAAGTTACTTTTACTTCAAGTTCATGCATACTCCGAGTAACTTGGACCAAAAGTCGTCCATGCTCGGACTAGGTCTTGTCCCAGAGGCTAGGCACAACTACCGGTACTAGTACTACTTCACTTACTTAGTAGTACTAGTACTACTACTACTACTAGTACTGCTACTAGTACTAGTAGTAGACTAGTGGGGACCGACGATCTAGGCCGTATTAATACGTCATACTATTAGTATTACTAGTATTACTAGTTTTACTACTAAATACTAGTCCGTAGTCGCAGTATTCTTGGACCTACAACATTCCAATTCCAACAACTTACTTAACAAGTCGGGGACGGGGTCGGGCGACAAGTTTGTCGATTTTTTTTTAACAATATGAAAATAAATGTAGTCAATAATATTCGGTCAAACTCGGACTGTGAGGCAGAGAGTGTTTTTGGAAAAACTAGTAATTACTTCATAATCATAGTTCATGTTGATAATTGTTTAATCGCAGTGGCTGTTGTTACGGCAGTCGTCCGTGTGGTTCCCTGACTTTACAGTTTTTGTCAGGATGTTTAGCTCTTGGAACCAGACTATCAGCTAGTAATAGACTGGTTCAACCAGCCTGCAATGCTGACGAAATACAATCAAGTCAGGGAATCACACGGACGACTGCCGTAACAACAGCCACTGCGTTGTTTAATATACACCATGTCACTTTTATAGTACATCACTACATGATGTATTGAGATACATCATGTATTGTAGTACTAGTACTAGTAGTAGTAGTCCCACTTACTGGGCCGCTAGGAGCTCCCCTTAAACAAGTTTTGAGATTGTATCATTTAAGGGGAGCTCCTTGGCCTATTGAGATTAGGCCAAGTAAAAAAATATTATTAGTTTCTGATCTCTGCCTGCATCTTCTTTTTTATGCTGCGGCATCAAAAAGAGGAAATATTGCTTGATTTTCGCTGTTTTCAGCCGTTGAACCTTGCACATGCACAGCCTACATATTGTACTTGGAAACGACTGGAAATCACACTAATACATTATGTAATTTAATAATTGTTTTGACTTGGCCTTATACTTATAGACTAGTATTTAGATAGCGTTTTCAAGCATAAATAGTATGTATGTAATTCTTGAAATTGATATTTAGATAATTTAGATATATTTCTTTCCTTGGAGGCAGGGTTTGACTGATTTTTCTCCCGTAATCAAGTCACGTTTACAGTTTTCAGGGGCTTACAGGTCAATATCATTCTGAGCCCTGAGGCTGCCGTAACTTTGATTGAATTCCAGCTGATGGTCACTTGTCACTAGAGTAGGTATGCTTGTCCCCCAGTCTTCCCAAAAAGCAAAACCTTTTCAAGGAGCATTTTGTTTTGTCTTTCATACTAGCCCAGCGCCAAGCCCTTTCAGCTCGCTTTGGACGTGGGTTGTGGGCCAGGTCAAAGTACACGACCTCTGGCCCCTCACTTTGATAGGGTTGTCGGCATTGATGTGAGCAAATCCCAAATCTCAGTAGCTCAGAAAATAGAGAATCCACCCAATGTAGAATACAGGTATTTATATTTGAATATTTGCGTCAATCTGAATATTAATTTGAATATTTGTGATAATTTTAATATTTGCATAAACTAAAGTACAACCAACATTTTTTCAGTGAAACTGAATAATGAATTGAATATGAACCCATATATTTGTACATAATATGGTCCTCATTCCTCATCCTGGGCCTCCTTGACTCACCACATCAACCCTCCTCATACTCTACCTCTCCTCTTCCTCTTCTTTTTCTCCTCCTTCCTCTTCCTCTTTTTCCTCCTCTTTCTCCTCTGCCTTTTTCCACTCTTCACTTCCTCCGCTTCCCCTTCCTCTCCCTCATTGTCTCTTCCTTTTCCCTCTCCTTCATCTCCCTGTCCCTCTTTTCCTTCCGCCTTTTTCTCTTTCTCTTCCTCCTTCCCCTCCATTTCCTCTTAATTCTATTCCTCCTCCTCATCCTTACTTGGTTTCTCAGGATTGGCACTGCAGAGAAGATCTCCATGCCAGATGCCTCCGTCTCCCTTGTCACCTGCTGCCAAGCCGTTCATTGGCTGGACTTTGAGTCATTCTGTCAAGAGGTTGATCGCGTACTCCAACCCTCGGGCTGCCTCGCTATCTTAGCCTACGGCAATTTCGTTCCCGAGACGTTAGATGGCGACAAAACCAAGGACAAACTGTTGCAAGAACTGAAACTGAAGGCAAGAACGTCAGCCATAGCCTTCACCGTACATATTTTCTTATACCAAGCCCAAACCCACCAGCTACGATCAGACTTGACAAACAGCGCTGGTCGGAAATCAGACACGCAGCATGCGAGCACGCACAGCAACATTGCTAGAACTTTAAGAAGAAAAAAAAGCCTAGAAATGTGCTTGGGTTAAAGAAATATGTGCTACAAATCAGAGAGCCGCAGACTAAGACTGGCCTAACTAAAAATGATGTACTGCCTCCTTGAATCACTGAGCCCTCTTCTGTAAAGGCTCTCCGATAATGTCGACGGGAAGCCTATTCCAGACAGTAACAGTGACTGGTAGAAAGCTGTATGTACCGAGATGATCCCAGGCTTGTGTCTGGATCACCTCTTTTGACTCCGGGTCACTTCTTTTGATTCCAATTCTCAGTTCAAGACGTCAATGTACAAAGTCCCGAATGATCCCAAAAGTTGAGTCTCAACTCTCAAGTCCAAGGCATAAGTCATCTTGACATATCGTCACTTTGCCTTTGAGAAAGGTCCTGCTAAGATTGCAACGTCAGGCCCTCTAACTTTTGAGATTCAGCATGAAATTTGTTGGATTGAGTTAGCACAGAACGGCTCTGTGAGGATCAAAATCCCAGCTCCTCCAACTTCGTGAGAATGCTAACAAGTGAAAATTTGTGATTGTGGATATTTGAACAGGCTTTCTCATACAGGCTTGCTTCAAACATGTCAAACTAGTACACAATTTCCTTTGAAGAATGTTATTTTTGACAGCTTTTTTGTAAAAGGCTTGTATGATCATCCTTTTTTTCTCATTATATAACTTACCGGTAAATACCCTTTTTTTATCTTGATCTAGTTTTATGCAGACACCACGGCACCTTATTGGTCTGCCAGGAGAAGGCATATTGATAACCTGTTGGCGGACTTCACCATTCCATACGCAGATAATGTTCGGTGAGACTTTAAGAAACTTTACCACCAACTGCTTCATGACTCAGAATGGCCCCAAAATTGTAAAACTAAAAAAATGTATAGAGCCTGACGTTTTTATCTGATCAGGCCCTTTTTCTTAACCACTTAACGCCGGAACCTCTGAATCCGGAGCTCCATTGGTTTGACTATGCAACGGGGCCCTCCAATTCCGGGCACCACTATTGTCCACATTCTAAACGAAGACTCTTTTCAGCTTAGAACAAAGCAATACGAATCAGTACAAAGACCCTTTTTGACGCAAGTTGCCACATGAATTGCAAGATAAGCAGCAGTAATTGTGCAATTGTGGGACTTTAACTGTGGAGTATCGAGGGATACCGCACTGCCGCTGAAAGCACGCGGGGGACATTGTCTTTGCATGCCACACAGCCCAACGGTCGTCGGTCTGGCATTGGAATTCCCCCCACATTCTTTACCATAATCTGTACTCTCGGTTGTGGCCGACCAACTCGAAGATTTGACTGCCTGGAGTGGAGGCTGGAGTCTGACGTCAGGGATTGACAGCGCCGTACACGCACACACACACACACACACGTCCGTTACGGTCCATTGACGACGCACAAAGGGCCCTTTTTCGAACGGATAATCTCTTCACAATAGCCACAATTACGTCCGAATTGTGCCAGGTTTTACACTCTTGTACCCATAGTATACATTTATCTATTTATTTCACAGAAATATATTGTTCCGATTGTTTTAGCGAGATTTGAAAATGATGCATTGTTAAAAAAAAAAACGTATGATGGTCATCGGCGCTGACCCCCCCCCCCCCCCAGCGCGAAGTGGTTAAAGGCAGAATGCCGTTTGAAGAAGGCAAAGATTGGTGTTTATGATGAAAGGCCACCACCTAAGGCCTGCATAGGGGTAGAGCGCTAGCTAGCACATTAGTCCATAGACCTCTGTTCTAACCCCAGTGTAGTTACATTTTCTTCGCTTTTTTAATAAAAGGACAAGTTACAATCCATTCTGAATTGTTTGTTTACACAGTGAGGATAGTTTTCAACTGATTCAGGAGGTCACCATACCAGCGCTCATCGGCTATATCCGTTCCTGGTCAGCTGTTCAGATATTTCTGGAGAAACATCCAGATCTGCCAGACCCCTTAGAAGAATTTCAAGAAAGGTTGGTTTGACAAGGCCCAAACTGAATTTCATGAAGACTGTGTCAATACCAGAATTTGCTTAAAGCCCCTATACAACATTGGTAAAGGTCAAAAGATTGACACAGTTTGTGTGGTATAACATTAAACATTCCAAAAAAGAAATCCTGCGAAGGTTTTAGCTCAAATGGTAACCTGAGGAAGTAGAAAAAGGCAAAAAACCGTCACGGTTTTCGCACCGTTCCGTAGTGTAAGAAATAGTTTATTACCTGCGAGTAATACAACTATTTGCCGGTGTTTGAGTGAAGATTTCTTGAGAAGTACAGCATCCCAGACTGTAAGATTTCAGCATGAGGATTCTATCATGACCATCTACAAACTGTGTAAATTAGAAGGAAATCTGCGGACATCGATAGTTTCCGATCTTCCCAATGTTGTATTGGGCCTTTATGTCGTGATTCACCGAATCAGCTTGCCAACCCAAGCTTCACTTTTGGTTCATGCAGAGTGAAGGATAGTTTGATATAAGTCAAGAGTAGCTGACCTCACATTATAATGTGGTTTATAGTTCTGCTTATGTTTGGAAGACTTTCCATGCTTAGCAAGTTTTCATGCTTAAGCGGCTACAAAGAAAGGCAGACAGCTCGGACAGGATTTGAACCAGTCAGTTTTGCCTTGGTTTGTTTGACTTGAATTGAAAAAAGCTGCATCCACTTTGTGTGATCCCCGAGCTGCCGTAGCCAGATTTACAACAATTAGTTGTTTGCATCTGAATGAAACCAGGGGTGTGATCCCTGGACTGCCTGGAGATATACGGCAGTTAACGGTCGAATTGCGACTGGCGCTTCCACCAGCACCCAGGCAAAGACTAGTTGACTATTAGGGAAGGCCACCATCTAAGGGCTGGATAGCTCAGATGGGAGAACACTGGTACATTAATCCAGAGGTCGTGGGTTCAAGTCCCAGTCCTGTCAAAGTTTTCTTTGCCAATTTTTCATTTTTTTTTCTATTCAATATCTTTTACCTATGACCCATATCCTTCTTAAAATTGCAGCTTGATGCAGATTCTTGGCGTCTCAGCTCCGACGGAGGATTTGAAGATACGATTGACAGCCCCAATAACTTTGCTGCTTGGAAGAAAACCAGAGCGGTAGAGGATTCTGAAGAATATTTTGGGATAGTCGCAACTCACAACTGACGATGAAATCAAGGGAAAAGTCTATAACATAATATTACAACATTGGAATACAACATTGGGAAGATTGGGAAACAGCCATGTCCACAGATTTCCTTCTAATTTGCACAGTTTGTAGATGGCCATGATAGAATCCTCATGTTGAAATCTTACGGTCTGGCATGCTGTCCTTCCCGAGAAATATGCACTGAAACATCAGCAAATAGTTGTATTACTCACGAGTAATAAACTATTTCTTACACTGCAGAACGTTGCGAAAACTCTGCCCTTTTTTTTGCCTTTTTTAAATTTCTCAGATCACCATTTGAGCTACAACCTTCGCAGGATTTTTTTTTAGGAATGTTTAATGGTTCAACACACAAACAGTGGCAGTCTTTTGACCTTTATCAATGTTGTATTGGACCTTTAAAGACTAACGAGTGCATGAGCTTTCATAGGAAAGACTTCAGCAGTTGCAACGGAACTTTATATGTACTCTTCCAAACTGCTTATTATTTCAGCACTTCAACAAAGTAGTTTCGACAAAGGTTCTTGAGAGATTCGTAACTTTTATATTTTTGTCTTAGGTTTTGGTCCTGTCAATGTTTTCTTTGCCATTTTTAAAAACATAGTACATGTACATGAAACTATTTTATATAAACAAGTATTTAATCCATTTTGTGAGATTAATTTGTTGCCAAAATATTTTGCGGAAATATGATGATAATGATACTATTATTGTATACCAATACCGGTAATAGTATCTTTTTCTTACAAAATAATAATATTATCTTCTTTTTTATATATTTTAGGATTTATATTCATAGATTTATGAAATTTGTATTTAAATGGATGCAGTACATTGAAATTGAATTCAATTCACTGCCCCCTTGTGTGTCAGCAAATTCAAAATTATTATTAAATTACATACAAAATAATTATAATAATGTGATAAAAAATTCTGCAAATTATTGGTCCCCTATATTAAGAAGCTTTTATACAGACACTTGTTGGTGTCTTGAGGTATATGGGATTTTAGTTTTACGCAAATTCGCCCAAAACAAGGCTATAAAGCCACTCAAGGTTAAAGGGTTCCTGAAATAAAAAAACCTTTTAATGTTGATAACACTATTGTAAGACTTTATAAAGGCTAAATCATTTCACACACTCTGCACTTTTAATGTCTACTCTCTAAATAGCGACCGTAAAAGGAAAACAAATTGTTTAGCGCGCCCCGCCCACAAAAAACCTCTTTTGCGCGGGTCAAAGAGAAGGTGATGACGTCATCGGCAGTGCAATGTTGCATGATCGATTGCACACATACACGTATAGCACTACTGTAGTAATACGCGCGTACGCGCGTCCACAAGAAAATCATGGCAGAGCGAATAAGTTATTTCGCCACGCGGTAGTGAAAAAGCATAGTGTGTCGGTATTTTCATGGCGAGCACTTCTATGACAACCCAAAACGCGTACAAAAGGTCGGCTAAAGCAAAGGTGCAAAGGTCGTGCACACAGCGCTCTGTTTTCTGCCGGTGACATCACGGGGTTACGCAGTCGCAATTTTTGGGGTTGAAAAGTGGGGGGCAGTTTTCTGTCTAGAATCTTTGAGAAAGGTCCTGCTAGGATCGAAACATCAGTCATTGTGGTAATTTTAGTAACTGAGTAAACAGTTTGCAACATTTTTGTATATATCACATGTAGATTTAGAGTGATATACAAAAATGTTGCAAACTGCTTACTGACTAAAATGCAGAAACTCTGGAAAACCTTACCTAATTTACGTAAATGTACATATGCTGCTGTAATTCGGTTTTACACCAAACACCAAACCCAACCACCAAACCCCAAACCCAACCACCAAACCCAATCATCAAACCCCAATCGCCAAACCCCAAACCCAATCACCAAATCACCAAACCCCAAACCCCAGACCCCAATCACCAAACACCAAACCCAATCACCAAACCCCAAACCCCAAACTCCAAACCCCAAACCCCAAACCACAAACCCCAAACCCCAATCCCAACCACCAAACCCAATCACCAAACACCAAACCCAATCACCAAACCCCAAACCCAATCACCAAACCCAATCACCAAACCCCAATCCCCAATCCCCAATCCCCAAACCCCAAACCCCAAACCCCAAACCCCAAACCCCAAACCCCAAACCCAATCACCAAACCCAACCACCAAACCCAACCACAAAACCCAACCACAAAACCCAACCACAAAACCCAATCACCAAACCCCAAACCCAACCACCAAACCCAATTACCAAACACCAAACCCCAAACCCAATCACCAAACCCAACCACCAAACCCAACCACAAAACCCAACCACAAAACCCAACCACAAAACCCAATCACCAAACCCCAAACCCCAAACCCAATCACCAAACCCCTAAACCCCAAACCCCTAAACCCCAAACCCAATCACCAAACCCCAAACCCCAAACCCCAAACCCCAAACCCCAAAACCCCAAACCCCAAACCACCCAACCACCCAACCACCCAACCACCAAACCCAATCACCAAACCCAAAACCCAAAACCCAATCACCAAACCCAATCACCAAACACCAAACCCCAATCACCAAACCCCAAACCCCAAACCCAACCACCAAACCCAACCACCAAACCCTACCACCAAACCCCAAACCCAATCACCAAACCCCAAACCCCTAAACCCCAAACCCAATCACCAAACCCAAAACCCAAAACCCAAAACCCAAAACCCAAAACCCAAAACCCAAAACCCCAAAACCCAAAACCCCAAAACCCCAAACCCCAAACCCCAACCACCCAACCACCCAACCACCCAACCACCAACCACCCAACCACCCAACCACCCAACCACCAAACCCAATCACCAAACCCCAAACCCCAAACCCAATCACCAAACCCAATCACCAAACCCCAAACCCCAAACCCCAAGACCCAAACCCCAATCACTAAACTCCAACCATCTAATTTAGTAGGCTTGGATGGCTACATTTACACATTTTTTTTCTTTTTCTGGGGGTAAACAGCAAAACATCTAATCGACTAATGGCACAAGAAATGAAAAGAATCTGAGAAATGGAGGTCCAAACTACAATTTTCAGTATAGCTACAAGAACTGAGAAACATTTTGTGTGGAATAATTGGCTTCGAAAGTGAATGCTTTTGTACAGTGTTCAATGGGAGCTCGATTTAGTGTTCTGCACCCTGATGTTTATGAAGCGCGCCCTCTATCGCCCAGTGTAAGATCAGTCAGCTGAACACACAATAACCATAACAGTCAGTAGATCCCCAAATAATTTGGTCTATCCGCAGGGTGATTGGCAAGTCGCAGGACTCGATTTTATGCTGTTCCCGACCTTCTTTCTTCCCCATCCTTCGAAATTGGCAGCTGTTGCTCGCAGCTTCAGAAGGCGACCGGAACAAAGTTGTGAATCGGCTGTAAATGCCGACAAAAGGTAAGTTTTACATGTACCATTCCATGGTTTCACTAGTTTCCTTGACACAATCTATTGCGTAGACCATGCGTAGACCATAGACCATTGACAATGAATGGCAATGCGTTACCATCAAATCTAGTCCGAGTAACTTGGACCCGACAAGTCACCCTTTTTTTATCGAATTTTTAAATTTTGAGTCACCCGAAACTCAAAATTTCAAAATTCGATAAAAAAAGGGTGACTTGTCGGGTCCAAGTTACTCGGACTACATCAAATCATGGATTTTCAATTTCATATGCGGTCAAATTTTTCTCGATACCCGCAAGCTACTGAGTACTGGACTGAAATCTAAGAATAATCTAGTCCGAGTAACTTGGACCCTTACATTACAATCGCCCTTTAAAAAAAAAAAGAGGTTTCGGGCAAAAGTAGGGTGACACTAGTAAGTACTAGTACTAGTAGGGTCCAAGGAAAACTGCTTGGAAACCCTGTACGTAACTATTGTGTTCGACTCCATGACTACCCCCGACCAAAACCCGGGCAGATTTTACCCCGAAAACACCAGTGAAACCGTCCCACGCACCCATCTTTGGATTAAGTGAGAATCATGGGTGTTTTCGGGGTAAAATCTGGGGGTTTTGGTCGGGGGTAGTCATGCAGTCGAACACATAGTTAGTTACAGCATACAGGGTTTCCGAGCAGTTTTCCTTGGACCCTACTGTCGTCCGAAACCTCAAATTTTTAAAAAGGGCGAGTGTAAGGGTCCAAGTTACTCGGACTAGGAATAACCAACCAGCTGATGATTTGATTTTGAAGTATGTTGAGTTGACCTCCAGATTTGACAACCTATCCAATGCCATTGCCATGGTACAGTTTTTTCCCTCTGACAGATTCTGATCAAAATAAAAAAAAATTGTGGAAAAGGGAGTAAGGCCTGTTAGTTACAGTTTAGGCCTACATGTACTTGTAGTTGTGTATTACTTATATTAGTCTTAAAATTTAGTGGGCCTGACGTTTCGATCCTAGCGGGACCTTTCTCAAAGGCAGAGTGACAAGGACAAAACAGATACATGTACATGAAGGAAGGAGGAGAGAGTGAATAGGACACGGATGAGAAACAAAGGACAAAGAGTGAAGCTGGTAGGGAGAGATCAAAGGGCAAGGAGTAGGGTAGGGATTAGTATTAAAACTAAAATAGAAAATGCTTTATAGAAATTGACAGAGAGGGTGTCCCGTTGATTCCACTCAGAAATCAAATATTTCTGCTTTAGCCAAACTCTGTAAAATTGTGTACATGTAATTACTTGGGTACTACTCAAATAACATAAATAAATAACATTTTTTTTATTTGCTGCAGTGAAATGGAAAAAATAAATCTGTTTTAAATTTTTTTATAGGTTGATATTTCTGTTTCACACAAGGTAAAGGTTGATATCGCAGTTGATTTTCTCATTTCACAACCATTTCTTTGCTTCTAGTCTGAGTAACTACATGTAGGACCTTACAAGTCGCCCTTTTGTTTTGATTTCAATTTTGAATAATAAAAAAATTGACTTAAGTTAATTATACGTATTGTAAAGTTAGGTCCTAGTTGTAAACTCGCATGTTTCTTTGCCACATGCGACATGGTTATAATGTTGTACTTGTTGTACAGTACACTGTATGTACCACCAGGGTATCAAGGTGTACATGTAAGGTTGTAGAATATAGGTAGGGCTGGCTGTTTTTACATTAGCCGCATTTTCAATGGACTAAAATTTAACCAAGACGATAGTTAAATTTCTAATGGTCGAATTTGACCGTCGTTCCCACTTGGACTTTTGAGTCAGTCAAATTTAACGGCTCATGAAGGTCAAGTGTCAGCCGGATACACAATGTACGTGTGTACATTTAGGTGCGCAACATGAAGCAGACGCTGTGCACAGTGCATGTACGTGTTACGTCATACATGTAGGCCGGATGTGGTTTTTTACCGAGTCACATTTAACCGAGTGGTGCGTTTCCACTGGACTAATCAGCTCAGTTAAACTTACTTGGTCACTTTTACTGGGCACAGGTTGCTCGGTAAAAGTAACCATTGGACTCAGTTAAAGTAACCGAGAGAAATTTGACTGGGCCGTTTCCACTGGACTTACAGTATTTTGGTCAAAGTAACCATCGTCTCGGTTACTTTAACCAAAATAAGTCCAGTGGAAACGCGGCTATTGGTCTAAATATCTGGACGTACATACACGCTGTACATGTAGTATACAATGTACATTCAAGGCAGGGCTTTGTAACAACAGTTGTGGGATGTAAACTACATGTACACATGTACAATGTACAATGTAATTAATGTTTTTCTTTCTTGCAGCACCCTTCTTGAAGAATGGTCCTGCCCATATCACTATTCTCAGATCGAGTCAAGCCCTCTACTAGATTGTTTTGCGTTTCGGGGTCACTTCAAGTCAGGAACTTGTACAATGCAGTATGCATTAGTACATTGTCATTTTTAGTTAACATTTTTTTAATTGTCCTTATGGTGCCCTGGACCTATGCTGTGCACATATCCTTGCTGGGGTAAAAAAAAAAACATAACTGGTAGTAGTCACACAAATCCATGCTCATGTTTGTGGAAAAATGTTTCCCAGTTTCCACTCACTTGAACTTCAAAGTTCAAGTGAACTGTTGGTCAACTTGGGACAGACTGAGTTACATGTAGTGAGTAGGTTATAATATAGGCCCAGTTATCTCGGACCGAGTTGACCTGAAACCGAACCGTGAAAGTCCAAAATGTGCAAAGAAACACTTTGAATGAATGAATGCTTTTGTTTAGGCCTTCTATATTATTTTTATTTGTAATAAGGAACCCTCAAGAAGGGAACCTTTTCATTATCTTAGAATGACACAGTTTGATGTGCCTGGAGGGCTAGAGCCTAGGCATGAATAAGCTTCAATCATATTCATCAGAATGTGAAACACTGTCTTTACTTCACCAGGATTTAATTCCATCTTCAGGTTTAGAAAAGCAAATAGGTATTGTCAGGTTTGTCACCATTATGATATATACAATGGCATAATTCCCATTATTTTTTGTAAAATAACTGAATACACTTTCAGAGGTGAAAGGAAGAAATACATGTATGTAATGTATACATATGGCTCAAATGTAAACATACATTATGTGGAATCCTAAATATTTCAAACCTTGGTGTTTTTTTCATTCGGGTGGGTAGGTGCAATTAACGGAACAGCCTCACTTCACCCATCAGGGAAATGAATGTGTAGTTGTTTGCATAGTAGTACATGTACAATGTACATGTACTACATCAAGGGTATTTTTCAACGGTTGCTGTGACAGCTCTGTGTTAATTTATTTACTGTACATCTACATGTACTAACCTGCTCTATGCTCTAACATGTACACAATTGTGTATTGTACAAACCAGTTTCACTATTGACTCTAGAAATTGACCAAAAAACGAAAATCTCAAAAAAATTTAGAGAGCCTGACAGATCCAAGCATGAAGTCTCTGAAACTAAAGCAGAATAATACAGATTTATTGAAACAAAAGATACCGGTACACTGAACTTACTGTTCAAAGTGAATTGATTTTTTTTTCAGTTTTGTGAATTAAATGCGGCTTGTACAAGTAGTGTCTGAATTTATAATGATGTCTAACCTGCTCTATAATCTGATTGAGTCTGATGAAAGATAATACAAAATGATAATACTGTACAAATTGGATAATTATGTATTCAGGCACTCATCTGGGACATGCATTCAGAGAGCTGTGTGTAGCTGTAGATCTAAGGAACTGATAAGGCCAACAAATAAATAGTTCTTCTTCCGATTTACATTTCAAAATAGGGTAGGTAGGGGGGAAAAAATTTGCCAATTTTTTTGTGTACAATCATATGGAGGCATCTGCATATGGTCAAGCCTAAAGGGTAATAATAAAACACAAGACACTTGTAAGACTATCATTGTTTCCCGATACAAAATTTAGGGTTGCAGGCTAGAAATAGGGTCAGTCGTTTTTGTTTGCCTAAGCTGACCATTTTTTTTTTACATGCCTCATGAAACTTACCCAGTGTATTGTACATGTACTGTAGGTCCCTGAAATACTTGTACACTGTAGTGACTGTACATTGTACAGTATGTGAATTTAATGATAATAATAATAAACAGCATTTGTAAAGCGCATTGTGAATCAACGATTTCTCAATGCGCTTTACAAAAAGAAACGCAACCTTAATCATGTTACACACATTAAAAACCTTTTATGGTAATCATTTTTACATCATTTAAAATCCAGTCGTTTTCACCTCAATGCAGCGAATGTTTAATGCCGAAGTACGAAAACACGAAAATAATAGTTAGAATGTCGTAATTTGAATTTTATCATTGGGAAGTACATGTATTATTGTTCTACCGGGACATGTATTACTGTTCTCCAGGATGGAAATGTAAGGCCTTCAGATTGATAGCATTTGCATTTTGCGTCATTTTAGTCAAAAAGCAGTTTGCAAATAGGTACTACTCTCACCTTGAAATGCAGTTCATTATACATGTACATTTTTTATATGTACATTTTTATACATAAAGTTGATTGACTATTGCCTATGTGCTTTTTTCCTGTTCTGTGTCTACATACAGGTACGTCATTGAAACATTTTCCACAAAACAAAGGAAGTGGAGGTATCAGTTGTTGTTTCTGTGAACTCCACAAAGTCAGGGCTAGATATTCTAGGGTCAGCCATGCAGTCAAATATCTCCTTTGGAAAACCTCAGCAACGAGGAAGTCCTGTTGATATAAAATAACCCCTTGCCTCCTCCCCCAAACAAAACCATAAAAGAGCCTTTTCTTGAATATATTAAAAACATTTTGCAAATTGCAAAGACAACTTTCTTTGCCATTTTTTTGTCAAAAGTTCCTAGTTAGTTTTTCCGTTTGTTGTTGTTACTATTCAGTACACTAATACTTATTCATGCCAAAATTGCGTGCACACCATAATAAGATACATGTAGGCATAGGAGAACGAAAGCAATACCAATCACTGCAGTCAAACACCTGTCTCCCCACATCTAGTTGCGTTAACAAAGTAATCAATTACGTTGTGAAACTATGAAGTCACTTAAAACATTTGGTCTCAAAATAGAATTAGTGAGTAATCTTTAACTTGACAAATTATAAACGCAGTGGCTGTTGTTACGGCAGTCGTCCGTATGGTTCCCTGACTTCACAGTATTTGTCAGGATGTTTAGCTCTTGGAACCAGACTATCAGCTAATAGACTGGTTCAACCAGCCTGCAATGCTAACGAAATACAATCAAGTCAGGGAACCACACGGACGACTGCCGTAAAAACAGCTACTGCGAATTATAAATAGTTACAATGCACCTGAGTCATGCATGATGAAACACAACAAAAACAGTTCTATACAAGATTTGATAACTTCAAATAGATGCATGTTGCTGACTAATTAAGGGATTATGTGCATGGCGGATTAGACCGTGTATGTATTATGATTATTGTCATGTACATGTATGTGCTAGAGCATTGTTTGTTGCTCATTTATTTTGACCTCCTGTTGAAATATTGCAGGTAGCATAAAAACTAGAATATAATGACCGTGTTTTTGAATGTTTCGTCAACAAAGAGTTAGGACACATACAGTTGAACTCCGATGCAACTCTATTCATACATATGTTTCTCAACAAGACAAAAAGTGGAGATATACTGCACGTATGTACTGTATGATGTTTTGCATTCACATGAACAGGGGCCAAATTCATAGAGCTGCATTAAGCACCACAATCTGTTTTTAAAAGCATGAAAAATCGTCCTCAAAAGAATCCGGTTCCCAGTCAAAGTTCCACTTGTATTTCATGTAGAGCAAGCAATATTGAAGCATCAATCTACCGGTAAATATCGTTGGCAAACTTGTTCTAACCAGGGGAGAAATGTCTTAGCTTAGCAGAATGAAATTGGACCCTGAACGTTGCTTGCAACAATGGGAGTTGTTGGCCTGGCCCTGACCTTTCTTGCCCTCTTTCCTGTCCGGAGGTTTCTTCCTGGTACCAGTCAGTTCACTGGTTACCGAACACCACATGCTGCACACATCACAGGAGGATAGACCATACAAACAAACAAACATGCTTTTTCTCCCATTACCAGCACCATGGTGTTTTTGTTATCAGTAAGTTTTGTCGTTAACCTTAACTTCTTCCTGAACTGCGGAGAGTGAGGTCATTTTGGGTCCATTCAAGGTACTTTTGGACCTAATGTTCTGCAATGTTGAGTTCACCAGTGCTCCTTTTAAAAGAGTGAAACTTGTTCGCTAGTGACAATTGTTCATATGGTGTCACGACAGTCACTTCAAGTCATCCTTGATTGGCTACCTCCACTCAGAAGAGCCTGAAATCTTATGTTGTTGTTTTGGTTTTGTTTACTGTGCACTGCAGGCTTGAGATTCAAAATTGCCAGTCAAGTGAGTGGTCTTGGCTGGAGTGAGTTTAGGGCTCCCTCTCTGTCTCATCCCTGAGCCCATCTCTGAGGACGTTACCAGAAGCCAGGGTACGATGTCGGGCCAGCTGTGCTTCCTCACCCGCTACGGCCCCTTCAACGACAGCCAGGAGGACGAGGTGACCTTTCAGATCCCGGACGAGGAGGAGGAGGAAGATGACCGGACGGGGGGCACCGGAAGAGTGGACGGCAAGTCGGCCCTGCTCGGGGACGCGTCGGTCGTCGGACACCGTTCCGTGCTCTCCAGAAATGACGGCAGCAGCTCATCCTCCGCGTCGTCGTTGTCGGACGGCAGCTACAGCAGCCGGGAATCCCTGGCGGACGCCCAGCTCGTCCCCATCGGCAAGTTCTGGCTCCTCCTGGGCCGTTTCTACAGCAGCCCCCTGGCCAGCGCGCTGACTCTCCTCCTGGCCCTGGCCGCCTCTCTGACGCTGGCCGGTGTGGCCGTCTTCGTGGTCGGCGAGACGCCCTACTTTGACAAGTCCCTGAAGGCCTTCCAGATCCCCAACCACGTCACCACCCTCCGCCAGGAGTGCTTTGAGGCAGCCCAGAAGGACAACTTCGAGCACCTCGAGCAACACAGCCTGGATTCCTTGTACACCGAAGGCTTCCTCTCTCACCCTCTCTCCCCCGATCGACCTCCGCAAGCCGCCGAAACCCCACCAGCCAATTCCCCGAAATCCAAACACCAAGAGGCCGATCTGATGGGAGATCGGCTGCTCCGAGACAAGCGCCGGCAGCCAGCAGAGGCTCCCCATCGGATGAGGCGCGCGACTTCCCCGGTCTACCGATCGATGAAGTGGCGTGTGGAACTGGTGTACATGGCCCAGGGACCTGACCCGAACATCTTCACTCGGGAGAGACTGGAGACCATCCACAACGTGGAGATGAGGATCATGAAGCACCCGAACTTCACCGACTTCTGTTCGCGGAACCGCCTGTCTTACAGCGACCCAGCCCTGAAACCCTATGCCTACTGCTCCCCTCTGAACTCCCTTCTCACCTATTTCTACCCATCGGAAGTGGACGGCAAGGTACGTTACCATGGTAACAGAGTTCCCAACTTCCCAATCAGTTTTTTCTGTCTTTGTTTGACCTATTTGAAAAACTCGCTTCCACTTGATCTCCGTGCTACTGTAGTAGCCAGGCTTGCAACAATTGATTGTTTGCGTCGGAATGAAAGCAGGGGGCGTGAATCGTGGAGATATACGGCAGTTAATGGTCGAATTGCTTCTGACTGGCACCCCCACCCTGGCAAAGACTACATGTACTGTAGTTGAATATTTGGGGAGCAGACCTTCTAAGGGCTGGATACATGTAGTTTGGATGGTCAGAGCAATGGAACGCAAAACCAGAGGTACCAGTTCAAGTCCCGATCCAGTCAAAGTTTTCTAAGTTACAATTTTTCAAAAAAAAATTGCAAGATTTATATTCAGTCTCCCAATGATCGGCAGAGCATTCTCTTTCTAGGAAGTTGAGTCGCACAGTTCTCTTCAGAACCACACTCTCACAGAAGAGACCATTTGTAGAAGGTGCCACCACAAATATTGGACTTTTCGGCGTTAGGAAGAGTTCAAGCAAGGGCCTAAATACCTCCGCAGATCAGCCACAGATGGCTTTCCAATTTAGTTACGTCAATTTAGACAGAGTTTTGATTTGTGAAATATATCTCTTGTCCGATTGCCTCCATACATTTTTGTACCATTTCCTTACAGATTGTGTACGACAGTGTAGGCAACAACCTCGCTGATATCAACGGTACCTTAGCCCATGCCATGACAGAACCAACCTTCTACTGGTTTGTGGATACATCCATGGACAGTAGCAATCGCCGCAGTAAATTCCTACGCAGTGAGGTTAGCCCAAAACCAACCTAAACTCATTACAGCCCAGCCCAGCTCAACTCAGCCTAGCCCAACCCAGCCTAGCCCAACCCAGCCTAGCCCAGCCCAGCCCAACCCAGCCTAGCCCAACCCAACCCAACCCAGCCCAACCCAACCCGATTCAAACCATTCCAACCCAACCCAACCCAACCCAGCCCAGCCCAGCCCAGCCCAACCCATCACAACCCGACCCAACCCAACCCAACCCAACCCGATTCAACCTGATTCAAACCAATCCAACCCAGCCCAATCCAACCCAGCCCAGCCCAATCCAACCCAACCCAACCCAACCCAACCCAACCCAACCCAACCCAACCCAACCCAACCCAACCCAACCCAACCCAACCCAACCCAACCCAACCCAACCCAACCCAACCCAACCCAACCCAACCCAACCCAACCCAACCCAACCCAACCCAACCCAACCCAACCCAACCCAACCCAACCCAACCCAACCCAACCCAACCCAACCCAACCCAACCCAACCCAACCCAACCCAACCCAACCCAACCCAACCCAACCCAACCCAACCCAACCCAACCCAACCCATCCCATCCCAACCCAACCCAACCCAACCCAACCCATCCCAACCCATCCCAACCCATCCCAACCAAACCCAACCCAGCCAGCCCAACCCACACGTTTGTTCATTTGGCCAGTCATCTGCATGTTAAACTGTCCATTCATTTGTTTGTCTGTCCCTGTTTACAGAACTTCATTCTAGATTATTGGTAATGGTTTTCTCTCTCTTTCTTCAACCCAGATGTGGTTTGGGACCTCCAGTAGTGATGACCCTGCCCACAGGGATAAGATATCTGAGATGTATCAGGATTTCATGGTCTCCTATATTGATCTGCTAGACAATGCCTCAACCGAGTGAGTTTAGACCGACCACTTCACTAGCCAATGAGAAGGGCCATTTTAACATCATGGCGTGCTGGTCACTACAATAATCATCATGTATCAAATTTTCCCTCTGCTTTCCTGAGTTCTTACAAGTTTAGATTTGTCTTTCCTTGTAACTTAAACCTACATGTATATTGTCCGTACTTTGTTAGGTTCCCTGCAAAAGGGCATAAGTATGTTCAGACACCAACATCACCTTACGCCTTTCTGCTGGGAACAAGTTCCGTCTGGTCCGTTTGATGGCTTTTTACAATTAGTCTTTACTTCATCATGACGTGATATTTGAACACGGAATGTGAGAGGATTGAAGCGCGTACAAAATGGAAAATAATTTTAAAAAGTGGCCTGAGTGACCTTCATTTGTCATTATGCCTTTCTGCAAGGGACCCGACAAGTTTTGGTCAGTTGTACATGACTACCTTTTTTTTCTGACATGAGTTCATGACTCAATCCTTGGTCCTCCATCTCTGATAGTAACCCGTTTTCCTCGTCCCGTCTGCCCACAGTAAAGTACGTGTCCTATACGGCGGCCCTCAGATGTTTGACTATGAGGTGCAGGAGACAATCTCTCACGACTTGCGTCTGTCCATTCCCACGGGTAGGTCTGAAGCAGATTGCACCGTGAATAGCATTGGCAATGACTCCCATAACGTGCTATTCTTAACTTGATGCCTAGGGGTTAACAGAGACAGAGACTGTTTGATTGATAATGAGTTAATCCTAACTCCCACACTTTTTTTTGTTTTGCTCGTGACCCAAATCCTGGACGATCCTACAATCCTTCAGTGTTAAAAGCCCCATATGACCCGAATCCTACACAATCCCGCAATACTGTTGGCGGTGCGCCACTGCCCGAATCCTGCAAAAACCTGCACAGAATTTTCGAACGGAACATTTTTTTTGGACATTTTTGAAAGGGCAAAAAACTTCTTTTGTTTTTCTCCGGCTAATAAACTTTACAATTACAATGTATGATTTTATAACCACATGACCCGAATCCTTCAAAATCCTATTTTGGTGTTTGTCCCATGAAGCCCCAATCCTACAAGATCATCCTCAATCACAGTGGGCCTAGTAACCCGTATCCTGCATTTTCCCACAGTGACAAAACCGCCTAATACCGAATACCCCAATCCTGCAAATTCCTACAATGTATCAACGACCAAGTACCCCAAATCCTACAATTTCCTGCAGTAGGAAACTAGGATTATGTAGGATTTGGAGAGGTTAGGGTTTTAATGTGACCTCTCCCTCCCCTCTATCGTCTCCACACGGTCCAGGGCTCACCATCCTGGTCCTCCTCCTCACCCTGACCTCCTTCTCCGTCTGGCTGACCCTGTGGGGCTTCGCTAGCATCCTCTTCAGCTTTGCCTGGGCCTACTTTGTCTACCACGTAGCCTTTGGCAAGGCCGCCCTGGGCCTCCTGAACGTCTTCTCGGGATTCATCATCTTCGGAATCGGTGAGAGAGAGAGAAAGAGAGCGTTTTTGCTGATAGCCAGGCATTATCACTTTTCTTGACAGACTCCACATCGAGTTGTGTGTAATAAACCTCGGAAAGGAAACCACCATCTCGTCCAGCCTCCATTTTCATGCGCACACGCAGTCACACATTGGATCCAATGCAGATGTCTATTTCTTTCGAACAAGAGCTGATACATCTTAAAATTTAGTGGACCTGACGTTTCGATCCTAGCAGGACCTTTCTCAAAGCCTTTGAGAAAGGTCCTGCTAGGATCGAAACGTCAGGCCCACTAAATTTTAAGATTTGCATTTTGGTAATTTTAGTCAGTAAGCAGTTTGCAACATTTTTGTATATCACTTTAAGAGCTGATACACAATACAAATGGTCTGCTCTTGTTGGTAGATGGAGTCTTAGGGTGCAGTAGGTTTTCGGGGGTGCTACACTGTTGCATCTCGTGGAGTGCTGTTGGGTCAGAGGAATCCCACAGAATGCACCCACTGATGGCAGGGATGTAAGACTTCCGTAAAATTACGGATTTCTGTTAACAGCGTGATTTTTTATTTTTATTTAACTTTTTTTGTGTTTTTTTTAACGTGAAACAGGTATCTCTAACTGCTCATTTTTATCTGTTAAAACCCTAAAAACTGAAGGGCGCATGTACCCCTGCCATGAATCTCTCGGTCGCGTAAGCGCTCACTCGCAGTCGCACACTTTATTAGCCTTCAGTGATTTTCAGGAAATGACTTTGTCGGTCACTTACATCCCTGTGATGTATCTTGTGGAGTCTAGGAGGGATAGAGTTAACAGAATCCGGTAGAATGAACACTCTATGGTGTACATGTAGCTAACAGTGAATGAAGACCTCAACTCCACTTCTAGTCCATAGGAACAAAGTGAGCATTTCCCATGTCTGTCTCTGAAGCATTTTGTGGACTTCCTTTCTCTCATCAGGAGTGGATGACGTGTTTGTCTTTGTCAACACCTACATCCAAGCAGAGCACTACAAGGATCCAGTGTATCGCATGGCGCACACCATCAAGGTGGCGGGGGTGGCAACCTTCTTCACTTCCTTCACCACCGCGGGAGCATTTGCAGCCAATATTGCCTCCCAGGTACTTTTCCCTCTCACCTCCAGATGACCTTCCGTTATCCGATGACCATTGACCTTTTACCTCTAAGACCTCCCTTTGACCTGTCATCAACTTACTTCATCCTTCTGTCTCCTTTTGACCCCAACGTGACCTCCCTTCGACCTCAGATTAACCCCTTTGACCCCAATTTGACCTCAACTTCAACTCTTAACTCCCTTTGACCTGCCATCAACCAGCCTTTGACCTCAATTTGACCTCCTTGAGACCTCAACTTGACCTCTTTGAACTCCCTTAGGCCTGCATCTAATCTGCCTGTGACCTCAACTTGCCCTCTCCTTGAATTCTGTTCAACCTCTCCTATTGACCCCTTAAACCTTCTGAACTCCCTTTGACCTCTAATCAACCTTTGACCTCACTGCTTCTCCAGTTTCCCCACTCTCTACTTTGTCCTCATAGTATCCTCTTTGCGACGTCATGATATGATCATAAAGTGTACAGCCGATTGTGGTTTCAATTTCATGCACTCTTTAAAAAATTTGACCTCACCTGTTGACCCCTTTGACCTTCTGAACTCCCTTTGACCTCTAATCAACCTTTGACCTCACTGCTTCTCTAGTTTCCTCACTCTCCACTTTACCTCATAGTAGATGCTTTGCTAATATGATCATTAAGTGTACAGGGACTGGGGTTTAAATTTCATGCACTCTTTCAAAAAAAATTCACGTCATATACTGTCCAGCACTGCATCGATTTGCAGACTGACAATCCCAGATCTCATTCATGTCCTTTCTTCTGTTTGTTTTTTCTCGTTTGGCTCCCAGATTCCAGCGATCAACGACTTTGGTCTGTTCATGTGCCTCATCGTCAGCTTCTGCTGGTTCCTGGTGGTGCTAGTCATGCCTAGCGCCCTCACACTGTGGCAGCGTTACTTCCACTGCGAAGTCTCCATGTAAGGCAATCAAAAAACAGATTGGAAAACTGATCGGGAAGTTTCAGACAAATTTCAGGAAAATTTTGATTAAAAAAAAGAAGAAAAAAAAAAAAGAATTTTACTGGTCCGTGACTTGAAGCTGAGACCTCTGGTTTTGTGTAACAGCGCTCTTACCATCTGAACTATCCAGCTCTCAGGTGGTGGCATTCCCAAACAGTCGACTAGTCTTTGCTGGGGTGGGGCGCCAGTCAGAAGCAATTCAACTGCTAACTGTGGTATATCTCCAGGAATCACGCCCCCGTTTTCCATTCAGATGCAAGCAACCAATTGTTGTCAACCCGGCTCTTGTTTTGTCGTTGTTGGTTAGGTTCCGCTACTGCGCCAGGAAGGGCGACGACCCCGCCACTGCCATGGCAACCCTGTCCCGGGTCCTGGACCGCCACGAGAGGAGGAATCTCGGCGGGGACCTTCCCGCTTCTCCCCTTCCTCTCCCCGGGACGGGATCGGCCGGCGAGAGACGGGGACTGGCAGGGGAAGGGCCGGGGGGACTGCTGGACGAAGACAGCGACATCCCCATGTTGGACTTGGACGAGGAGGTTGATGCTCAACGTAAGAGCGATGGAAGGAGGAGAATGCGGCGAGACCAGGGGATTGTTTACAGAGTTTGTTACGGTGTCATTCGTGAACCAGTATTGACGATGATCATCAAATTGACTGTTTCCCGGTTTTCCGCAAGAACTCCAATGTGCCCCAATGGGTTTCCAAGACAACGACCACATTGCATCAAGGGTACCCCCCCCCCTCCCCCGATACTTCTCCTAGGGTATTTTGGATACTGTTCGAATCGTCGAGTTTCTCCTGTTCTTTTCAGAACCATACATACTCACAAAAGAGAACTTTGCATGGTGTCACCGCAAACCTACTCCTTCTGCTATTCTCACCATGAAAACCTTCAAATCTCGTGAGAGTGATCATTGCCTCTTCAGCTTCCATCCTCTGAAAGAAGAATATACTGTGGGCAGCAACTGCTTTTCCTTAGCATTCCTGGGAGAAGTATCGGGTGGGAAAACTCACAAACTCTGTAACAATCCTCTCGCCTTGCCACATTCTCTTCTCTCCCGGCCCAATGCCCTCTCTGAAAGACATCTGCATCGAGTGAAGAAAACAACATCGATATAACATGGTGTTGGCGTCAAGAAGGATGCTCTTCAACGAGGGTTTGCCCTGCTCAACGTAATAAGCACCGAGTGTTCAGTGCTTTGCCCGATGCCTTATTGCGTCGAGCAGGGCAAACCTTCATTGAAGAAAGTTCTTGAAAGATCATCTTCAATACTCTTTCACGAATAATATTGACAATTCTGTGACTCTCCTTGTTTCTTGCTCCCCTCTCTGCTTTCTCCTCTCCCTCTCCCCCAGGTCTTTTGACTGACGACGACGTGCCCCTCATTCTGACCAACGACGACAACTACTCCCCACCGGGCGTGTCCAGGCCACGCCCGGCAACCAGGCAGGCCTTCAGCATCACCAGGGCCCTGCAGGGCTTCCTCTATCGCTACGTGGCCACGCCCGTCATCAAAGGGCGGGTCGTCGTCATTGGTAAGCCCCGCCCGCAATTCTCCGTGACAGCAGAAGGCCTGATGGAATCGTGCCTCTTTTTATTTTAGGCAAATCTCTGTCGCTTGCTTGGAAAGTTTTGCGGTGACACTGTGTAAGTGATATCTTCCAGGACTGCAAACCCTGAATTACATTCCCCTCGACGCAAACATCATGTGATATCTATGCTTCCTTCTACCAAAGATTAACGAACTTCACTTCGGTCTCGCTTATCCTATAGTCCTAGTCGTCCACATCAAGCCAGCTGCCTGTCCTGTATGCTTCCTTCTAAAAAAAAAAATGATCAGGCATCGCGCAAAGCACTGTGCACTCAGTGTTTATCACGTTGAGCAAGGCAAACCCTCATTGAATTACATTCTCCTTGACGCAAACATTATGTTATATCAATGCCTCCTTCTATCAGAATTTAACAAACTTCCCATCCTATAGTGGTTTACCTGATGGTCCTAGTCACTTATGTGGTCCTAGGCATCAAGCGAGATGCCTGTCTCTGCCAACTGACTAATAGATCCTGTAATCTTCCTTCTACCAAAGATTAACAAACTTCACTTGTGTCTTGCCCATCCTATAGTGGTTTACCTGATGGTCCTAGTCACTTATGTGGTCCTAGGCATCAAGCGAGATGCCTGTCTCTGCCAACTGACTAATAGATCCTGTAATCTTCCTTCTATCAAAGATTAACAAACTTCACTTGTGTCTTGCCCATCCTATAGTGGTGTACCTGATGGTCCTAGTCACTTATGTGGTCCTAGGCATCAAGCGAGATGCCTGTCTCTGCCAACTGACTAATAGATCCTGTAATCTTCCTTCTACCAAAGATTAACAAACTTCACTTGTGTCTTGCCCATCCTATAGTGGTGTACCTGATGGTCCTAGTCACCTCTGTGGTCCTGGTGGTGCACATCAAGCCAGCAGCCCGCCCCCCTGCCCTCTACAAGCAGGACAGCAACATCCAGCAGCTCCTGGACCTGGCCTACAACGTCAGTGGCAAGGGCATCTCCTGCAAGTCCTGCTCGGGATTCTCCTCGGCCAGCTCGGGCAAGCTGCCCGCCCCCACCGCCCCCGGTCCGGTCACCCTGCCGCCCGTCCGACCTCCCCCGACGCCTGCCGGACCTTCCAGCCGGACGGACCGCCCCCCGGTAGTGACCAAACCACAGACGGATAAGGTGAGGCCTTTAGGACAGAGAGCCATACCTCCCGGCAACAGGAAATCTTGAGTCGCTGGCTCTTCTCAGAGCCATACTCCTTCTGGAAAAAAATGACTTACAGGATGTCACATCTAGTTCTCTACTTTTTTCTTTACTCTACTCTTTCTTTACTCTCAAAATTTAGAGGGCCTGACGTTTCAATCCTAGCAGGACCGTACGCTACTAGTTCTCTACCTTTTACCTAAAAAAGTTTCAAATTTGGCAACGACATACTGCCTAAATGATAGTCTCCAACTCTCCAACTAGTGTCGGCAAAGGAAGAGAAGTTTTATATCCACAATATAGAAGTCCTACCACTCAACTGACTCTCATGAACCAAATCATCACGAAGCAAGCAAGCATCGACTAACTTGCGTTTCAAGGAGAGTTTGAGTTCGGCAATGGCCTATTACCCAAAACAGTTAATATAATCTCGCGGCCATTCAAACTGGTTTCATCAAATGAAAGAGAAGTTTCAATATCCACAAGGCAGAAGCCCTACCATTCAACTAATCACATGAACTAATTCATTAAAGTGTAACTCAAGCACCAACAAATTTTCATTTCAAGAAGAATTTTAACCCAGCAATGGCCTGATGGCCAACTGACAGATGATGTCATCTCTGGTCTCATGAAAGAAAGAGAACCTTTTATATGTGCAAGATGTTCAACTAACTCTGGTCAACTAACTGAATCACGAGCCAACATAAAATCAACCAATTTCCGTCTCAAGTAGCAACGAGAAGCATAGCAGTCAGCTATTGTAATGACTCACATTTTGCACAGAGTAATACGCTAATCAACCAATTTTCCTTTCAACCAATTTTCCTTTCAACCAATTTTCCTTTCAACCAATTTTCCTTTCAACCAATTTTCCTTTCAACCAATTTTCCTTTCAACCAATTTTCCTTTCAACCAATTTTCCTTTCAACCAATTTTCCTTTCAACCAATTTTCCTTTCAACCAATTTTCCTTTCAACCAATTTTCCTTTCAACCAATTTTCCTTTCAACCAATTTTCCTTTCAACCAATTTTCCTTTCAACCAATTTTCCTTTCAACCAATTTTCCTTTCAACCAATTTTCCTTTCAACCAAGTTTCCTTTCAACCAAGTTTCCTATTGAATTTGCAACTGTTTTTTGTGTGTTTATGCCCAAAAAAAAATTATAGTTCTTTTTGACATCAACTAATTTGCCAGTCAACTAAATCTCATCCACTTTAACAGCACTCAACTAATCCCACACCTCACTCCACTGACTTCCACCTCTGTAGGCCACCACTGGTGAGAGGCCAGTCCACACTATTCCACCCCAAATCCCCACGTCCTCTCATCAGCAAGGCGTGGATCACACCATGACCACAGCGCCAAGTAAGTGCCAGTCACACATACAAACTAATGGCCTTTCCTAATGTTGATGCAAATTGTAAGCAAACTGAAAAGCGAGGCTACGGGCGCTAGATTTCCAAGATTGATTATTGTTCCCCGTTGCTTTTTGACACATTCTTTGACAAAACCGAATGTTCTCTTAGGTCCCTTGAATTTACCGCCATCTTGGAAATCTAGCACCCGTAGCCTCGTATTTGGATCAATGCATAAAATTTGCATAAATATTAATGCCTATATGTGGTCAGTGTCTATTAGAAACGATGTCAGGATACTGTAATGCCATGGGGGACCCGACTAGCGTCAAAGTTTGGGTGGAAGTAAAGAGCACTGCCACCATAGACACATATAACCTATAGACGGTCAGCGTCTGTTAGAAACGACGTCGGGATACTGTAATGCCATGGGGGACCTGACAAGCGTCAAACTATGGGTGGAAGGAAAGAGCACTGCCACCATAGACATATATAACCTATAGATGGACAGCGTCTATTAGAAACGACGTCAGGATACTGCAATGGCATGGGGGACCTGACTAGCGTCAAACTATGGGCAGAAGGAAAGAGCACTGCCACAATAGACATATATAACCTATAGACGGTCAGCGTCTATTAGAAACGACGTCAGGATACTGCAATGGCATGGGGGACCTGACTAGCATCAAACTATGGGCAGAAGTAAAGAGCACTGCCACAATAGACACATATAACCTATAGATGGACAGCGTCTATTAGAAACAACATCAGGATACTGTAATGCCATGGGGGACCTGACTAGCATTAAACTATGGGTGGAAGGAAAGAGCACTGCCACCATAGACATATATAACCTATAGACGGTCAGCGTCTATTAGAAACGACGTCAGGATACTGCAATGGCATGGGGGACCTGACTAGCATCAAACTATGGGCAGAAGTAAAGAGCACTGCCACAATAGACACATATAACCTATAGATGGACAGCGTCTATTAGAAACAACATCAGGATACTGTAATGCCATGGGGGACCTGACTAGCATTAAACTATGGGTGGAAGGAAAGAGCACTGCCACCATAGACATATATAACCTATAGACGGTCAGCGTCTATTAGAAACGACGTCAGGATACTGCAATGCCATGGGGGACCTGACTAGCATCAAACTATGGCTGGAAGTAAAGAGCACTGCCACCATAGACATATATAACCTATAGATGGACAGCGTCTATTAGAAACGACGTCAGGATACTGTAATGCCATAGGGGACCTGACTAGCGTTAAACTATGGGTGGAAGGAAAGAGCACTGCCACCATAGACATATATAACGTATAGACGGTCAGCGTCTATTAGAAACAACATCAGGATACTGTAATGCCATGGGGGACCTGACTAGCGTTAAACTATGGCTGGAAGTAAAGAGCACTGCCACCATAGACATATATAACCTATAGATGGACAGCGTCTATTAGAAACAACATCAGGATACTGTAATGCCATGGGGGACCTGACTAGCGTCAAACTATGGGTGGAAGGAAAGAGCACTGCCACCATAGACATATATAACCTATAGACGGTCAGCGTCTATTAGAAACGACGTCAGGATACTGCAATGCCATGGGGGACCCGACTAGCATCAAACTATGGGCGGAAGGAAAGAGCACTGCCACCATAGACATATATAACCTATAGACGGTCAGCGTCTATTAGAAACAACATCAGGATACTGTAATGCCATGGGGGACCTGACTAGTGTCAAACTATGGCTGGAAGTAAAGAGCACTGCCACCATAGACATATATAACCTATAGATAGACAGCGTCTATTAGAAACAACATCAGGATACTGTAATGCCATGGGGGACCTGACTAGCGTTAAACTATGGGTGGAAGGAAAGAGCACTGCCACCATAGACATATATAACCTATAGACGGTCAGCGTCTATTAGAAACGACGTCAGGATACTGTAATGCCATGGGGGACCCGACCAGTGTCAATCTATGGGCGGAAGTAACGAGCACTGCCACCATAGACATATATAACCTATAGATGGACAGCGTCTATTAGAAACAACGTCAGGATACTGCAATGCCATGGGGGACCTGACTAGTGTCAAACTATGGCTGGAAGTAAAGAGCACTGCCACCATAGACATATATAACCTATAGACGGTCAGCGTCTATTAGAAACGACGTCAGGATACTGCAATGCCATGGGGGACCCGACTAGCATCAAACTATGGGCGGAAGTAAAGAGCACTGCAACCATAGACATATATAACCTATAGATGGACAGCGTCTATTAGAAACAACATCAGGATACTGTAATGCCATGGGGGACCTGACTAACGTTAAACTATGGGTGGAAGGAAAGAGCACTGCCACCATAGACATATATAACCTATAGATGGACAGCGTGTATTAGAAACGACGTCAGGATACTGTAATGCCATAGGGGACCCGACCAGTGTCAAACTATGGCTGGAAGTAAAGAGCACTGCCACCATAGACATATATAACCTATAGATGGACAGCGTCTATTAGAAACAACATCAGGATACTGTAATGCCATGGGGGACCTGACTAGCGTTAAACTATGGGTGGAAGGAAAGAGCACTGCCACCATAGACACATATAACCTATAGACGGTCAGCGTCTGTTAGAAACGACGTCGGGATACTGTAATGCCATGGGGGACCTGACAAGCGTCAAACTATGGGTGGAAGGAAAGAGCACTGCCACCATAGACATATATAACCTATAGATGGACAGCGTCTATTAGAAACGACGTCAGGATACTGCAATGGCATGGGGGACCTGACTAGCGTCAAACTATGGGCAGAAGGAAAGAGCACTGCCACAATAGACATATATAACCTATAGACGGTCAGCGTCTATTAGAAACAACATCAGGATACTGCAATGGCATGGGGGACCTGACTAGCATCAAACTATGGGTGGAAGGAAAGAGCACTGCCACCATAGACATATATAACCTATAGACGGTCAGCGTCTATTAGAAACGACGTCAGGATACTGCAATGGCATGGGGGACCTGACTAGCATCAAACTATGGGCAGAAGTAAAGAGCACTGCCACAATAGACACATATAACCTATAGATGGACAGCGTCTATTAGAAACAACATCAGGATACTGTAATGCCATGGGGGACCTGACTAGCATTAAACTATGGGTGGAAGGAAAGAGCACTGCCACCATAGACATATATAACCTATAGACGGTCAGCGTCTATTAGAAACGACGTCAGGATACTGCAATGGCATGGGGGACCTGACTAGCATCAAACTATGGGCAGAAGTAAAGAGCACTGCCACAATAGACACATATAACCTATAGATGGACAGCGTCTATTAGAAACAACATCAGGATACTGTAATGCCATGGGGGACCTGACTAGCATTAAACTATGGGTGGAAGGAAAGAGCACTGCCACCATAGACATATATAACCTATAGACGGTCAGCGTCTATTAGAAACGACGTCAGGATACTGCAATGCCATGGGGGACCTGACTAGCATCAAACTATGGCTGGAAGTAAAGAGCACTGCCACCATAGACATATATAACCTATAGATGGACAGCGTCTATTAGAAACGACGTCAGGATACTGTAATGCCATAGGGGACCTGACTAGCGTTAAACTATGGGTGGAAGGAAAGAGCACTGCCACCATAGACATATATAACGTATAGACGGTCAGCGTCTATTAGAAACAACATCAGGATACTGTAATGCCATGGGGGACCTGACTAGCGTTAAACTATGGCTGGAAGTAAAGAGCACTGCCACCATAGACATATATAACCTATAGATGGACAGCGTCTATTAGAAACAACATCAGGATACTGTAATGCCATGGGGGACCTGACTAGCGTCAAACTATGGGTGGAAGGAAAGAGCACTGCCACCATAGACATATATAACCTATAGACGGTCAGCGTCTATTAGAAACGACGTCAGGATACTGCAATGCCATGGGGGACCCGACTAGCATCAAACTATGGGCGGAAGGAAAGAGCACTGCCACCATAGACATATATAACCTATAGACGGTCAGCGTCTATTAGAAACAACATCAGGATACTGTAATGCCATGGGGGACCTGACTAGTGTCAAACTATGGCTGGAAGTAAAGAGCACTGCCACCATAGACATATATAACCTATAGATAGACAGCGTCTATTAGAAACAACATCAGGATACTGTAATGCCATGGGGGACCTGACTAGCGTTAAACTATGGGTGGAAGGAAAGAGCACTGCCACCATAGACATATATAACCTATAGACGGTCAGCGTCTATTAGAAACGACGTCAGGATACTGTAATGCCATGGGGGACCCGACCAGTGTCAATCTATGGGCGGAAGTAACGAGCACTGCCACCATAGACATATATAACCTATAGATGGACAGCGTCTATTAGAAACAACGTCAGGATACTGCAATGCCATGGGGGACCTGACTAGTGTCAAACTATGGCTGGAAGTAAAGAGCACTGCCACCATAGACATATATAACCTATAGACGGTCAGCGTCTATTAGAAACGACGTCAGGATACTGCAATGCCATGGGGGACCCGACTAGCATCAAACTATGGGCGGAAGTAAAGAGCACTGCAACCATAGACATATATAACCTATAGATGGACAGCGTCTATTAGAAACAACATCAGGATACTGTAATGCCATGGGGGACCTGACTAACGTTAAACTATGGGTGGAAGGAAAGAGCACTGCCACCATAGACATATATAACCTATAGATGGACAGCGTGTATTAGAAACGACGTCAGGATACTGTAATGCCATAGGGGACCCGACCAGTGTCAAACTATGGCTGGAAGTAAAGAGCACTGCCACCATAGACATATATAACCTATAGATGGACAGCGTCTATTAGAAACAACATCAGGATACTGTAATGCCATGGGGGACCTGACTAGCGTTAAACTATGGGTGGAAGGAAAGAGCACTGCCACCATAGACAAATATAACCTATAGATGGACAGCGTCTATTAGAAACGACGTCAGGATACCGCAATGCCATGGGGGACCTGACTAGCGTTAAACTATGGGTGGAAGTAAAGAGCACTGCCACCATAGACATATATAACCTATAGACGGTCAGCGTCTATTAGAAACGACGTCAGGATACTGCAATGCCATGGGGGACCCGACCAGTGTCAATCTATGGGCAGAAGTAAAGAGCACTGCCACAATAGACATATATAACCTATAGACGGACAGCGTCTATTAGAAACAACATCAGGATACTGCAATGCCATGGGGGACCCGACCAGTGTCAATCTATGGGCAGAAGTAAAGAGCACTGCCACCATAGACATATATAACCTATAGACGGTCAGCGTCTATTAGAAACGACGTCAGGATACTGTCATGCCATGGGGGACCTGACCAGTGTCAATCTATGGGCGGAAGTAAAGAGCATGATTTTTCTATATTCGTGCATGGTGCCGCTCTTAACTTCCGCCCATAGTGTTATAAAATGGCAGCTCCCATTAAAATCTATTACACTCGACATCTTGAAAGACAATGACTTCTAGCACAATGACTCGCTATATGGAAACATCAGACACTCTGAATTTTTGAAGCTTGACCTTTTTTTCTTTTTTTTTAAATCGTGCTTGGTTTTAGAACCTACCTGTGCCCAGGCCAATCCCACCTGTAACTTTGGCAGTTCGTGCGTGGAAGACGCAGCGCTAGGACCCAGCTGCCGCTGCGTCTTCAACTGCAACAGCCGCGAGGACAAGGTGTGCGCCTCCAACGGCCAGACCTACCAGAACCTGTGCTGGCTGCAGCAGGACAGCTGCCAGCTGCAGCAGGTCATCCGCGCCGTCTACCCGAGACCCTGCTACGGTACGTCCCTGCAAAAAAACAAACCACTTTGACCAGACCGGAGTTTGAACCCAAGACCTCTGGTTTTGTGTACTGGCGCTCTTACCATCTGAGCTATCCAGCCCCTTAGATGGTTAAATAAGGCTTTGCATGGTGGGTGAATCAATGTAGGAAGGTTTGCGGTGACACCATGTATATTATAAGATGCATGTATAAGATGGTGTTCCTCCTTAGATTGTGGCCTTCCCTAAATAGTCAACTAATCTTTGCCGGTGGTGAGGTGGGGGGCGCCAGTCAGAAGCAATTCAACCACTAACTGCCGTAGATCTCCTAAATGAAATCATTAAGTGAAAATCAATACAAACATTGTGAACATGTTTTCAATCCTAACAAGACCTTTAAGAATCCAGGCTATTCTTGGAGGAGGCAGGGAGACACATCGCTAGTTCTTAACTACACTCGCAGGTCTCTTGTCGACGGGCAGAGTTCACACTATTCAAAATGTTGAGTTACTTGCTCTTTTCAGAGCCACACGCCTTCTCTTAAGAGATGATGTACATGGTGAGTTACCGGCTCTTTTCAGAGCCACACGCCTTCTCTTAAGAGATGATGTACATGGTGAGTTACCGGCTCTTTTCAGAGCCATACTCCTTCTCTTAAGAGGTGATGTACATGGTGAGTTACCGGCTCTTTTCAGAGCCATACTCCTTCTCTTAAGAGATGATGTACACTGTACATGGTGAGTTACCGGCTCTTTTCAGAGCCATACTCCTTCTCATAAGAGATGATGTACATGGTGAGTTACCGGCTCTTTTCAGAGCCATACTCCTTCTCTTAAGAGATATTGTACATGGTGAGTTACCGGCTCTTTTCAGAGCTATACTCCTTCTCTTAAGAGATAATGTACATGGTGAGTTACCGGCTCTTTTCAGAGCCGTACTCCTTCTCTTAAGAGACGATGTACATGGTGAGTTACCGGCTCTTTTCAGAGCCACACTCCTTCTCTTAAGAGATAATGTACATGGTGAGTTACCAGCTCTTTTCAGAGCCGTACTCCTTCTCTTAAGAGACGATGTACATGTTGAGTTACCGGCTCTTTTCAGAGCCACACTCCTTCTTGAAGGTACTACACAGTGTCGACGCAAACCTTGCACTTGGTCTCATTACCCTCTGTCTGTATTCTCAACCGTTAGATCCGCACACCACAAGCAGCGGTGAGGGTGGGGACGGAGGGCGAGAGCCGCCCACCACAGGCGGGGCGAGCCCTGGCTCGGACTCGCCCGCCTCGGGCTACAACCCGTGCCCCGGGGGCAGCTGCGGCCATCCGGCCGACCGCCCGATCCTGGACAGCAAGGCCCTGGTCTACGTGGTCTTTGGCATTGACCGCTACCAGCGCAGCCAGGTGCAGACCAGGCACGTCTTGGCCGAGGAGGAGGTGAGCCCTGTGGGGGTGTGGTAAAGCGGTTCTGGCCAGTTTTGACTAGCCGGGACCGCTTCTGGGCTGGGGGAGGGAGGGGGGGGGGGGTCCTGACCAGTTCACACTGGCTTGGTTCGGTTCTGATCTGTTTAAGTTTGGATTCAGACCTGTTTAACCACTTCGCGCCGGGACCTCCGAATCCGGAGGTCAATTGGATTGCCTATGCAACGGGGCCCTCGGAATCCGGGCACCACTATTGTCCACATTCTAAACAAAGACTCTTTTCAGCTTAGAACAAAGCAATACGAATCAGTACAAAGACCCTTTTTGACGCAAGTTGCCACATGAATTGGAAGATTAGCAGCAGTAATTGTGCAATTGTGGGACTTTTACTGTGGAGGATCAAGGGATACCGCGCAGCAGCTGAAAGCACGCGGGGGACATTGTCTTTGCATGCCACACAGCCCAACGGTCGTCGGTCTGGCATTGGAATTCCCCCCACATTCTTTACCGTAATCTGTATGCTTGTTTGTGGCCGACCAACTCGAAGATATGACTGTCTGGAGTGGAGGCTGGAGTCTGCGGTCAGGGATTGTCAGCAGCGTACACGCACGCACACACACACGTCCGTTACGGTCCATTGACGATGCACAAAGGGCCCTTTTTCGAACGGATGATCTCTTGACAAAAGCCACAACGACGTCTGAATTGTGCCAGGTTTTACTCTCTTGTACCCATTGTACACTCTTATCGATTTATTTCACATAAATATATTGTTCCGATTGTTTTAGCGAGATTTGAAAATGATGCATTGTTCAAAAACGGCGCTGAAAACCCCCCCGGCGCGAAGTGGTTAAACAGACTGTAACCAGTTCCTGTCTAGTTTGTGTGGCAGTTTGGACCTGTTCAGACCAGCTGGGACTGGTTCTGACTTGTTTGGACTAGTTCCGACTAGCCAGGACCAAAAGCTGGGACAAATCCTGACTGGTTAAGGGGCGGATTAGAGGCCTTGGCATCACAGACTGGGTTCAATCAAGTCCCAACCCGTCTCAGGGACGACCATTCGTCCGCAGATTGACCTCTCTCTCTCTCTCTTCCTCCTCCCGTTCCAGGGCGAAGTGGTCTACGACGCGAACTTTGACCTGAACGAGGACACCCTTCGAGGGCTGTGCAAGATCTGCAAGAACCTGGCCGGCAGGGCGGAGCTGGTGCACCCGGGCGGGGCCCAGTGCTTCCCTACAGGTGAGGTCCCTGTCTGAGAGTGACCACACCCATCTCCCTTGGAAAAGCCCTCTGGCGTCTGGGAACACCCTCACTTTAAGAACATTTCCTTTGCGAAAGGTCCTGCTGGGATCAAAACAGATTTTTAAGCAGTTGCCCGTATGAAAATAAATTAAATTTTAAATTTTTTTTTTACTGTTTTTTACTTTTTTACTTTTTATACCCAACAAATAAAGTAAGAACTGACTGTTAACTTTAACAATTTTATAAAATTTTTTTTTTAAAGGTCCTGTTAGGATCGAAACATCACTCCCTCCTAATTTTTGATATTCGCCTTTTGGTCATTTCAGTCAGTAAGCAGTTTGCAACATTTTGGCATATTACTGTAGTTTTGATGACAAAGAAAACTTTCACTGGACTGGGATTTGAACCCGAGACCTCTGGTTTTGCGTACTGGTGCTCTTACCAATCTGAGCTATCCAGCCCTTAGATGGTGGCCTTCCCAAATAGTCAACTAGTCTTTGGCACACCAGCGCTCTTACCATCTGAGCTATCCAGCCCTTAGATGGTGGCCTTCCCAAATAAGTCAACTAGTCTTTGGCACACCAGCGCTCTTACCATCTGAGCTATCCAGCCCTTAGATGGTGGCCTTCCCAAATAGTCAACTATTCTTTGATAGTGTGGGGGCACCAGTCAGAAGCATTCAACCAAAACTGCCCTATATCTCAAGAGATCACACCCCCATTTTCATTCAGATGCAAGCAACCAATTGCTTTTCAGAACCAGTTGATGCCGTTTGGTTATTAGTGTTTCCTCTGCCTCCTGTCGCCCCCCCCCCTCCAGAATTCGCCAGCTACATCGGCATTCTCCAGATGAAGTACCCCGAGTGTAGAGACCTCCCCATACCCAACCTGCTGAATGGGATGCGCTCCAAGAGTATGGCCCGTCACCACGGTAACAAGGTCATGTGGTTTGCCATGGCCTTTGAATCGGTGAGTCTTCAAGGTTTGCACGGTGAAACCCAGGGACATGGTAGACGGGAATGCCGCTAATAATTATGTCACAGGTGACAAGATGGGCAATGGAGGAAGGATGAACTCAAAGGAGAAGAAAAAGCAGTGGGGAAGGGAAGAAAAGAAGTGAAGATCACAGTGATATACTAGATAAGACTTGAAGGTTTGCATGGTGAAACCCAGGGACATGGTAGACGGGAATGCAGCTAATACATGTACGTATCACAGGTGACAGAAGATGGGCAATGGAGGAAGGCTGGTAGACAGATCAGGATGGACTCAAAGAAAGAGAAGAAAAAGCAGTGGGAAAGGGGAGAAAAGAAGTGAAGATCACAGTGATAGATAAGACTTAAAGGTTTGCATGGTGGATATACCAAGTGGAAGGTTTGCGGTAACACCATGTATACCACTTCTCTTTCAAGATGGAGTGTGGCTCTGAAAAGAGCCGGTAACTCCACCGTGTTTAGCAGGAACACACTGCAAATGATCACCATTTGAGTCGCGATTCAAAAAGTTTTGTTTGTTTCCCAAACATCCCAAGTTAACCTTTTTATCCCCCCCACCCATTTTGCAGATGACCTTCATGGGCAAGTCGTCCTTTGAGGCCTACAGGGACTACAATGGCTGGGAGGAGGCCATCACAGAGGCGAAGAGCGCCCTCACGGCCCAGGAACGCCATGGGCTGGAGACCGTCTTCCAGACTAGCAAGTACTGGCAGCAGATCTTCATGGAGATTGTGGGTGAGTCCGAGTGCCAGACTTCTGAGCCACAAGCAAGATCAAATGCTCATGGTCTCCCAGTATTTTTGGTCGTTTACGTCAGTAGTGAGGCAACTTGCATTAATTTGGCATAACTTCAAGCGAGATGTCCAACGGTATTTCCTTGGTTCTGCCCCAGGAGTGTCCAGTGCCATATATGGAGTGGCCTTCTCCCTCCTGGTCTGCGTGGTTGCCGTGGTGATCTTCACTGCTCACATAGGCATCCTCCTCATCGCTTTCCTCACCATCGGAGGTAAGTATTCCTACTCCCCACCTCCACCCCCACCGACCCCGGAACATCAAATGCTCTTAAATGTTGCTCATTTTAAAGGCCCAATACAACATTGGGAAGATCGGGAAACATCGATGTCCACAGATTGAAGATGGTCATGATAGAATCCTCATGTTGAAATGTTACGGTCTGGCATGCTGTACTCGACTGAAATCTGAAATCCTCACTCAAACATAGACAAATAGTTTAAGACTCGCGAGTCATAAACTATTTCTTACACTACAGAACAGTGCAAAAACTATGACAGTTTTTTGCCCTTTTTCTACTTTCTCAGATTACCATTTGAGCTAAAACCTTGGCAGTATTGCTTTTTGGGAATGTTTTATGGGTTAACACACAAACTGTGGCAATCTTTTGGCCTTTACCAATAGTGTCTGGGACCTTTAACTCAGTAAACAGTTTTCAAGCTATTTGTGACACCTTCAACCTTTTTGAAACCTGAAGGAAGTCGTTGGTTTATTTGCAGGAGTTATTTTGGTCGTGGTCAGCATGTTCTACCTGCTGGGCTGGGAGATGGGGGCCGTGGAAGCAGTCTCACTCTCCATCATCGTGGGTTCCTCCATAGACTACTGCATCCATCTCATCAAAGGCTACCTGGTGGCCGGAGACAGGGTACCAGACAGCGCCAACAAGGTGGGTGCATTGCCTTTCTTTAGTCGGGTTCCCGCTGCATCTGAAATCTAAAGGTAGCCCCTCCCCCCTCAGATTGTCAATAGCTGAGATTAGAGAAAACTAACGACATTTTTTTTTTGAAGCCGCTTATGAAAGTATTAAAGGCAAGTTTCTATTTAGATCAGATTTTAATGTTGACCTTGTATTGTCAATAGCTGAGATTGCAGAAAACTGAGTTGGAATTTCTTTTTTGAAACCACTTGTGAAAGGACGAATACAAAATCGGAAAACATCGATGTCTACAGATTTCCTTCTAATTGACACAGTTTGTAGATGGTCATGATAGAATCCTCTTGATGATATCTTATGGTCTCGCCTGGGATGCTGTACTTTTCGAGAAATCTTCAATCAAACATTTTGACAAATAGTTTATTAATAAACGGTGTGAAAACCGTGAGGTTTTTTTTAATTTTAATTTTTTATTTTTCTCTGATTACCATTTGAGCTAAAACCTTACCAGGATTTCTTTTTTTTTAATGTTTAATGGTTTAGGGTGATTATTTTTTTATACAAAAATGTTGCAAACTGCTTACTGACTAAAATTACCAAAATGTAAATCTTAAAATTTAGTGGGCCTGACGTTTCGATCCTAGCAGGACCTTTCTCAAAGAGAAAGAGAAAGGTTCTGCTAGGATCGTAACGTCAGGCCCACTCAATTTTAAGGTTTAATGGTTTAACACACAATCTGTGGCAATCTTTTGACCAATGTTGTACAGGGCCTTAAAAGGCAAGGTTGTGTTAAGATTTGATTTGGACCTTGTCTGAGATGATTTTTTTGTTTGGGCGTTTTTCCTTTTGGGGCTTTGCAGAGCGCTGCGCAGATGCGACGCTGGCGTACCCGCCACTCGGTGGGCACCATCGGCGTCTCCATCCTGGGCAGCGCGCTGACCACTGCGGTCTCGGCCGTGCCACTCTGCTTCACCACGGTCCAGCTCTTCGCCAAGTTTGGCCGCATCGTGGCCATGAACACGGCCGTGTCCATCGTCTACACGCTGACCGTCTGCGCCGCCCTGCTCAGTCTGGCCGGCCCGGCCCGCTACCGGTGGAGCCTGCGCTGGTTCCTCCTGAGCGCCGTCATCGTGGCCGGTCTGGTGGCCGGTCTGGTGGGCGGACTCTACCTCCTCCACAGGTCGGGCGTGTCCATCCCGGGGCCCTCGGGGAGTCCTCTGTTCTGAGGTCCGAGCCTTCGTTCGGAGAAGGCGTCCGTGATTGGATGCGGAACCGACGCAAGTTGAGTATTGAGTCACCTGAGTTTTTCACGTGACGTCAAAATGACGGCCAAAGGCTAATATAATTAGCATGTCCGCAGGAGTGGTCCAAATCCGGAGAAGCGCATGTAAATATCGAATCTGAGTTTTTTCATTGGACATTTTGATGACTCGAAGGAGCGTGTGTTCCACGTACATCCGCTTGAATTGAAAGCTGACCGGCAAAAAGCATGACACTGAAAAACCTTTATAGTCTTTCCTGTGTCGATAACGACTGTGCACAAGAGAAATGCCAGCTGAGCACTGATTACATGGGACTAATAATCTAGGAGTCGCCCGTTTTAAGACAACCCTTCATAAAGATGACTGGATTTCATTGTAAATCCGCACTAGAGATATTGACGAGAGGCACATAGCTGTAGTCAATCTAGATCCCACCTGAATACTGTCATTAAGATGAGTTTGGCTTGATGACTACAGTTGGATATAGTCAACCATTCTACATGCAACCTGCGTGTACAACAGACTTTTTGGGGGGGGTGTTGATTATGACATGAATTTATGAATTGTCTTCACTGTATTGTCTTCACTTCACGTACAGTAGGCAAGTGCACATGCACAAGACACATGGGTGATTTTGTAGCAGTTTGTGAGCCAGCAACACTGCAATGGCTGTCGTCAAAGTGTTGTGCCAGAAACCTTGAAGAGAAACGTGCAAGGAAACCTGCCTCATTGAACCAACAAGTCATTCGCTTCCTGCCGTCACAAGAGGGCGCTATTTGCACACATGGACTGAAAGCCATATTTTGCCCGAATTCACACAACTCCTAAGATCCAAAGCCAAGGTAGATATATTGATATATTTTTATGCACTTTTTCATTTGATGATGAAGTCAGAGTTTGGATAGTTTAATCATGTTTCTTGTGTGTCTTAATATAAATTTTGTTTTAGAACAGCCATTGATATTATGTTGGTGATGATCTTGACATCGTGAATGAGATATGATTTCATGTTCTCAATATCTATTTATTTCATGGCTATGGTTTATGTATTGGCTAAGTGCAATGAATGATTGATGTGTGTATTGAATGGTGGCTAGACGATGTCATGTGACGTGGTCACATGCCCTTGCTCGATGGTTGACTTGATTGGGGGTTATGCATATGCATAACCCCTGCATTTGCATATTCATGATCAATTGTGGTGATGTCATACTTTGCAGTGGTCATGTGACTCCATGTGACTTATGATTATGGTTCTGTGTTATGTGGAGTTAAAGTATTTTTAGGCCGTTTTCGAAATGAAGGCTTAGACTCAGGCTTCGTTCATGGTCATATTTATCTTACTTGTTACAAGCATTTGGCCCCAGTTATTTGGGGAATACCCTGTACCTATCAAGCCAACAAACCTTCAGATTCTGAAACAAACCACGACCTGGATTTGTCAGATGGAGACGAAGCCTGAGCCCGAGCCTAAGCCTTCATTTCGAAAATGGCCTATAATCAAGATTTGCATTTCCAAAGATGGCAGTTCATTGGTGCTGAATAGACCCGTTTTGCTGTTGCGCCAGGCAACATCAACAGCGCCCTCGTGTGTCCAGAATTCTCCATCAGAACTGAAGCCAATGAAGTACGATACTTGTATACCAGCTCTTTCATGTAAATAAGTATAACCATGATGTGAGTGCACAAAGTGTATTTTGTTAACTTTACTTTGAAAACAAAAAGACTGAATTGGTGAATTTATTTGCAATGTATTTATCGCTTTGTATGTGAGGTGCAGGGTATCGTGTATATGTTAAACTTAAAGTTATAATCAGAAAGGTAATGACCATTTTGTTTTGTTTTCAATGCCAACAACTCGCAAAATAACTGAAATACACAGATCTTTGAAATTGTGTTAGGCTTCTGTATATACGACCCAGCCACTTTGTGTATT
>OX465115.1:5877339-5889839 GCA_949987565.1 Luidia sarsii
CAACATGTAGAGTCAGCGGAGGGGAAGTAATTCTCTGGGATCAGTGGCTTTGGTGGAGGAAACTAGTGGGTCTTGCCTTCAGGTTTTTTGTTTTGTTTTGAGGGGGGGGGGGCTGCTGGTTTGTGGCCTGCATGATGAGGGTTGTTAAAATGCTAAGCGGATGTGGAGGAAGTGGAAGAGAGAGAGGGGAGGGAGGGAGGGAGAGGGGAGAGAGAGAGATGGAGGGAGGGAGGGGAGAGAGAGATGAAGAGAGAGTGGGGAGGGAGAGAGAGAGGGGAGAGAGAGAGATGAAGAGAGAGAGGGGAGGGAGGGAGAGAGAGAGAGGGGAGAGAGAGAGGGGAGAGAGAGAGATGGAGAGAGAGATAGGAGGGAGGGAGAGAGAGAGAGAGAGGGAGGGAAGGAGAGAGAGATGAAGAGAGAGAGGGGAGGAGAGAGAGAGAGGGAGAGAGAGAGGGGAGAGAGAGATGGAGAGAGAGATAGGAGGAGGGAGAGAGAGAGAGAGAGGGAGGGAAGGAGAGAGAGATGGAGGGAGAGAGAGGGAGGGAGAGAGAGGGGAGGAGAGAGATGGAGAGAGAGAGAGATGGAGAGAGAGAGGATGGAGAGAGAGAGAGAGGGGGAGAGGGAGAGGGAGGAAGAGAGAGATGGAGTGAAACAGAATAAGAGAGAGAGAGAGAAAGGGGAGGAGGAATAGAGAGAGATGGAGAGGGAGAGAAAAAGAGGAATGCGGTAATTGGTCAGTAGAGATTAGCTTGAAGTACTGTACATGTACATGTATATGGTGTGCAGCTAGTGGACATTACGTTGACCACCTGCTAGCCCCTATCATTGGACTGACCAACAACCAAATCTCAACCCATCCCCTCATCCCACCATTCCCTTTTATTACTGAGATGCCATATGAGAGAGAAAGAGAGAGAAGGGGGGGAGAGACAGAGAGAGAGGAAGGGAGAGGGAGAGAGAGAGAGGAGAGAGAGAGAGGGGGGAGAGGGAGGAAGAGAGAGATGGAGAGAAACAGAATAAGAGAGAGAGGGAGGAGAGAGAGAGACAGAGAGAGAGAGAGGAGAGAGGGAGGGAGACAGACTGAGACAGAGAGATAGATAGAGAGAGACAGAGTGAGAGGGGAGAGAGAGGGAAGGAGACAGACTGAGACAGAGAGATAAAGAGAGTGGGGTGACAGGAGAGAGAGGAGAGACAGACAGAGAGATAGATAGATAGATAGAGAGATAGAGAGAGGGGGGAGAGAGGAGAGAGAAGGATAGACGGAGAGAGAGAGAGAGAGAGACAGGACAGACAGGCAGAGGGAGAGGGAGAGAGAGGTAAGGGAGAGAGGGCTAGCCATTTCACTCAAGCCATGTTGGAACAGGCTGCCAATGTGAAGGAGGCATGCAAAGGGTTGGGTGGCAGGGAAGGGGGATTGCATGTATGGCTGGTCAGTGTACAGTTTACAGTGGGCATGTCTGAGGGAGGATGAGCAGACAGGAGGCTGGTGTAATTTGAGACACACTGCAGCCTCCTGGTCAGCTGGCTGGCAGGTTCCATTGTGTGCAGAGGGGTGGAAGGAAAGCCAGCCCAGGCTGGCTGACCAGGAGGGAGGGGGGGGGGAGGGGCAGGGGACCTTTTTAGGATTTGGGCCCAGCAGCATGGGAAGTAGACAATTAATGCCACAGTGGGCTAGCAGTATACATGTACATGTGCATGCAGTTATGCACAGTGCACAGGAATACGATATCGTCCATTATTTTGGCTTCTGCGATTGTGCCGTTCTTATACAACAATGGGATTCAGGGTTTGAATTTTCGCGTTTTTTTTGGTCATCCCAATCCTTGACTTCCGCCTCATTAAAAATGCGGGGTTATTTCGCGAAATGTCAATGCCCGATTCAATTTTCTTCCGAGGAGAAAATAATTCAAAATCCAGAAATGATAATTCTACTGGGGACGGAAGGGAGTAGCCTTATACATGGGCAGTGCAATCAATAGAATTTGGGTGAGAGGTAGACTTGCGTCCTCTACATAAGCTAAGTAGGGGATGATGGAATTAGTGCGATAGAAATGGCAAGGACACCTCACTTTGATCCGTTCACTGCAATGTTTAACCGTCCTACAGAGTTTAGAGAAACATGCTTTTAAGTGACAACAACAATAAAACTACACTTTTTTCCATGCAGTACCTTTCTCAAAAGCAGAATTCATTCTTTTGAGATTTGCAGAAATTTAAGTCAATCAGCCGATTTTCAACCTTTTTGTGGGGATCACTTGAATGATAAGATCCCATTTACAGAGGCAGAGTGCTTTTACTTGACAGCGCTCAGAGAGGTCATATCTACTTACTGTATTTCCCAGGGAATCATGAAAATCGGTTTAAGCTTAAATTCTGTAGATTTTTCATTCTACTCATTACTCAGTGCTGAAATCAAAATTGAATCATCTTGGCCAATTGCCAGTCTTCTCGGTCCCCCCCCCCCCCCCGGAAAACAGGAAATGAATTTCTTCACAAAGGAATGAATTAAAAATGGTGTGGGGGAGTGAGCCTTGCTAAGCAATCCGTTTCATTACGCTGAAGCATTTGTGAAGGTCTAATTTTTTTAATTTTTTTTTTTAATAATCTTGACACCGTGATTGAGTTTAGGCGACGTGGTCAGATGAGGTGCTCTTGAAATATACACACTGCCCAGCTGTCTGGTCAAGAGTCCAAATTAATCACCGCAGGTTAGAGCTGCCCTGTCGACAGCTGTGATTGTTTCACGCACAAGGTTTGTCTGAGTGTTCGTTATGGATGGGCAGGGACTACCTTAGAAACCTTAACAAGGACTGTGGTGTTTATTTTTCCCATCTGTGTATAATTGTCCATGACTCTGTAACGGAACCGACCAAATGCGAATAATTTGAGGCCGAAACTGAAATTAACATATATTTTTTTTCATCCCAGAATTGGCAAGAAATTCAAATCCAGCATTTCAGAAAGTGAAATCAAATTGGGAGCGCATTGCTAAAAATCTGATTGTGAATTGCACATTTGAGTAGTAAATTGTAAACTAGGGACTTTTTGTTTTGAGATACACCTGTACGCCAATGTATGCCTTAAAAAAAACCAATAGATTGCACTCGCATCACAATAGATTGCAGTCACATCTCTTATTAGTCAATTAGTCAATAACTAATTGGTTATCTCTTGTTTGAAACTTGTTCGTTCATCAACCTATCCACCTGTTAAGCACTGACACGCCCTACTCGTGAACCCGGCGTGTGTGTGTAAAAAAAAAAAACCCTATGACGAGAGTTTTGTCCCTTGGCCGGTATTGGCTGTAATACAGACACTCAGCTCTCCCCAGCTCCACATTCCTCCTCCCCCTCAAGTCTCAAATAAATTATTACTGTGCCTCTGCTTGGTTGGCTCTCGTCATCCTCCTCCTCTCCCTCCTCTCTCCCCCCCCCCCCGAAATAAATTGTCCCACTTTTCCCAGGTATCCTGGCCCATTTTCAGAGCTTCTCCCAGCCCCATGAGTCATCCCGTGTTTGGTGGTCTGTAATTGGCCTAGACCTACATGTACCGCTAGTTGGTCAGATGTTTTCCCTTCCCTTGCATTCCCTTGCCTTCCCTTGCCTTCCCTTGCCTTCCCTTACCTTCCCTTGCCTTCCCTTGCCTTCCCTTGCCTTCCCTTCCCTTGCTTTCCCTTCCCTTCCCTTCCCTTCCCTTGCCTTCCCTTGCCTTCCCTTTCCTTCCCTTTCCTTGCCTTGCCATGCCTTGCCTTCCCTTGCCTTCCCTTGCCATCCCTTGCCTTGCCATGCCTTGCCTTCCCTTGCTTTCCCTTCCCTTCCCTTCCCTTCCCTTGCCTTCCCTTTCCTTCCCTTTCCTTGCCTTGCCATGCCTTGCCTTCCCTTGCCTTCCCTTGCCTTCCCTTGCCTTGCCATGCCTTGCCTTCCCTTGCTTTCCCTTCCCTTCCCTTCCCTTCCCTTTCCTTGCCTTCCCTTTCCTTCCCTTTCCTTGCCTTGCCATGCCTTGCCTTCCCTTGCCTTCCCTTGCCTTGCCATGCCTTGCCTTCCCTTGCTTTCCCTTCCCTTCCCTTCCCTTCCCTTCCCTTTCCTTGCCTTCCCTTTCCTTCCCTTTCCTTCCCTTCCCTTCCCTTCCCTTGCCTTCCCTTGCCTTGCCTTCCCTTTCCTTCCCTTTCCTTCCCTTCCCTTGCCTTGCCTTCCCTTCCCTTCCCTTGCCTTCCCTTGCCTTTCCTTCCCTTTCCTTGCCTTCCCTTCCCTTCCCTTCCCTTCCCTTCCCTTCCCTTCCCTTTCCTTGCCTTCCCTTTCCTTCCCTTTCCTTCCCTTCCCTTGCCTTCCCTTGCCTTCCCTTGCCTTCCCTTCCCTTGCCTTGCCTTCCCTTCCCTTCCCGTTTCTCCTCATCTTTCAGATTGTATCGTTTCCCTTCTTGGAGTTTCTTGCGGTCATTTCAGATTTGGTTTGTGTCAGTGTTTGGGTTTTTTTCAGGGTGGGGTGGGGGTGGGGGTACAGTAGGTTCCCTAGTTTCTTTCCTCAGGCTCAGAAAAAAACCAGAGCAACTCCACGTATACTGCGACGTGCCTGTTTGAGGGTAATGTAGTCATGCATGGATTGTGCGGGCTCATTTCATCTTACTTCAATACGCACATGTGCACGATAGCTCTTCGGATTGACCGCCTTTCAATGGGTTACCGGGGGGGGGGGGGGGTACTTGTAGCGCGGCTGCCTCGTCCTACTGGATGCTGAAATGTTAATGAGTGCCCCTCCCCGCCCCCCCGCCCCTGGACTAGTGTACTGTACATAATGTACACTCTGCGTGCTGCCTTCCTAGTAAAGGCGGGTTCTCAAAATCAGTAATTCTGTGACACACGCACATTTTGTATTGTGTCTTGCATCCATGTACATGCACATATCATATGATTGTTTCTAATGAAGTAGTGTAGTGCTACATAGTACAAAACATTTATGCGTATTATTAAACTGTCCTTATCTTTCTTCAGCTAGACTTACTGTACATGTCACACAGCTATCTTTGCAGACATAATAATGCTTGTAATGCAAATGTACATGTACGTATGCATTCCTCAGTATACACATGTGTACATTGTACACAATAAACATGTACAGTGTATGTGTTCCTTAAATTGTTATTTTTTACTAGCTAGACTTAACACCGCTATCTTTACACATTTTGCAGACATAGCAATACTTGGGTGTGATTCTACATGTATTGCCTTGTGGAGACCTAGTCCAATACATATAGGGTATTTAATGAATACATGTGTGTAGGTCTCCACAGGGAAATTGTAAATATGTATACTGTATACATATAGGTCTCCACAAGTTTTTCACGAAACTGGTACATTGTATCTGGGTAAGAATCCTTCGCAAATTGAAGTACAGTATTAGGCCTATATATGAGGTCCAAAATATGGTCCAAATTTCTACCCAGGAAAGTGAATGTGGTTGAAATGGGAGCATTTTTAAGACATCGTTTCTCATTCTGTACAGTGCATGAGATCAAAGCAATGTCTCCACAAGGATGCAAAAATTAGTATAAATGTACTGTATGTGGTCCTAAGAGAATGATCCAAATCAGTTCAACTCCAATTACACGCACAGGGTGTAATGTAAATGTGTGTACATCATTTGTACATTACTTATTGCTCCATAGACCTCTAGCCACATGGTAGGCCCTTCAACAGAGCAATAATTCTTGTTTTGATTTGTAAGGAGGGGGGAAAAGCAGAGAAAGCAAAGCTTTGTGGAGTTTTATGAGGGGAGAGTGTTCCCCAAGGGATATAGAGTTACTCTCAGCAGCCAAACCTTTGGAACCTTGAAATTCCCTCTGCAGTGAGGAATGGTGCCTGGCAACATGTTATCATCGCAGCAACATGGCATGTTGACTCAATTATACCTGGGAACCCAAGGCCTCCACTGGAGGGGGGGAGGGGAAATTTTGTGAAATAGAAAAGAGAGAGGGAAAGGGAGACAACAGCTTGAAAACCTGGTGTTGGGTAGCGCCAGCTGTCAGGGTGAATATTTGCAGAAATTGCTGGAACTTGGTGGGGATCCCTAGAGTTTGGTGAGAACATGACACCTGGGTCATTGTAGCTGAGGCCCCTGGAAGAATCCGCAAAGCAGAGCTTATTTCTCTCCCCCCTCTCTCCCTCTCTCTGTCCCTCCTCCCTCTCCCTTCTTCCCCTCTCTCTCTCCCTCTCCCTCCCCCTCTCTCTCTCTCTCTGTCCCTCCCCCTCTCCCCTCTTCCCCCCTCTCTCTCCCCCTCTCCCTCCCCCCCTCTCTCTCTCTCTCTGACCCTCCCCTCTCCCCTCTTCCCCCCCTCTCTCTCTCCCTCTCCCTCCCCCCTCTCTCTCTCCCTCTCTCTGTCCCTCCCCTCCCTCCGTTTCAGTGTGTAAAAATCCATGGTAAAAACAATTGTGAACATCTGGGCTGTGAGATCATGTGCTTGTTTGTGTTATCATTTATGACATAGAGAGCATGCATCTATCCCTGGTCAAAAATAAATGTAAATACCTCCACATGTTGGAATTCTGTTTTTGCTGTCTGGCCTTCATTTTCAACGGTGGAAAAAAAAAAAACCCAGTGTGGAAGAAAAACATCACTAACCGCTTACTACTGACTTCAGTGACACAAGTTGGTAGAGCTCTTAAAAGGGCCGTTTCCACTGTCCAAATAATCGCGATTTGAATATTGTGAATATTGGGGGGGGGGGGGGGGTTTGCGTACCCACAGGCCGAAAAATAGCGAGCCGATTGTGGTCAGCAGTTGTGGTCAAATGGTGGGTGTGTCCTTGAGGGTGGCCCATGCAGGGAGACATAAATGAAGACAAGCGTGGATGTAAGACTTCCAGAAATTTCCGGATTTCCGTAAATGGCGTGATTTTTAATTTTTTTGGGGAAGTGGCATGATTTTTTTTCTTCACATTTCCGGATTTATTTGTTTGTTTTGGTTTTTTTTTTTAATGTCAAACTGGTATCTCAAACTGCTCAATTTTATCTGTTAAAACCCTAAAAACTGAAGGGCGTCTGCCCCCCTGTCGTGAATCTCGCAATCGCATCTCTTGGTCGCGTAAGCGCTCACTCGCAGTTGCACAATTTATTGGCCTTCGGTGATTTTCAGGAGATGACTTTGTCGGTCACTTACATCCCTGGTTGTGTTCGCAACTTGGATTGGATGAAACAAAATAAAGCATGAACTGTGGGAGAAGTTGGCCTGTTGTTCACCACACAAGGCGTATTTGTTGTGAGAAGTTGTGAGAAGGAATACTTGAGGCACACTACGCCTACTTGGCAAGTTGTTGGTAATCTGCCTTCATTGAGTCATGTACTATGCTGCAAGGGATCTCCCTACAGCGACTGAAAGACGGCAGTCTCTTCTCCCCCCCTCCCCCTTCTCTCCTTGTCTCTGCCTTGTCTCCTTCCTCCTCGGCCTTTTTGTCACGGTGTCTGCACATGCCGTCGTGTTGACACGCAAGGTCTCACCATCTCGGACTAGCCTCGGACTTGGCTGGGCCTGCATCCCTCCCCTCCCTCCCTCCCTCCCTCCCTCCCCAACTCCCCCCTTCACAGACAGCGCACAGACAGAGGTGTGTTTATTTTTATTGGTCGGCGAGCGCAGCGTGTTCTGGGGACTAGAGCGGCGTTGTCCGGGAGTCCGGCTGATCCTGGTGTCGCCCGTCCGTCGTCGGGGGGCGGTCAGGTCTGGCCAGAGGAGGAGGTGCCCAAGGAGATTGTTTACAGCCTCTCCAGCCAATTTGCTCGAGAGCTGTCGCCATTGCCGACCCGCCCTCCTCCCCCCTCACACCTCTTCTCCGACTCAAAAAAAAAAAAAAAAAACAGCAAGAAATTGGATTTAGGTGCTCGGAGTCTCTTTAAAGTGCAGTCTATCGAGTGGACGTTGCAAAGGTTGCTAGAAAAAACACAGTGGATGTGGGGCCGTGTGGCATTTACCGCATCACTTGGTTTCTTTATCTCATTTTTGTTTTAATTGAAATTCCACGGGTGATTGGATGAGCCACTTTCTTATTTCTCTTCTTCATCCTGGCGTGATAGGATGCATGCCTCCATCTTGAATTCTCTTGGCCATCTTGGGTACCCCCCCCCCCCCCCCCCCCGGTATGTTGTGTCCATCCAGCGCCACAGACCAAAAGGGGTTTTAGTTGAAAAGTCCAACGGGAGTTACAATGCTGTAGACGCCGAATTGAGAAGCATGAGTAAATTTTTTTTTTTCGCATGAAAGGAAAACAAATTGATGAATGAATGGGAGATAGCAGATGACCTGCATGGTAACATAATTGAGTAGGCCTACTGTATCTTTTCAGAAGGTTTTCAAATTGCATGATAGTGTGAATGTGACCGTGAGAGACATACAGTGATACCGTCTCCTAACGATCAGCCAACATTGTATCAGTTGCCGACAGATGCGTGATACGCAGTCTTATCGTTGTCGTCTTAATTCTGAAGTGGCTCCTCCCCCCTCCCTCTTCGTCCCTCCCTTGCCCCTCCCCTACCCCCCCATTCACCCTCCGCAGACATCCTGTCTCGGAAAGTGTCTTCAAAATAGAGACTGAAAGAGTCACCGATCTCTACCGGAATGGAGACTGAGGGACAGGGAGAGGAGGGACAGGGAGACTGCATGTATTAATGCACAATTGGAATGCTGTGAGACAGGCAACTGCGCAGGGTGGATGGGGGGAGGGGGGAGGGGGAGGGGGGAGGGGGGAAGTGAAAAGTACAGGTCGTTGCGCAGAGCATGTGGGATGTATGGTGTCGGGGCCTTTTTATTAGGAGCAATGTGTTTTATTGAAGTGCAATGTGGCGCTTGCTTGGGGGTAATCTGATGAGAGAGAGGGAGGGGGCAGAGAGGGGACAGAGAGAGAGAGGGAAGAGAGGGGGGGGGGAGAAGGGGGAGAGAAGGGAGGGAGAGGGAAGTAGAGAGAGATAGAGAGAGAGGGAGGAGAGAGAGATAGAGAGGGGGAGGAGAGAGAGAGGGGAGGAGAGAGAGGCAGACAGACAGAGAGATTGATAGAGAGAGGGGGAGAAAGAGAGAGAGAGAGAGAGAGGGAGGGAGAGAAACATGGGGAGAGACAGAAAGACTGACAGACAGAGAGAGACAGAGACAGAGAGAGAAGGGAAGAAAGATGATGGCAAATTATGAAATTACTGGCTGGTGAATGGTCTAGGTCTGGCTGGCTGTGAATGGGGCTGGGCCGCTGGGCTGACCCTAGCAGACAGGGGCCTGAGACATGTGGAATATTTCCCCCAGGCCCAGAACAACAACTATGATGATATACCAATCTTCTGCCAAAATTTGAAGAAAAAAGAGTAAGTAGATAGTAGAAATTGAAATATATTATGGGCTGGCTGGCCGGCTAAGTTTGAGAAACAAAAATGGCAAAGACAACTTTGACTGGTTTTGTGTACCAGTGCTCTTTCCATTTGAGCTATCCAGCCCTTAGATGGAGGCCTTCCCTAAATAGTCAACTAGTCTTAAGTTAGGGTCAGTCCCTGTGTGTGTTCCAATCTTAGTTGCCTGGTCTCTAAGTACAGTATGTATGTGCAGCAAGCAGTCCTCAGTCAACTTGTACCCTGTTCAACCCCCGTCCAAAACCCCTCCCCCTCACCCCCCACCCCAAACCGCTGGCTTTCGAGCACGACAGCTAATTTTACAATTTTAATTAGAAAGCATCACAGTTGATTTAAGGAGGCGGAAGTGAGCCGTGCGTTTTTCATGTCACAGGAAACCTTCCTGGCACCAGCCTGGGACAAGCCAGTCGCTCTGGCAGCCCCAGTCCCGTCCGTCCGATGTGGTTGAAGCTCTTTTTTTTTTTGGGGGGGGGGGGTTAGGGGTGGGTGGGGAGAGCGTAGACACCGTGCTGGAGCCTGGCAGAAGGAAAGGTTATTTTAAGGTGTCCCATCCGATTTCCTCCTTTGACTTGCAACGTTCCCCGGACACTAGGTCATGACCTTATATGGTAATATGGAGTCGATGGGATGATGGGAAGGTATTAGAGGAGAAGAGGGTGACTGCTGATTAACTACTGCCGTCTTTTTCTTCACCAATTCCTCTCTCTCAGACTTCGTTGACTTTGTCTTCTCTGTCTACTGTGTTTAGTATGTTATTATTGTTAGTGAAACAGTCGGACCGTTTGTTCGTTTTTTTTTGTTTCAGTTTCTTCTTCTTGTGCCGGATTCTTCTGCGCTCGTCTTCTTCTTTTCCTTCTGCTTCTTCGTCTTCTTTCTCGTCTTCTCCTCTTCTTCCTCCCCTTCCTCCCCCTCATGCTTCTTCTTAGCCTTCCTCGTCCTCCTCATCTTCGTCTTCTTCTTGAGTAGCCTCCCTCCGTCTCCTTCCTCCCTTGATGGATGGTCATCACGACCCTGTTCTTTGAATCAGCGAGCCACTCTATATCCTCCCCGCTCCTTCCGGCTTCAAGTAGGGCTGAAGAAACTGGAGCACACCGGATGGAGAAAAAAAAAGCTGAAAGAAAAAGAACCGGAGCAATTTCAGGCGTTGCGTTCTTAACCCAGAAAAGGTAAAAACCCCAAACGGGCCGGATATCGATTGAAAATATGATCAGCCGTTGAGCTGCTCGCTTCAATGTGGGTGTCCCGTGGCCGGTGAATCTTTTTTTTTTTTTGAGGCACGCCTGAATGAATTGTGAAGGTAATGTCAATAGAGATGATTTTTTTCAGGGGAAACCTTAATGGTGATGGTTCCTTTGTACTGATTATGTTGCAGTCCATTAGTCGATGCTCCTGGGCCTAGCCTTTGAGTGAATCAAGCGAATGTCAAATTTATTTGGGGAGAATTGGAGCAGTCAGGTGCAGAGGGTCTTTCATGTTTGTCAAAGAATGGAGGCTGGATGTGAGCAGAGGTGGTTAAAGGCAGCATGTTGTCCAGGTGCCCCCTGGTTAAAGCCCTCTACCCTAGTCATTGCCTTGGTGCCCCTGGTCATTACCTTGGTGCCCCTGGTCATTACCTTGGTGCCCCTGGTCATTACCTTGGTGCCCCTGGTCATTACCTTGGTGCCCCTGGTTAAAGCCCTCTACCCTAGTCATTGCCTTGGTGCCCCTGGTCATTACCTTGGTGCCCCTGGTTAAAGCCCTCTACCCTAGTCATTGCCTTGGCGCCCTGGTCATTACCTTGGTGCCCCTTGTCATTGCCTTGGTGCCCCTGGTCATTGCCTTGGTGCCCCCTGGTCATTGCCTTGGTGCCCCCTGGTCATTGCCTTGGTGCCCCTGGTCATTGCCTCGGTGCCCCTGGTCATTGCCTTGGTGCCCCCTGGTCATTGCCTTGGTGCCCCTGGTCATTGCCTCGGTGCCCCCTGGTCATTGCCTTGGTGCCCCTGGCCATTGCCTCGGTGCCCCATTGTCGTTGCCTTGGTGCCCCTGGTCATTGCCTTGGTATCCCATGGCCTTTGGTTATGACTTTTGCTCAGACTTGAAGTCCAAATACTCCACTGACCGAAGCTATCAACCCCACAATTGGTTGCCCCCTCCTGCTACTGCTAGGAGTGCACTACCTGTGTCAATGTGGGCTACCAGCCATGCAGCCTAACCTAACCGAGTTGTAAGAGAATCAACTTTTGGTATGTGGCATTAAACCTTCTCTTGTCCCTCTGGATTCCTGCGATGACCAAATCTTCCCTAGTCATCCTCTTACCAATGACCTGTCCATTCCTTGCCTTTGGCCTTGATCGCAAGAGACTCCTGAAAAAAAAACCCCCAGTAAATTACATCCTTGAGGGAGAGGGGGGGGGTGGTTTGTAGTGTCCAGAAGGAAAAGGGTAGGGGGTTAGATGGAAGAGCTAATTTGAGGTCCACCGGGGATTGGAGATTGTTTCCTTGCGTGATAGTCCTAGTGAGTCCTGCTTCCTGCCACTGGCGCTAGTCTTTAACCCAGAATCTCCCCCTCACTCCCTCCCTGCCCCACTCTCTCCCTATCTCCCTTCCTGCCCCTCTCCCCCCTCTCTCTCTCTCCCTCCCCACTCTCTCTCTCATACCCTCCCTGCCCCCTCTCTTTCTCTCCCTCTCTTTCTGTCTGTCTCCCCCCCCCCACTCTCTCTCTCTCTCTCCCTCTCTCTCTCTCTCTATCTCTCTCTCTCTCCATCTCCCTCTCTTCCCCCTTCTCTCTCTTCCCCTCTGTCTCTCCCCCTCTCCCCACTCTCCCACTTTCTGTCAGTTGTGGGCCAGTTAGGGGTGAATCACAGTGTCAAGCCATAGATTTCTGAGTAAGCCCGCTGAGGCCTACAGTTTTGGACTATGAGAGCAAGTTTCCTGAGGTGAGCCGTTATGATTTGGGTCGGCGAGAATATATTATGATTCCCGAGTCATGGTTTCCCTGAGGTTGTGCAAGGCGAGGTTAGTGTTGAGCCATCTCCGTGCACTACGCAATGTCCAGACCTTCCTTCAGACAAAGGAAAAGGGAGAATAAGTCTTGCTATGATTTCTCCGCAGTCTGTATTCAAGCCTAAAGCCGCGTTTCCACTGGAAT
>OX465115.1:5894839-6100145 GCA_949987565.1 Luidia sarsii
TGAAATGCTGAGGGCTGCTTGAAATCCAGTACAGGTACATGCCACACATCCACTGGTCTGCAGGCTTAAGACCACGACACTGCGACAGTAACCCGGCAGGACTTGTATAACTCACACACTGTGGCTCCTAAGCCGCGTCCGCACTGGACTTATTTTTTACCGAGCCCGTGGGTAACATTCCAATGGGTAAATCTTCCCGGCGTCCGCACTTGGACTTTCGACTCGGGTAAACTAACCGAGACGACGCAGTAAAACTAACCGACTGGCGCGTATAAACGCAAGAGGGCGCTATGGTGGTGACCTTTCACCGGATGTAAATACCATAAAACTACGACACGTCGACCCTGCTCGAAAAGTAAACAACATTGTTGTATTGGGACCATGGCACGTCACGTGGTATTTAGGGCCTCTGGCAATGCGGGGCGCCGGATGTGGTTTTTTACCGAGTCGTTTACCGAGACGTCGTGTCCGGATTGGACTTTTCGGCTCGGTTAAACTGACCTGGTCAATTTAACCGGGCAGAAGTTGGTCGGTTAAACTACCCACTGGAGTCGGGTAAGTTACCTGGGAGGAAAACTTTCTGGCTGTCCGCACTGGACTTAAAATGGTCAATTTACCCATTTGCTCGGTTAGTTTACCCATTTTAAGTCCAGTGCGGACGCGGCTCAAGTTTTCTCTTGGACGAAGTCTTTGATCAGTAGTTTAAGAAATCAAATGTGTTTTCTGGTTCTCTCTGTTTACTGCCATCAAAAAACAAACTCAAAATCAAACACTTGATGAGGTTGGACTTTGTAATGTGAACAAAACCAGCGAGAAAACATTGTGATTTGTGTACTGGATCTCATCCAGAAAGAAGAAAAAAAGTGGGGGGGGGGGGGGAAGGAGCAAGGTCAACGAAAAGGAATGCAGAAAAATAGTTTGAAAAAGAGAAGAGAAAAATGCAAACAAACACTTCACCCAACTGCATTCATTGCCTTTGTGAGAACCCTCCCCTCATTTGTAAATGGAAGGGTCTTTTCTCTGGGTCCCTTAGGCTTGTTCCTGATGTATCTGAGGTCAAAGATCAGCGAGCATTACCCTCATTTTTGTTGGGGGGGGGGAGAGTTGATGGGGCTAATGTGATGGTGTGTGTGTGACCAAGGAGGTATTAGGCGAGCACCTCCTTGGTGTGACTTGGATGCAGGCCAAGTGAGTGCATGCAGGAAAGGCAAGGCAAGGCCCCCTTGAGAAGGAGTAATGTAGTTGTCCTGGGACTGCCCTGGCCTGGTTGTCGCTCGGAACCATGGGGGCATTTCTTCCCCACTCTGCAAAATAATCTCGTGCTTCCCATAAAACTTGTATCCACACGCACCACACAATCGCGCTGCAAACGAAATGTTTTGGCTAACCGAGGAGGATGGATAGTGTGGCTGATAATTTGTAGGCGGGTGCTTTGGCAGGACAAGCAGGCAGATTGATTGTGGCAACTGCCGGGGGGGGGGGGGGGGGGATATTGAACCCAAATACTGACAATTTTTTTGTTTGGGCCTCAGTCTCTCTCTCTCCCTGGAGGCACCACACTTGTGGTGGTATTTTCAAGCTATTTTTGTTCTTTTTATAGACGCATTATTTAGACTCTCTTCACAGCTGTCCTTGTGTAGATCAGGGTCCACCTCCCCTTCAAGATCCTTAGCTCTGAAGCCCCTGCAGCAACCCTGGCCTCCCAAACTACCCTAGCCCTGGCTGAGGAAAGTGGCTTCATAAATCAATCAGCCTGGTGAAAATAGAAAGTAGAGGAGAGACAAAAGCAAGAGAGACAGAGAGAGTGGATAACAGGTTCTGACCCCTGAACCTACTTTAGGTGATTCTCACTCCTTTATGGCCTCTTACTTCCCCCCCTCCCTGACTTGCATCCCTAGTGGGTCCTGCACCCACTCTCACCAGCACCCACATCATCCATTGTCCCAATTTTCTTCTCTGTCTCCCTCTTGCTCCACCTCTCTTTCGTCTCTCTCTTCTCTCTCTCTCTTCTCTCTCTCCCCACCTCTCTCTCTCATTCTACCTCTCTGTCTCTCCCTCTCTGTCTCTCATTCTACCTCTCTCTCTCTCTCTCTCTCTCACTCTCTCTCCTTCTCCATCTCATTCTACCTCTCTCTCTCCCCCCCCCCCCCTCTCTCTCTCTCTCTCTCTCTCTCTCTCTCTCCCTCTCTCCCTCTCTCCCTCTCTCTCTCTCTCTCTCTCTCTCTCTCTCTCATCTCTCTCTCTCTCTCTCTCTCTCTCCCTCTCATTCTACCTATCTCTCTCTCTCCCCCTCTCTCCTCTCTCTCTCTCTCTCTCTCTCTCTCCCTCTCATTCTACCTATCTCTCTCTCTCTCCCCCTCTCTCTCTCTCTCTCTCTCTCTCTCTCTCTCTCTCTCTCTCTCTCTCTCTCTCTCTCCCTCTCATTCTACCTCTCTCTCCCCCTCTCATTCTCTCTCTCTCTCCTCTCGTCTCTCTCTCTCTCTCTCTCTCTCTCTCTCTCTCTCTCTCCATCTCTGTCTCCCTCACTCCACCTGCCTCTCTGTCATTCTGTATATTTTCTCTCTCCAGGCTTGGACATTAAATGATTTAATTTGTGGGAATTTGAGATTGTTAATGTACTCATTTATTTGTCAGGAGGTAAATCGCTGGTGAGGTTACATGCACCCCGGGAGTTGGAGGTAAGGGCGCAATTGCACCGGAGACCGGTATTGAGTTCAGTCAGTAGCCTTTGTGTGGAACCGTTCTGTTTTCTTCATTGAAGTGTGGAGGGTAGGGCGGACATGAGCCAGCAGTTCAATGACCTCAATGTCCCTCCCCTGTCACCAGATGCAGTCAGCAGATGCAGATGTAAAGGGGAAAGGGGGGGGGGAGGGGAGGCTGACTAACCTCTGACCCCTGGCTATGATCATGCTCCAAAGGCCTTTTGGACTTATCATTCTGAGCAGGCTGGTCTGGACAGACGCACTTTCAGGCTGCTTGAAGGGGCAGTAGGTACATGGCGGCTGCAATCTGTTTACTTGCAGTTGTAAAAGGTCAAATTTTTATGGGAAAGTAAAAAAAAAAAGAGTAAACAAATGTACAACCAGTGACTCCTTCACTTCAAGTTCTCACGGAATGCGAGATAAACGGAGACAGATGGCCTCCACTGTGCGCAGTGTCCAGCACACACAATGAGGCCTGGGTCTTGTCAATCTGGGTGAGGATTTTGAAAACACATAATTCTTGGAAATTCATGCGAAAGGTCCTGCTGGGATCGTAATGTCGGAGGCTGTCTCCTTTTTTTCCCAGGGAGAATCGCCTTTTTGGGGGCGATTGAAGTCACCAGGCGACAGGTTTACCGGATGATTTCTGTAGATTTGTTGGAGGATTTGTCTGTGAGTGTGAGGGAGGAGACAGGGCAGGCCGGAGTTTGTCACGTCACTGCTGGTTTTTGTGTTTGGTGAGAAGTGAGGGAGGGGACATTGTGCTCCAAAACAGGACCGCTGCAAACCACCCCCTCGCCCCGTTCTCCTCTCACTCCCGCTTCCAAATGTCATCAAACTTTTGGAAGGATTTCTGTGGAAGGTTAATGCTCCCTCTATACACCCCCTCCTTCCCTGCCCTCTCTCTTCTCTGTCCTTCTCTCTCCCCTCTCTCCCTCTCTTTCCATCTCCCTCTTCCTCCCCTCTCTTCCTCTCTCCCTCTCTATCCCCTCTCTCTCTTTCTTTCCCTCTCCCTGTTCCTCCCCTCTCTCCCTCCCTTTACACTCTCTCCTCTCTCCCTCCGTCTGTCTCCCCCCTTTCTCCCCTCTCTCCCTCTCTCCTTTTCGCCCCTCTCTCACCCTCTCGCCCCTCTCTTCCCCTCTCCATCGCCCCCTTCTCTACCCCCTCGCTCCCCCTCTCCCTTGCCCCCTTCTCTCCCACTCTCTCCTTCTCGCCCCTCTCTCACCCTCCCTCCCCCTCTCCCCCTCCCTCCCCCCTCTCCCTCGCCCCCTGATTGTGCAACCATTCATTCAGTCTATGAAAAGGAGGCAATATTGGAACGTGAGGGAAAAGGGAAAGGGAAGTATAGGTGGGTGGTGGGGAGGTTAGGTACGTTCTTCCTTGTGGGCAGCCTATCATGTTGTGTTTTGATGTATTGTGGGGGTGGAGGGCTAGCCAGTCAGTCAGTCAGCCAGTCAGTCGCCCTGTCCAATGTCTGTTTTTCCCAGAAACTAACTCAAGGCCGAGCAGGGGATGGGAAGGGGAGGGGTTGGGGGGGGGTTGTTGTTAGGTGAATGACATGACAGTTCAGGTGGAGATGGCATCAACATTGAAGCAGCACATGATTGGACAGGCTGATTTCTTCTCCTTTCATCTTCCTCTGCCTCTTTTTGTCCTTTCCCCTTGGTGGGGTATTTGCAATTGCAGTTGCATTGAATTGAATTTGTACAGCGAAGGTCTTTGGCATGTGGAATTTTTTTTGTCCCGCTTGGCAGCTTGCCAAGGCGTGTTGTTTGAACATCCGTTGCAATTGGATATCTGGATTTTTTTTTTGATTTTTTTTTTTTATAAAGAATTACAACTATGGGTTGCTGACATGGGTTGTTGTGGTGCAAAGTTATGTTCCAGGGCAGTTACCCGCATAAACACGGCCACATTGAGAGGCTTGAAATGCCCAAGCACAAGACTGGCTGTACGACTACCAGTACCCCACTGGGTTCAGTGTGAGGGGTGTGGGGGGGGGGTGTCCCCTGGTGGTGGCCCGACCTCCGATCTTTTGACCTCTGGCCCCTTCACCCTGTACAGCATAGTGTTCACCTGCTGTGGATGTTGTCTGAGAGCTTGTCCTTCTCTGCTCCCAGGTTAACCTCTGTCACATCCTTGAGAACATATCCGCCTTGGCATGGGGTGACTTACTGGAAGAGACTACATGGAGATACAATCATGGACATACAGACAGACTGACAGACAGAGACAAATAGAGAAGAAGCAGACAGACCAACAGACATGCAGGTAGCCAGACATTGACAGGGAAATAGAGACAGACAGGCAGACAGACAGACAGGCAGACAGACAGACAGACATGTTGGTTGGCAGACACTGACAGAGACAGAAGGATAGACAGACAGATATACAAGCATAATGGACAAAAAGGCAGACAGACAGACAAGCTGGCAGGCAGCTAGGCAGACAACAAGACAGACAAACAGGCAGACAGACATGGCAACTTTAAAGCAATCCATGTAAACATCAATCATAAATTTAATATTGTCCCATGAGGCACGGCAAGCGATATCTGTGTTAACTAATGCTGCCCAGGAACTTCCATAATACTACACAAGCAGATTTCATAACGGCAGTATATGGGCCATCCAGATACATGTACCCTCTTGGGGAAGGCCAGAAGAAAGAAAAAGCCTGAAGTTTAGATATGGGCCAACCCCCTCACTCAGCTCCTGCCCTAGTCCCCAGTCATGTGATTTCCACCAGAGACCTTGAGAGTACCAAACAAAACCCATTATTGCAGTTTTGAGGGGGCATGTTCCATTGGAGCACGGGGGTGTTAGGGTAGGGGGAGTGGAGGGGCTTTAGGGCTGGTGCATTAGCCCCCAAGGCCACCTTGTTGATCTGAGCTGAGGTCACATTGTTCCCTCTGTTGCCCCCCCCCCCTCAGCCCTATTTTATTTGCCATGTTTTTCCTGGAGAGCAAGTCAGAGGGAGGGAGCGCATGGGGAGAGAGAATCAGGGAGGGGGAGGGGGAGAGAGACAGACAGAAAGACAGACAGACAGACAGACAGACAGACAAAGACAGACAGAGAGGGAGAGAAGGATGGAGAGAGAGAAAGAGACAGAGAGAGGGAAAGGGGAGGGTAGAGTGAGAGACAGACAGACAGAGACAGACAGAGAGGGAGAGAAGGATGGAGAGAGAGAAGAGAGAGAAGGATGGGAAGAGTGATAGAACGAGAGAGATCGATCGAGATTGAGAGAGAGAGAGAGAGAGAGAGAGAGAGAGAGAGAGAGAGAGAGAGAGGGGAGAGGGAGAGAGAGAGGGAGAAAGAGAGAGAGGGAGAGAGAGCGAGAGGGGGGAAGGGTAGAGAGAGGTAGAGGGATTGAATGTGTAAGGTTCAGGGTGGTAGGTTAGGGCAAGGGCGATGTGAATATTGACAGATTGTTTGCATGGGTTGTTTTGTTAGAGGGAGGGGATGTCTTGGGTATCTTCCCTCCACCCCCTGAGAGGAGAACGGCGCTACGTGCTGGCTGTTGGGAATCCAAAGGGTGGACATCATTGTTGGGCGGGATAGCTTTTTCCTTTCAGACCCAGAGGTTGATTTCTCCGGGATCAGAAAGCAGCCGATTGCCGATATGGCAACTGGGAAGGGGCTTATCAAACGTAGGATCACATTGAGATTGAGTATAAAGGCCTCTTCAGACGACGCTGAAAAAACTCTCCAGGCTTGAGAAAATGTCTCATGTGTGAGAAATATTACAAAATTGCCATCGTGTGAAAGGTCACCAACGCTTGAGAGTGACAGACGTCCCTGGAGAAACCTTGAGAGATTTTGTCGCAGGTCCGGACCTCCGACAAATCTTTTGCTAGCGGAGGATTTCTCACGGGATCCTTGACAATCGATCGTGTGAAGGGAGGAACTGTTTATTGTACGACGTCCCATGCTATACGCTAAATTCTCTCTCAGGCCTTGCCAGGTTTTTCGGAGTGGTCTGAAAGGGATCTTAGGCTTTATAAAATCCACGCCAGGTTGATCAATGACAGCTCTGCTTGTATAACCTCCCCTCACTCAGTCTCTTGTCAATTCAAGGCCCCCCACCCTTACCCATCTTCCCTCACCTAGTATAGACAAAACAAAATCAGTCTGGCATTCAGAAATCATCTCCGTGGCTCGGTCATCAATCGCAATCTCTGAGCTGTCAGATGATTCCCCGCCGCTGGTTTGTGGTTTTTGCGGTTAATACATTTTGCTGTCAGATGTAAGCGGTGGCCCGATGTGGTTTGTGTGATAGTGATCTGGTCTGCCCTGTGCTCACTCATAGGCACACTGCCCATTACATCTTTGACAGGTGATTAATTTTGGTGCGGGTTTTTTTTTCTCTCTTTTTAGACGAGGTGGGTGGTGTGATTTTATTTATTTTTTAAGAGTCTCCTGAGGATTGCAAACAAATGGCAAGGGAGACGAAAAAAGATGAACTATATATTTCAACTGGACTGCAGATCGAGACGTGCGCAGTACACGTTTTGTCATTATTTTGTCATGCATGATCTTCATTTGTCATGGTCTTTGCCTTTATGTGACTTCTATTCCTGTGATGGTCAAGTGTTGTCCCCAAAGCCGCGTTTCCAAATTCCACTGGACTTAAGAAAATGGGAAGTGTAACGGAGAGGATGGTAAGATTTCAGTTGGGTAAATCTCGGCAGCGTTCCCACGTGGAGTTTGACAATGCAATTACTTAACATGGACCTTAGTTAACTTTGCATTTTCGATGGGATTGGATTTGCTCATTCGTCATCAAAGCCTGACTTTGAGAAAGGTCCTGCAAGGATCGGAACGTCAGGCCCACTCGATTTTGAGAAAGGCGGGCTTATTTTGAACGCGACCTTTTTTATTCGTTTTGTCTTTTTTCTCGGGCAGGGTTACGACGAGAACGGCAACCCGAAGAAGATCAAAGTGGAGGAGGATTCTTACAGCAAGGATGCGGTCATCACCTCAGCCTGGGCAGGGGACGGTATGTCCCTCCAGCGGCCCTCCGCCTTCCGACCCTGGTCCCCATCCGCGTTGGCCAAGGACAGCAAGGGACTGCCCGAGCACGGCACGGTGCTGGTCCGAGACAGGTCAGTGCTTTGGTGCCGACTCTGGCAATCTCCTTCAGTCACTTCCTACCGAATCCTATTGTCCTAGTGTAGGAATGTGTAGGATTGAGGGCATGTGGAGTTTTTGTCACTGTAGGAAAAAGCAGGATACAGGTTACAAGGCCCAATGTGACGGAGGATGATTCTTTGGGTTTGAGGGTATGTGGAGTTTTTTGTTACTTGAGGAAAATGTAGGATCCAGGTTACAAGGCCCAATGTGACGGAGGATGATTCTTTAGGCTTTGAGGGCATGTGGAGTTTTTGTCACTGTAGGAAAATGCAGGATACAGGTTACAAGGCCCAATGTGATGGAGGATGATTCTTTAGGATTGAGGGTATGTGGATTTTTTTTTACTTAAGGAAAATGTAGGATCCAGGTTACAAGGCCCAATGTGATGGAGGGCACTTGGTAGTAAAAATATTATATTATCACAAAAAGGAGTACCGGTAGGTACCAATGGTTCAGGGAGACACTGTTGGACTGTCAGGTTTGGGGCTTTTAACTGAAGGATTGAAGGATTGTGCAGGATTCAGGTCATGTGCTAGAAACAAGTGGTGGGTAGTTAGGGTAGTTAGGGTTGTTTAAAACTTGGACACTAGTGGTGCCTGGATTCAAAGTGCCAGGCGCACAGCAACACCACCGGCACTCCGAATTTGGAGGTCCCTGCGCGAAGTTGTTAAAGCTTTAAGAATAGGCTGCAACCTTTCAGTGGCTGATAGCAGATTGGTCTGGTGCCAACGTTTGTTCCCAGGAAGAGAAGGCTTGGGAGGTGGGATAGAGGGTTTGGGTTTTGTTTTTTGGGGGGCGGGGAGACAATTAGCTCAGCAGCGGACGAATCGTGCGAGGTCAGTCGAGGTCGGCTGTGCTGCGGTTGCCCCGGGCAACCGATAAACGGTCTGCGGGAGCCAGTGGAGACATTGTCATAGCGACTAACCTCGGCTGACCCTTTGCCTTCACTGCGAAAACAACCCCCAGAAAGTTGGGCTTGAGAAATGGGCTGTTTCAGACATCGGTGATTTTTGAGTTATTTCCAATTAAAAGTTTCGTGAAAACCTTGTGGAGACCTATACACTTTTACAATTTCCCTGTGGAGACCTATTCAACCTTTTGGACTATTGGTCTCCACAAGGCACTAGATTCGCGCCCCTTTCTGTACATGCACTTGGCTCTTTATTTGTAGGGCCTTGCGTGGGAAGGTTTCAGTGTGTTGGAGGGGTGTGGTGGGGCGGAGAGGGGACGAAGGGAGGAAGCTGCACGGCGATAGAGGTTGGCTCTGCGAGGGACGTGAGGGTTTCTTTCATGTGCATGTTCTAGTCCAATGTAGGTCGGGTCAGAGGCAGACTGCACACACTCGCTTTGTGAACATGTACACGTGTACGCAGCAGCTGTTGCGTTAGGAACTTACTGGCAAAGCGCTTGTGATTGCAAGCACTATTTGATCTCCCCGCCCCAAGCACACTTTCCAATCTTTTTTTTATCAGTCCTCTGATTCGGCCAACCGTGCCTTTATGGAAAGTGCGTCCTCAAGTTTGAATGATAGTGCGATTGCGATGGTGTTTTTTTTTTGGCATGAGTCCAATTCGTAGAGCTTTATGTACATGTACAGTGTACACGCACGTATTGTATGCCCAATACATTGTGTAGCATCGTGGATAAGGGGACACCCTGTATGTATGCATGAAGTATTTCTTTCTGTAACAAAAAAATATGAATAAATGCAATTTCGAGAAATTCTTATTATACAACTTGTTTCGCTTTATGTAAGAAGGGCAGGGGGTCTATGGAAAGCAATGATCTGATGTACATGTACTTGTACTTGTACATGTACTTGTACTGTACACTCTGAAGCCAATGCAGTGGTAATCTTTCCGGCGTTTTCAAATTTCGATTGGACTTTGTTGGAAGAAGTGAACATTGGATCAGATTTCAGGAACATGTACAGTGTACAATACATGCTAAACTATGAATATGTAGGATTATATTGTACAGTGTAGGCCTACATGTACATGTACAGTGTGCAGTACATGTGCATGTACATGTATGAACCTGTATGAATAATACATACATGCATGTACATTTATCTATGAACTCATTAATAATATTAGCAGCTTCAGTTTAGCATAAAGTCATAGGGCCTGCAGAATAACCAGTTGAAAATATTGCATCCAGGGTTTTGTCCTTCACCAGATGCAGATGTTGTCAATTCATGAATTCATGGTACTGTACATGTACATGTACTGTACTGTACAAGTGTACATGTACAGATGTAAAGTATGTGTGTGGAATAAATGGGAGTAAGCTACCTCCTTGGCTACAGTATGCTCAATGCACAGTAGGCCTACATGTGTTGTACATGCATACACTCTTACAGTTATGAAGGAGTACAAGATATACACACTGTGCATGTGCTGTGCAAATACATGTACTAGTACATTACATTGCATCTTAGTTCATTAGAAAAGTACAGTGTTCATGCTTGTACAACATGTATATAGTAATCTTGAGCATTGTGCTGGTATATTGAAGACTACTGTATGTGGGACATGTACATGCAATACATAGATCATATTAATTGTAGACCATGTACAAGTGCTCTGCACAGTTACATACATTACAGTGTACATGCACACTGCATGCATGGGCAACAGCACCTTTTGTTGGCCCCTCAGTACTTGGGCCGCCCCTATCCATTTACACACAGCCGGCCCAGCATGGGCCAGAATAGGCTTAACCTCAAGCCACTCACCAGCTAGACCCATAGAGGGAAGCCATGCAGTAGGCCTTTGCATTATATAGAGGCACACAGTGGACTCTTCAGCACCATAAATGTACATGTACATTGTACTCAGCACATAGTTGAAGCCTGAAAAGATAGCATGCCATGGAACATGGCTGTGCCCATACTTTAGTGTGGTCCTTCCCTTGATGCAGGCAGGGAGAGAGAGAGGGGGGAGAGGGAGAGGGAGAGGGAGGGAGAGAGACTGAGAGGGGTGAGAAGGGGAGGGAGAGAGAGGGAGAGAGAGAAAGGGGGAGAGAGGGGGGGGGAGGGGAGAGATGGAGAGAGAGGGAGAGATGGAGAGAGAGGGAGAGATGGGGAGAGAGAGAGACTGAGGGGGAGAGAGAGAGAGGGGGGAGAGGAGAGAGAGGAGGGAGAGAGAGAGAGAGACAGAGGGAGAGGCAGACAGAGGGGGGAGAGAGGTATAGAGAAGGAGAGGGGGGGTTGGGGATGGTGCAGCATGGGTGGCCAGGGCTTGGTCAAGTCCGGCTAGACAGCAGACAGGTTGACCCAGCCAAATATGTGACCTTTAGGATCAATAGGAGACTTGAGTTTGCTAGATGCGTGGTCAAGGGCATAGTGGGTGTGTGGTGTGGTTGTGTGTGGTGTGGTTGTGTGTGGGGGGGGGGTGGAGGCTGGGTTAACCCCCACTGGCTTCAGACTGATATCGTCTTTTGTCGCAGTGGCTGGGCGCGCCCGGGTATCCACAATGGCAGCAGACATGCGGTGTAGAAGGAGAGAACCGTCACTTTGCCAAAGAGGCTTACTCTGTTCAAAATGAACATTTTAATTTTTTTTTTGGGGGGGGGGGGGTGGGGTAGGTCAGCAGGGGTGATCCAAAAGCTGTATCATATTAACATATTGCTCAAATTTTGGGGAGAAAAAAACTTAAATTTAATTGGGGGGATTTGTGTTCCACCATATTTTTGGTTATATTTCTTTTTTTTGGGGGGGGGTTTGGGTGGTCCGAACACTGCAATTAGCATATTTGCACAAACCTGTTATAGAAAACACTTCCTCAGTATCAAACAGTCGAGGTTTGGACTTTGGAGGAAGTATTTGGGTTTGGTTTTTTTTCTTTCTTTTTTTCCCTGAAACGTTCGGGTCAGGTAACGGCTAATTTGCTACATCCACTGGCGTATAACTGCTCTATGAGTACACGAACCCTCGCCTTCCCCCTAACAAAGGTTGAGCAAAAGGTTTACGGCTCGATCACCCATGGTTAAATTCAAGGACAGAGTCGTCAGAATGATTAGGGTTAGGGCTAGGCCAGGTCGGAAAGGGAGTGGAAAAATACACCGTCCCCTCCTCTCCCCCGAAAAGAAAGAAAGACAGAAAGCAAGAAAAATAAGACGATTTGGACATAGCACCTTGACCAACAAGAAGATAGCCCATTAGGCAGTGACTGAGCAGATCGAAACTCATCGTTGCCGTTGCCATGGAAATAATTCAGCCAGCGAGGAGGAGGGGGAGGGGCATTGATCGGCCGCTCTCAGATGTTTGGATAAGAAATGATGAGGGTTCGTTGAGATGGAAAGCAATTCTGTGCCAAATGAAAGACGATTAAAAATGGGAATAGACAGCAGGAGAGATGCTCTTTACAAATGTGTGTGGATTTGGGGTCAACAGGCTTTTTTTTTTTTCAAGACCCATATTTATTCGCAGTATTGGTTGGGTTGGTGGATACCATAGATTGCGTTTTGTTTCGTAAAAAAAAAAAAAACAGGTTGAATTTTCAGTTGTCAGCTTACCTGGGAAAGATTGGGCTGAGATCTATACATCAGACAAAGATATCTTTAAGATAGACAGGCAGGCAGGCAGACAGGCAGACAGGCAGACAGGCAGACAGGCAGACAGGCAAACAGACAAACAGACAGAGAGACAAACAGAGAGACAGCTATCAGTTAAATGGTCTTTTCTCTTACAATGACAAGATGTGGCAATCAGAGATTGATTCTGTATAATGTTGTTAAGCGCCTTGAGCGTCTTTGCAGACGGATTCTGGCGCTCTAGAAATGTCCGTTATTATTATTATTATTATTATTGAATTGCATAAAAAAGCACCACATTCATCGCGCATTACTAATTACGTGAAATTACATTTACATGCAAAATGACAAATAATCCCTCAAAAGTCCACTCATGAAACCTGGGCAACAAGGCCGTCTATCCATTCCCGTACTACCCGTGACAAACAGAACTCTGAATTATCATTCAATTCAATTAAAAAAATAAACAAGTCTACAAATGACAAGCTGCATTGACCACACATAATACCTCCGCCACATTGAAATTTACTTGCTGGCTACATGTAATTATTTCTTGAGTTTGGGTGTGAGCTGGGTAGACCACCCCATGGGTTCAGTGGGAACCATCATGTGTCACCCGAGGTTGAATTTGAATTTAACTTCCTGTAACAAGTTTTCTATGAAATGAATGCCTTTGGAAATCCTAGAAACTGAATTCTAACACGTTGGCCAACAAATATACCGGATAGATATGAGCAGCATGCATTCCTGCGACGTTGGTATCCATTGATAAGTGTACATGTACAGTAGTACACACCAGTACTGTGTTTAGCGTGGATGAATGTTTTTTGAAAACTTTGTCCTAGACCTTGGTACTGACTACTGTAGTATTTTTCTAAATATTGTAGTTTTCCTATGGCTGTACAAACCCCAGTGTGTACAGTATAATAGTCACCGTACCACCTGCCAGTGACATTGACCAGCGGCGAATCAATAGTTTGAGGGAGAGGGGGAGGAGTAGGGGGGGGAGAGAGGATGTCACATGACCCGCTGGAATCCAGCCAGCTGTCTGCACGGGTAGACCCGTGGCCCATGCCGACCATTGGCTAGACTGGCAGACCAGACAAAAGCCTGGTATGGTAGGGGGGGGGGTTGGTGATGGTGGTGGGCGGACGACTGGAAGTGAGTTTGCCCGGTAGGGTCGGTCGGGCGGGGTTATCGCTGAATGGTCGGCACAGGCTCCCACAAACCAGGTCAATTTTTTTGTTTTGTCACGCTCTCCCGAGTCCATTGATTTGCCATTACACGTACGGCCCGCTTTCTGTTCTCTTAAAAGCTCCGTCTCCCGCCCGACGGGGAGGAACTGGCTCGCTCTCGTGTTTGCCGCATGGCTGTCGCCTTATCAACGACCTCTCCATGGCGTTTTATTAAAATGAATTTAAAAAAAATTATTATAAATTTAAAAGGCCAGAAATTTGTGAGATCGCCCGAAATGTGCCAAGGAAAGGGGTGGGATTTGAGGGGTTCTTCTCCCCACAAAATGAAGGAAAATTATTGGAAAAGACCTACAACATCCCACTTGGGTCAAAGAGAGGAGATAATAGATATGTTCTTAATGGGTTTTTTTCCCCAGATATTATTTTTTGTGGATTCTCGTTTAGTCGGGGGGGGGGGGGGGGTGTCTGTTTGTGTCTTCCTTTTTTCTGGCAGTGAAGGAAGGGAGGGAGTGATGGTGTGTGTGTGTGTGCGTGGAGAGAGGGGGGGGGGCCAATTAAACCAGGATTGAACAGCTCTTGGTCTTTGGGACAAAGAGACTGGCGTGAAGTCACAGCGCCCTCGCAGTGCTGTTAGTGACAGGCGTGGGCTTTGGCTGGCAGTACAGGAGGCTGCATGGCACACTCATAGTCTGCCATGAGGTGCCGGTAATGACCCAAACTTACTTGACGTCAGGGACGGGAAGAGAGAACAAATCCTGTTGCAAAAGACTGACTAGAAAAAAATCACTATGCAGATTCACACTCCTCCCCTCCCCCCCCCCCCCCCCAAAAAAAAAACGAATTTGAAACAAAACAAATATAATTTTAGGGCCTGACACTTCAATCCGAGATGGGTCTTTCTCAAAGTTTTCTGTAGAAATATCTCCTCTCTCTCCTCCTCTCTCTCCTCTCTCTCCTCTCTCTCTCCTCTCTTTCCTCTCTCTCCTCTCTCTCCTCTCTCTCCTCTCTCTCCTCTCTCTCCTCTCTCTCCTCTCTCTCCTCTCTCTCCTCTCTCTCCTCTCTCTCCTCTCTCTCCTCTCTCTCCTCTCTCTCCTCTCTCTCCTCTCTCTCCTCTCTCTCCTCTCTCTCCTCTCTCTCCTCCTCTCCTCCCTCTCTCTCTCTCTCTCTCTCTCTCTCTCTCTCTCTCTCTCTCTCTCTCTCTCTCTCTCTCCCTCTCTCTCTCTCTCTCTCTCCCCTCCCCCTCTCCCTCCCCCTCCCCCTCTCCCTCTCTCCTCTCTCTCTCTCTCTCTCTCTCTCTCTCTCTCTCTCTCTCTCTCTCTCTCTCTCTCTCTCTCTCTCTCTCTCTCTCTCTCTCTCTCTCTCTCTCTCTCCCCTCCCCCTCTCCCTCCCCCTCCCCCTCTCCCTCTCTCCCTCTCTCTCTCTGTCTCTGCGGACTGTCCCAAAACCCCACGGATATTATTGAGAGCAGTATCGCCCTCATTTGCATTTATATCGAATCGGCTGAGGAGAGCTGGTCTATGGGTCGTATTTTTTCTCTCTCTCTCTCTCAGAAGACTTGGTCTCATCATAGTGGTCTCCATTGCTGAATCTCTTTGGCGAAACAGGGACAAAGGTGGATTGTTTATAGCAGTTGCAGTGGCAACACATGACCTATGCGCGGGCTGCTGGCTTTTGCTCTACTAATCTACACCGTCATTAATATGCGCATATTGTGGACGTCGCAGCAAAGTGCATCAACATACGTACCCGTTTCAACCTGTGTTATGTGTTGATCGTTTCACACCACTTGAGCGTGCACGGGTCACAAGCGAATGGGTGCCCAGAACTACCGGCTTGTAGCAGCAATGAGATGCTTGTTCTCATGAATTAAAATGGAACACGTAGGCGTTCACACTAACGCTTCCAACACGGTTCAAACTTTTCAACACGGGTTGACAGCACTCTCAAGTCTCAACCCACCTCCTGAGCAGGGTTGAGTTTCACCACGGGTTGAGGGCCTGATGCGGGTCAACGCCGTGTTAAAAGCTTGCAGTGTGAACAGGTTGTGTACGAGTCAAACCTGGAGACTTTCTGGCGTGTGAAAAGCCCTGTATAGTTTCAAGATTTGTTGTGGCGAGAAAGCGCAATGATTTTGTCCCCTGGTTGCTGAGGTGTACACGCAGTGCGGGCTATTGCTTGGTCAGGTGGACTTACGTGCATCTCTCCTTGTTTGGTTTTTCCCTCTATACAGCCGAGGCATCCCCACCTATCTCAGCATGGGACCCCCGGTCCTTCTGAACCCTGAGAGGGTTGTGCCCCACACCGCCGCATCCAAGTAAGTCAACCAATCAATCGACCAGTGAGAAATCGATTGACTTTATAATCAACCAACCAATAAATTGATGTATCGATCCATTGATTGATCAGTCAACTATCAGTCAGTTGGTCAATCAATTGATAGATTAATCAATCAACCAATCAATCAATCATTCAGTCAACCAATGAATTAATCTATGAGCCCATTGATTGATCAGTCAACTATCAGTCAGTTGGTCAATCAATTAATAGATTAATCAATCAACCAATCAATCAATCATTCAATCAACCAATGAATTAATCTATGAGCCCATTGATTGATCAGTCAACTATCAGTCTGTTGGTCAATCAATTAATAGATTAATCAATCAACCAATCAATCAATCATTCAATCAACCAATGAATTAATCTATCGGCCCATTGATTGATCAGTCAACTATCAGTCAGTTGGTCAATCAATTAATAGATTAATCAATCAATCAATCAATCATTCAATTAACCAATGAATTAATCTATGAGCCCATTGATTGATCAGTCAACTATCAGTCTGTTGGTCAATCAATTAATAGATTAATCAATCAACCAATCAATCAATCATTCAATCAACCAATGAATTAATCTATCGGCCCATTGATTGATCAGTCAACTATCAGTCAGTTGGTCAATCAATTAATAGATTAATCAATCAACCAATCAATCAATCAATCATTCAATTAACCAATGAATTAATCTATCGGCCCATTGATTGATCAGTCAGTTGGTCAAGCAATCAATAAATCAATCATTCAACCAATCATCCAATCAACCAGTCAATCAACCATTAGTGGATCATTAATCAGTCAATCAATCTATCAGTTGATCATTCAGTTAATCAATCTATCAATAATCATCATTGATCATTCAATCAGTCAATCGATTTATCGGTCGATCATTCTATCAGTCCATCAACCAGGCGACCCAGCAATCAATTAACCAATCAGCCAAACAATCATTCAATCACATCCAAATCAAATTGAATCGGATGAAATCAAATTATCTCGAGAAATGAATAATGCAATATGATTGTGAGGAGTGTGTGGCTTGCTGGAGTCCCTGACAAGAGGAGCTGTTAATTCCAGTGGGTTCCTTGTCCAGGGCTTTGTTTCAACTTAGGACTAATTGCAAGTCGATGAGCAATGCACAGAAACCATACAGCATACGATAGGCTTTGTGAACCCCCCCCCCCCTCCCTCCCTTAGGCCAAGTTGACAAATGCAAGCAAGAAGTGACGCGATGGTTACCCTTCCTGTGTGGAGGGGTCAGTAGCTGTAACTCCCTTGACTTGTAGGGCAATAAACAGCACTCTCCCTCCCAATGGTTTACATGCAAGCCTGGCTAACGTCACGCCTGGAAAACAAACTTTCAAAATTAGTTGAGGAACACCATAGAAAAGACACCATATAAACTTGAATTCAAACATGGGGGAAAAAAAACCCTGACTCAAATTTGCATCAACTGAACTGATCCTATCTACTCCAACATCTTTGCCATTTGATTAAATTGAATGAAATCGACCCTTTTCTTCCTTTTGAGAAAGGTCAGGACTGTTAGGATACATATTTTTAGTCCATCAATGTTTTTAAGATTTGCATTTTTGGGGGTTCATTTAAATGTCAATAAGTGGCAACATTTTGGTATGTTACTACAGTGGGACGTCGCTATAACAAACACTGATGAAGTGATACACCGAACATTTGGCTATAATAAACATGCCCTTTGGCTCCCGACGTATTCATGGACATGTGGCAGCAACTGCTACATGTATAAGGAACGACCGCTATACCGAACAGTTTTTATAGATCCCAGGATGTTCTTTTTTAGCAACGTTCCACTGTATCTGTACTATCATGGTTTTTTTATTCACCAAGTTGTGTCTAACATTTTTGTATTACAACCAGAAAAAAAATGGCAAAGAAAACTTTGACTGGACCGGGACTTGAACCCGAGACCTCTGGATGAACGTACATGTACCAGTGCTCTTCCATCTGAGCTATCCAGCCCTTAGATGGTGGCCTTCCCTAATAGTCAACTAGTCTTTGCCAGGGTGGGGGTGCCAGTCAGAAGCAATTCAACCATTTTCTTTGCCAGTTTTTCAAATTGTTCTAAAAGTTCCCAGTTAGTTCTTCATTTTTTGGGTTTGATTTTTACTTTAAAATCCTTAGAAGATTGGAGCTTAACTCGACAGATTATTTTTATTTTGTCGCTGTTCGTGCAGTTACGACAGTCACTACGCCCCCAACGTCACATTAGCCCCGCCCAGCAAGCCAGAGACGCCGCTGAAAAGCGACGGCACCGAGTCCAAAGACTCGAGCTCGGAGTCCAGAGGCAGAACCCCAGGTGAGTCAGGGAGGGAGGGAGGGAGGGAGGGAGGGCGGGCGGGCGGGCGGGCGGGCGGGAGAGAGAGAGAGAGAGAGAGAGAGAGGGAGAGGGAGGGACGGAGGGAGGGATGGAGGGAGGGCGGGAGAGAGAGAGAGAGAGAGAGAGAGGGAGAGGGAGGGACGGAGGGAGGGATGGAGGGAGGGATGGAGGGAGGGCGGGCAGGCAAGGGGGAGAGGGATGAGGGACAGAAGCGGTCAGTCAGCCAGTCAGCTACAGGTCATAGCAGTGAGCAGCCACTCTCGATGTGCAATGCTTAGCAAGGGATTGCCCAGGGCCCAATTTCATAGAGCCGCTTAAGCGTGAAAATCCGCTAAGCAGAAAAAGTCTTCCTTGTGTAAGCAGGATTACAAACTGCCCTGCTGTTTGATGTTCATTGCTTCTGACTTGTATTCCACTCTTCTTTGCTTAGCATGAAACAATAATGAAGTTTGGGTTGGCAAGGGGATTCTGTGGCTCATGACTGTTTGTGCTTAAGCCTGTTTTGGCGCTTAAGCGGCTCTATGAAATTGGCCCAAGGGTAAGGCTTGGGAAGAGATGAGAGTGAAGATTGGACTTCCAGGATCAAAAGTGACCCCTCCTCCTCCCTCTCCCCCTCTTCAGAAAGGACTACCCATCCTGGTATTTTTTATTTATTTTTTTTAATTTTTTTTTTTTTATACTTTTCTATAAAAAAAAGGAAGAGGGAAATTCGTTTTAATTTTTGACCAGTGACTACTGAGGCAATGGGTTCAATAGGCTTTGGTTGTGCAGCCTTTCTCTGGAAGCGTCTTTAACTCAACCTTCTCCACAATCTCCAATGTATCCAGATTATCAATTCCAAATCTAAAAAAAAAGAAGAGGGCCTGACGTTTCGATCCCGGCAGGACCTTTCACCGTGGCAGAAGTTCGAAACCGTGCTAACTTTGGCGCTTTCCCGGTTGTTTTCTTTCCCCCCACCCAGAATCGAGAGACGGCAGCAACCACCAGCGACGACCGGAGGAGGACGCCCTCCTGGCCGACGCCTCCATGGAGCAGGAGATTGAGCAGGTGCGGACCATGCTGGAGGACGACTCTGTGGCCAGCAGGGCCGGACGCGAGAAGCTCCTCCACGAGCTGGCCCGCATCCGCCTGAGACAGGAGGAGCGCCTCCAGACCGTCCTTGCTGCCAAGAAGGACCTGCAGCAGGTGGGTAGAGGGCTCTGGGAGTAGGGGGGTAGGGGGCTCTGGGCGGTAGGGGGCTCTGGGGGGTAGGGGGCTCTGGGGGGTAGGGGGCTCTGGGGGTAGGGGGCTCTGGGGGGTAGGGGGTTCTGGGGGTAGGGGGCTCTGGATGGTAGGGGGCTCAGGTGGGTAGGGGGATCTGGGGGGTAGGGGGCTCTGGGGGGTAGGGGGCTCTGGGGGGTAGGGGGCTCTGGGGGTAGGGGGCTCTGGGGGGTAGGGGGTTCTGGGGGTAGGGGGCTCTGGATGGTAGGGGGCTCTGGGGAGGAGGGAGCTCTGGGGGAGAGAGGGAGGAGGCCTTGAGATGGGTTGGGGGGTTTTGGGTAGACAACGCCTTATCGGTGGAGATTTTTTTTTTTCATGCTCAATCTCTTTTTGCCAACCCCCTTTGTCTCATTCTGTCTCTCTGTCTTTGTCTCTGTCTCTGTCTCTCTCAGTAGTCTCTCTGCAACCTCCCTGTGTCTCTTTTCTGTCTGTATATTGATGTCTCCCATCGTCACTCTATGTTCCCCTCCGTATCCCTGTCATTCTCTGTCTCTTTTTCTCTCTGTCCCTCAGTCTCACTGTCTCTGTCTCTCTGTCTCTTTCTCTTTTCATGTCTTTCTCTGTATCTTTGTCTTTCTGTCTCTCTCTGTCCCTCTCTGTCTCTTTCCCTATCTCACTTTGTCTTTCTGCCTCTCTTTCTCTGTCTCACTCACTCTCACCATCTCCCTTTCTCTCCCGTCCTCGCGCAGGAGTTGGAGTTTGTCCGGGCGGCCAAGAAGGAGAAGCTGCGGGAGGCGGCCGAGACCAAGCGCAGCCTGCGCAAGGAGAACGAGCGTCTGCGCTCGGAGTACGAGCGGCGGCTGCGAGAGGCCACCGACTCGCGCCAGCACCTGCGCAGCGAGCTGGAGGCGCTGCGATCGCGGCGGGGCGCCCACGAGGCGGGCAAGGAGCGGGCGCGGCTGCGGGCGGAGAACGACTACATGCGAGAGCGGCTAGAGGGCGCCGAGCAGGAGCGAGACGCCCTCCGACGACAGCTGGGAGAGCTGCTCGCCAACTCGCCCACGGACAAGGACGAGGAGGAGGAAGAGGAGGAGGAGGAGGAGGAGGAGGAGGAAGACCTAGAGGTGCATGCCCGGCTGAAAGCGGCCACGGCGCCCTCTACTGTCGGCTTGAAGTCCAACGGTCACGACGGCAGCCTCAACAAGGCCAACGGCGATGACTGAGAGTCAACATCTCTTTGACGGAAACAAGTAAAAGCCCACAGCCCATTGGATAAAAAAATCAAAAGAATAAATATGCGACGATATTGCAGCAATGTTTGAAGAGAGGGAAGCAGGTGGCGAGATGTTTTGCTGTTAACGTGTAAATATGATTGGTGGATGTGGGCGGGAGGGAAGAATTAATCGGCCAAAAACAAAGAACGGGATGGGATTGCGGACTCACTCCCGTGTGCATGTAAATAAAACTGTCGTTTTTTGGAAAATGTAACCTCTTTTGAAGTGCCAACTTAATTTTACGGAAGGACGTTAGGCACTGCTCAAACTCTCACACACAAACTGAAAGCACTGTTTCACTAAAGAAAGAGACAAAATTGATCAAATGAGAATCATTTTGGTGTTTTTTTTGGTTTGAAAGGAAGTGAAGGCAAAGAGTCAGCGGTGGTTTGTGAGCTGAGTTTCAATGTTGAAGATGCCCGTCGACCTCATGTAAATGTATATTGTATTGATGTCAACACAAAATTGCTTAGAGACTTCCACTATATTAAATCTACCTCATGTTTTGCTTAAAGACAAAAAAAAGTAAGATGAAATAAGAAAAGCAAAAAAAAAGGCTTGTTTGGACTGAAAAAATGCTTTATATTATATATGATTAAATTGCATTGAAGTGAAATACATAAAGGGAGTGGTGTATGTGAACATTTAAAAGTAAAAAGAAATATGAAAACAAAATTAATAGTTTCCTTTATTTTTGATGGTGAGCTAGGTTGCTTTGTTTTCTTGAGAAGGCAGGGTTTTTTGTGCCTTTAGAGACAAACAATCAAAATTAGAAATGTTAGTTCCTAGACAAAGTAGACATGATCTTTTTCTGTATGGGAAGGCAAAACCCAAGACAACACCAGAAGATGTTTTGAATGTTTAGTCGTCGTGAAGATATCAGAATGGTCAATTATCTCCTTGGTTTGTACCGTCTTTTGCAGCGGTCGCTAGCTAACATCCAGGAGAGTAATCTATCGCAAAATTGAGAGTTTGAGAGTTTGTGAGTGTACATTGTGTAAATTGTGGCCAGTTTTTGCTACTAGGAAGTGGGTTTTTTTTGGGGGGGGGGTGGGGTTGAGGCTCCTAACCTTTGACCTAGCTCTGGCTACCAATGGTCAGTTGTGTTTTGTTTATTGTCAGCGGGTTTTGGGGGGCTGGTATGGTAATAGCTTGTAAATTCAGACATTGTGGTGCCTTTTTGGAAAGCCCTACGTTGGCATGACTAACTGACGACTTATGCTGCATAGATGGAGACATTTCTTACGCTTTATTGTTAAACGACACCTTTTTTTTGTTATTATATTTTTGTTTTTAAATCCAGCACCATTGTTTAATTGACTTTGGAAATTTCTTTGTATAGCTCTGTATTACCTCCAGATTGTAATGGTATGGTCCGCACTGTGCTGGTTGCAATGGAACATCAGGGCGGTCGATTCAGTCTTCGGGGGTTGGTGTATTGGTATAACTTGTGAATAATATATTATAGAGAGAAATGCAACTATTGGAGAAGTCAATCAGCGCCTGAGCTCAATCTACCGCCCTCTTGTTTTAAAAAGAAAAATGACCTGAACTTTTACCTTTAATTTATTTTCTTTTTAAAAGATTTTGTTTTTCTATCTTGGTTTTGGTTTTATCAAAGAAGAGAACAAAATGCAAGGTAATTTTGATATATGTTTGTCTTTTGAGCTTATAATGAATTTGATATTTTGGGGTGGTTTTTCTTCCCATGGAAATCCCAAGTGGAAATTCAACAGGTGTTGTCGAATATTCAACACGCAGTGTCGAATGCTCATCACTGCATTGAATATTGAACAGTGCATTGAATAGAATACTCAACATTGCAATGAATATTCAGCATTGCAATTAATATTCAGCGTTGCAATGAATATTCAACAGCTGAAGAATAGCAACTCCCCCCTTCCCAAAGAGGCAACTCCCTTTTCCTCTCTTTAAAAAACCCCAAAGAGCTTCTTTTTTTTTGGTAAAGAAAAAAAAAACACCATAAAATCAAGAAAGGGTCTATCGTTTTCGTGGTAGTTTTTTTTCCAATTTGGATCAGAGCCAAGATGGCGACTGGATCATTCTTCCCGCCTTCTTTGCCCCATCACCATGGCGACCGGACGGTGAAGTTATGAAACAGCTCGACTTGGCCAATTGCCAGGTTTGCCTTCGCAGTCGCATGTGCCCTGGGCAGAGTGTTGTTCTCTGTTCATTCTCTTCCACCTAATCCATTCCCCACGCGCAAACATGCATGCGCTACACGACCGAACAGTCTAATTAAAAAATAAATTTAAAAATCCGGGTTGGCAGACAATGCATGAACTTGTCGCATTCTTCTCGGAGTAATTCAGGTTTCCGCTGCATATCGAGGTTCATTTGTATGCCCTGGCCTTGTGTGTTGGACAACATATTTTTTTAAACGACAACTGAAATAAATTTGCAACCGCCGCGTAGATAACGATAAGAAATGATGATAGGTATTAACAGTAATTATTGGCCTTTTTTTAGTTGTTTGTTTGTTCTAAAGCATTGGTGTTCTGTAATATTATTCGTCTGTTGGTGTACAAAGCTGAATGAACACGGGTTGCTATTGATCTTCAGTCATAAGCCGTTTTCGAAAAAAGGCTTAGGCTCGGGCTTAGGCTTCGGTCATATCTTCTCTTACACAATGTCACTGGCATCTAGAAACAAGCGTTTGGCCTCAGTTTCTGGGTGAATACTCTGTATTCGACGATCCAACAAATCTTCAACTTCGCCAACAAACCACAACCTGTATTTTCAGGTTTTGTCAGACGGAGACGAAGCCCGAGCCCGAGCCTGGTCTGTGGATTCGTAAAGGGCCATTTGGATGGGAGGGTATGGTCCGCGGCATCGTTGCCTAGCGACCAGACCGATGAGTACCGATACATGCCGATGAGTACAGTCGGCTTACCGACTGTGGCTGAGTTTTTTTTTTCTCAGCGATGTCTTTGTGTACCTCCCTTGCCTTATCAAGAGAAATCTCTTCAGAATTTCGTGACAAACCGCTTTTTTCATTACTTGGAAGGAAGTAAAACAGAGCTTGTACAAATTGGCCAGATCGTTAAAAAATACATCATTACTCACGGTATTAGATTCTTCTTTTCTCATCTCTTTAGATCCCTTATTTGTCATTTTTTAAAGATTTATCTGGGCATTAATCCATCTTACTTTTAATCTGTTTTTGTTTTGTTTTAATGTTAAACCAGTTTAAACTTTTGAACATGCTGCATGACTAATTATTATGTAAATGAACATCTTCGTTTTTTTATTGAGATACTCGTAGGACTAATACATATTCATTAAGCTCATTACATATTCATTGAGCTCGGTGCATATTCATTGAGCATATCAGTGTTTGACGTCAGTGGGTTTTTTTTAAGGGGGCAGTTTATTTGGGAGAGTTATGTACAGTGTACAGGTAACTGAATACGTGTACCTAGGAAATGTTTAAGCCAAAAGAAGCGAAGGAAAAGTAAAAAAAAAAAGTAAATAAATAATTCAGCCCACCCTGACCCTTACCCAGTGTATAGTGCATGTAATGTTAAAAACTGTTTGTCAGAAACACAAATTGTATCATAGCAACCGATTGTTGCTATAGACTTGCGTATATATATTTTAAGTGTTTTAATTAAAAACCTTTTTTCCTTTGTTCGAGAGGGTCACGGGGGCAATTTTCGTTGCTAGAATACATGATATATTGTGTCATTGAAATGATGATATATATTGTAATGGGGTAGCATTTTGGTGGGATGTGTTGCTATTGTGAGAATTTTTTTTGATCACTTGTTCGGCTTAGATTAATCTGATGTGGGTTTTTTTTGTTTTCGAGTTCTTTGTGGACTTTCTGTGCGGGCAGATAAAGAGGGTTTGACTTAGCTGGAGCCCAGTGGCCGTGACGATTGTGATTGAGGACTTTTCATAATGTACTGGCTACGTCTTCCTGTGACACGGGCTCGTATGGGAAGCGGCTGCAGCGGTTTGGGCCAGCGGCTTATAGCTTTCCGTTGACCTGTGTGTAACACAAAGCCGCCTGTCCGCGAGTTCGGGTCGGAGAGGGAACCAGACTATTCTCGCCGCAAGATCCTCGCTTTCGCACCATAACAATGCTGTGGCGCCTCGCTGTGGCAGAGGACTGGTTCCCGACCCTCTGTGTCCTTCCCTCTGTGTTGCGTGGTCCGATGGGTTACGGCTATGGCTATGAGTTGGGTTTCCTTAGAAATCGTAGCCAATGATTTCGGATAAGGCCTTAAGCGCCCTTGTCGTGAGGTGTGACGTCACGTGATATCGGTCGGCCTTTTTTCCCTTTTTTAGTGTTAAGCGATCACCCCCAAAAGGTTGATTTTTATGTGAATTGGCTAGATTGGGGAAAGTTTCTGATCGCTGAGCTGAGAACAAAACGAACTAGTGGCGTGTTCGGTAGTCGATTTCACCAAACTCATCGTAACCAACGACCAATCGCAAGTAACCATACGGTGTATCACAACTTCCGACGGGTTATCCATAGTCATTTGAGTTACGATGCATCATCGTAAGGCTGTGTGAAAATCCACTTTTTTTGGTATTGTATTACTAACAAAAATGACTGTCTTGAACTGGGGAGCTCAGTGGATGGGACTCTGGATAGAGAGGTGTTGGCGCCTGTACATACGATGTAAAAAAAAACCGGGTTGTACACAAGGGATGCGGCACCGAAAAATAGCTGTAGCACTGACTCGAACCACTGCCCGCTAAGATAAGCGAGGGAGAGAAAAAAAACTAATCGTAATCACATGCCCAGTGACGTAACAGTAGTTTTTTTTCCAAGAATTTCAATTGCGCGCCCAAAAAAGCAACCGCAAATACAAATACAAGCGCTCATTGAACTGCAGTTGGCGTAGGTTGGAGCCATTTTCTTTTTTACCTTTTTTTGTCTGTGATTTTGTTTAAACAAATAAGGTTTGTTACTTTGTTTAACGAAAGTGGGCGGGCAGGAAGCGTTCTAACAGCTGTATTATTTGTTGAATAATTCCTCTTACATGTTTTGAGCTTTATATGTAATTAAAACAAACCATAACTTGTGTATACTTACTTGGCTATTCAAGCAAAAATGTTATATTGAAAAAGCAAATTCAAACAATTTAAATTGTACATATTATATTGATATAGCAGGCAAAAAAGGAATTATTTCGACACAGTATGTGCTTGTTAAGGTGTTAACATTGTATATTGTATAGGGGGATACAGGACCCCCGTTTGTTTATCCTTTGCTTTTGTCGAAACTCCTTCCCACAAAAGAAAATGGTTAGAACGATCACTGTTTAAAGTAATTCGAGACACAGCCGCTCTTATCAAAAGAAAACAAAAAAATGTGATACGAGATTTAAAAAAACAAACTGACATGCACAGCGTGGATGGTTGGTGAGCACTAAGGAGAGATATGGATCACGTTGTATAGTCCGTTTACGTACGTACGTGTAGATGGTGTGTTGCTCGAAACCGAGGCTGGTTTCCGGGTCGACATTTCGGACCGTCGTTCCCTTGGCGGAGTTGCCCCCACCCCCACCACGCCGCTACCCTGGCCGTGGTGGGGGCGGGGCGGGGTTATTTTTGGGGGGGAGCGAGCGGATCGGGAGGTTGAATCTGAAAGGTTAAATAAAAAAAAGTATGCTTCAGCTACCTCAGGGAAGATTTGTACTTCGTTTCGGTTTCCTTTGCGTTCTTGTTGCGATTCTCTTATTCAGCGTTGCAATGACGTCATTGCGTGCAGCTATTTGATTGTGATTGAAGTCTTTCTTGGCCTGACGTGGATCAGACGGCTTGAGTTTTGTTTTAAATGGGGGTCGTCTTTCCAATAGCCCGACACCACCGGGCACCACCCATTACCACCCCTTCCCCTCCCCCACCCATCACCACCCATCACCACCAGCACCCATCATCACCACCACCCATCACCACCCCTCCCCCACCCATCACCACCCATCACCACCAGCACCCATCGTCACCACCACCCATCACCACCCCTCCCCCACCCATCACCACCCACCACTACCCATCACCACCCATCACCACCCCTCCCCCACCCATCACCACCCCTCCCCCACCCATCACCACCCATCACCACCCTCCCCCACCACCACCCACCACCACCCCTCCCCCACCCATCACAACCCATCACAACCCATCACCACCACTACCCATCACCACCCATCACCACCCTCCCCCACCACCACCCATCACCACCCCTCCCCACCACTACCCATCACCACCCATCACCACCCCCTCCCCCACCACCACCCATCAGCACCCCTCCCCACCCATCACCAAGTCAAGTCCAACTCACCAAACCCAAAAGTAATCACAGTATATACCAAGCACAACTTTCAGGGTTTTTTCCCTAGCACTTTCAGCCTCGTGCTCACGTAATACCCGCTTATTCCCTCGTGGATGTTCCAATCAAGCAAAGCCAGTGCCCTCCATCTTAATCCCTCCTATGTTGGACCACTCATGTCAACATCCCTCGACCTCAATATAAAGCAGAGAGAGAGAGAGAGAGAGTAGGGGTCGGGGAGAGCTCACTCTTTTTCTTCCTTCTTTGGGAGAAGCAAAATGGCGGAAGTTTCGGCGCCAACTCGTCCGCACGAGCAACGAGCTATTCCGTCCTGGTAGGGCAAGTACATCACGGGACAGGGCAGGCACGCTCGATGACTGGTACCCGCGCGTCCACCCGCGGGCACGCCACAAGGCGCTCTCTCTCCCTCGCAGGTTACCATCGGACACTCCATAAATCTCCCCAGCACAGCTGCGTGAGTGATCAGGATGTAATTGATCGTGATTAGTCTGCAGCCCTGTATTCCTTCAATCAACCTCCGCCTGAAGTCCCTCGTAAAATATAAACTGATCCATTGACGAAACCTCAGTATAATTAACCCCTAACTATGCACTAAATTAAATTTACCACCACGGTCCAACCACGGCAACGTCATATAGACGATTTCTGCCCACAAAAATTAAACCAATCTGAAAATATTGCACTCTATTCATCACCCAGCCGATTACTCATTTACACCTAGGGGGCAATTTCCTGGAGTCGTTTATGGACGAAACTTTGCCAAAGTATGGAAAACATTGCATTTTTTGCCAGTTCCACTTGTATTTAATTCCAAGCGCTCAAAAGTCCACCTCGTTATGGCCCAGTGGTGACGCATCCCAGACCGTAAGATTTCAACATGAGGATTCCATCATTATCATCTACAAACTGTGTACATTAGAAGGAAATCTGTGGACATTGGTGTTTTCCGAACTTCCCAATGTTGTACAAGGCCTGGGCCTTTAAGCACCGATGATATAGTTGGAATCCAGCAGTCTCCTGACGACGGCACAATCTTGTCTTGACCCTGGAAGATTTTTGATTCGAGGAAAACTGTCAAAAGTACGGAAACTTGGTTTCCAATACTTGGTGAAAATTAAAGCTGACCTTTGTGACCCGTGACTCAGACTCGATATTTTTTGACTCGGACTTGGATTCAGGGACTTGATATTTTGTGGATCGAATACAAATCTGGTGTTGAGGAATCGCTGTGATAACCTGCTAAGCATGGACATTCTTCCTTGATTATAACAAGATTGCTAACCATATTTCATTTGGTATTTCCAACGTCCATACTGTATTCGAATATTGGATTCTTATAATAACTTTAAAAAAAAATGAAACTTTGGTTGGCAACCTGATTTTATTGAGCAAGGCTTTTCGCGCTGAAGCAAATGTTGGTGTTGCAGCAGCTCTGTGAAATCGGCAACTGGCCTTTGGACCGGCTGAGGGGTCAATACAGAGAAGAGACGAGCTTGTGGTGTGGGGTGGGGTGGGGGAGGCAGGTCGGGATTTTGTCATTTTGCCGGGGGGGGGGGAGGGGAATCAGTCGACTCACCACTCGAAGTGGCAGGACGTTCCCTTGAATTACGCGTCCGGTCTGCGATGCGTCCCCACCACTAATCAGGAGCACCGAATTACTCACGGGAGCTCGGTGGACAGTCGGCACCGAGTTTCCGATCCAGACTTTTGCAGCGAGCAAAAACAAAATTTAATAGGAAATGCACGACGCACGTTTAATTCTACCATTTTTTGGAGAGAGGGGGGGGGGGACCGGAGGCACCGTGTTGGCGGCCATTTTAACCCAGAACAGGTTTGGTTGTTTCTGGTCGGTGCTGTGAAAATTGATGCACTTCATCGCCCAGTGTGAACCTATATCATACACGTGCTGTGAAATCACCTATAGGTGCTGTCAGCGAAAGCTCCTATAGGTGCTGCGAAAGTGCCTAGGTGCTGCGAAAGCGCCTGGGTTCTGATCAGTGCTGTGAAAATTGTGAACCGAACTCAAGTCAGGGAAAGAACTCGGTGAAATAATAGTCGAATCAGTTCTTGATTGCGGCCGGCAAATCTCATCTCTTCTTCTGCTACAGAATTGAACGACACTCTTTGGTTTCGTTTTGGGTTTTAGGTTTTTAAGCTTTTTCCTTTTCTCGACAACAACCATTCATTTTATGCACTCTTCTGCCATCCTGGTCTGTAGTCCATTTGCGGCAGTTCGATCTCCATCTTACATCAATGCGGAACCAGTATGCATGGATGGTACTAGTACAGTGAAGTAATGGTGACGTCATCGATAGACCTTGCGAGGCGTGGAGGCTATAGGAGGAGGGCAGGGAGGGCACTTCTGTTGCCATGGTTTTTGATTCGGCTTTTCAGTGATATATATAACTTGATAGTATACATAAATGTTCCAATTTGTCAAATAGCATTTTACTTGTATTGGACAGACCCTAAAAAACATTCCCTATTCGTCAGACAGGAAACTGGGACCATTGAACCAATGACCCCCCCCCCTCCAAGATTGAGCCCAAATAGCCAAGTCAGAGCTGCACCCGCATAACCTATTGTCATTACAACTCCATTCATCAATTCTGGTGCTGAAGTATTCCAACACCCAACAGACAGCTGGTCAAACCCTTGGCCTATGTAGCATGCATGCCGCCAGATGCCAATGCGATCCCAACTTGATACAATAGAGTGATTCAACTTCTTTTCTTTCAATCCCTGGGCTTCCATACAATCTAACTTGGAACTCCTTTGAGCTCGTGGCGTGCAGAAACATTCCTCGATCAGCGTACAGGTGATTATAATCTGGTGATTGAATCTTTGGCCTATCCAACCCCCCATGCCTGCTTGATACAATTGTTGCACCCCGGAGGACACGGGACCGTGTCACTCCTAGGGGCACATTAAAGATTTTGCCTCTGGTAAGGAAAGGAGAGAGGGACACTGGTTGAGCTGTGATGTTAACCTGTTTCCTTTTCCCAACATGGAGTCAGAATGACACACAATACAAAACATTCTACATGTATATCTGTAAACATAAACCGGACTAAGTAATTCTAAAGCTAACTTGGTTTCTTACAAGCATTGGCAGTTTGTCAATAAACTTCTAATTAAAACATTTAAAAATACACGTAAATCTGTTGCTATAGTCCTTAATCAAATAAAATAGAACTGTCGGTGGTACTCTTAGGTCAAGTTTTCATCAAGTTCACATACACATGTGGAGTCAATTTAACAAAGAAGAAAACAAAAGAAATTCACTATAAAACGAGAAATATATGTCTGTTGTGAAACAGAGCATAGAGCTTTTCCGCTTCTGTTTGTAACAAGTCATAGAATAGCCCCATTCCTACTCCAAAACGCATGTACATATTTTGTGCACAAAGCCTATGGGACTCGAGTGTGGTATTCAAAAATTCATAAAAAATATAAACAATGGTCCTTCGGTTCCAAACTTATGGCAAGAATCCTTACAAAATTACTCAAAAAAACCAATCAAATTCAGTTTAAATGTATCTTCATGTACCTGTATATGACCCCAAAACTATGGTTTCCTTACAGTCATACAAAAACAATAATAAAGCACAATCTTACCTGGTAAGGAAAGGAGAGAGGGACACTGGTTGAGCTGTGATGTTAACCTGCTTCCTTTTCCCAACATGGAGTCAGAATGACACACATGCAGGCCTAAGGACAACAGGCTCCCACCACAGGGCCACAGTGTCTCACCAGTCCAGTGTAGAGGGGGGGGGGGCTAATGTTTATACACATTCCTAAACACTGCACTGGACTCTCCCTCTTTCTGGCTACTGATAACATCTACCTTACACACTGTACAGTGGTTGGAAAGACTTACAATGCAGGCAAGAATAAACAAAAAAATGTAGGGGGCTTCTAAAAAAACTTCCTGACCTCTGGATGGGGCCTTTACACTCTCCCCTGAAAAATCAAATGTTGTCCTCAACATTTCCGTTCGATAGAACAAAAAACACACAAAAAAACCAAAACCACAATACAATGTCACAGTCAACGGTAGGCCAGTGAAGTGTAGCCGCCTGGTTGCCATGACGGGATTGTCATGTGGGGCACCTGCCAAGGCATCATCATTGGGGCAGGGGCAGGGGCAGGCCACTGTATTGGGTAGGAAGACCACACTGTGGGAGGGTACGGATGAGCCATCGGAGGGGCCCAGCTCGGTGACGGAAGGGGGTTCATCGATGGGTCACAGGCTCTGACCTCGTTCACCGCTGGCTCATGGTGGGGTCGGCCCAAATGGTCATAGGCCAGACGCTGGGGAGGTCTCCTCTCTCTCGTCGAGAAACATTCCTGATCATCTACCTGCCGAGTGGGTATGTCTGTACTCGCAGAGGGAGACGATGGGTTTGTCTGGCTCTCCGTCCTCTCGTCCCTGGCTGGGTTCGCTGGATCAGAGTCAGGGGCTGTTTGCAGCACTGGACCGAACTCCGCTTCGGATTCCAGCTCAGGTTGTCGGGCTGTCTCTGAAATGGCCCGAGAGACTGACCTGGTCACGGGGTCTGGCTCTGCCTCAGGAACAGGAACTGGAGCAGGTGCTGGCACGGTCTCAGGAACAGGATCAGGAGCAGGTGCTGGCTCTGCCTCAGGAACAGGTACTGGAGCAGGTGCTGGCACCGTCACAGGAACAGGATCAGGAGCAGGTGCTGGCACCGTCACAGGAACAGGATCTGGAGCAGGTGCTGGCACCGTCACAGGAACAGGATCTGGATGCTGTGTGGGGAAAAATGGCTTAGCTCTGATGCTCAGAGGGGTGTATCCACGTTGGCAGGTACGAGACCGAGTGTGGATCACAGTCTCCTCGGAACTGTCAGAGTCACTGTCGGTGTCTTCAGGTATGTTTGCCCCTTCCTGACTGCTACTCTGTTGTGACAGCTGTTGCCGAGGTTTCTGCGTTGCTGGGGAAGGCTCACTGCCAAGGTCATTACAGGGCAGAAGCAAGTTCCTGTGCAGTGTTCTGCTGCGTCCCTTGCCGTCTTCAGGCTGAAGCTCGTAAACAGGGGAATCATCTCCTCGCCGACGAACTACGACATGGACCTTCTTCTCCCAGTAGGCCCGCAGCTTTCCTGGTCCCCCAGTCTCGTTCAGATTTCTCACGAGCACTCTATCGCCTGGTTGTAGGACGGAGCTGTTCACCTTCCTGTCAAACTGCTGCTTTCCACGAGTTGCAGACTTGCTTGCACTCTGTCTCGCGTGTTCATACGCATCTTCCATCTGTCTCTTCCATCTGCTATGGTAGTCACGGTGATCCCTGGACTCTACTGCGTCTCCTCCCAGGCCAAAGGCGAGGTCTATGGGGAGTCGGGGATGGCGTCCATAAAGGAGGAAGAAGGGAGAGAACCCTGTTGCCTCAGATCGGGTGCAATTGTAGGCGTGTACCACTTTGCTGACAGAATCCTTCCAACGGGCCTTGTCTTTTTCCGGGAGGGTACGTAACATCCCTAGAAGCGTCCGGTTGAAACGTTCCACCTGCCCATTGCCTTGGGGATGGTAAGGGGTAGTTCTGGAAGGAGAAATGCCGCACAGCTTCTGTAGCCGTTGGAACAGGTGGTTCTCAAACTCCTTCCCCTGGTCGTGATGGAGCCTGTGAGGGAACCCGAATCGCAAGACAAAGTCATTGAATATCTTGTCTGCGACCGTTTTCCCAGCTTTGTTCGTAGTCGGGTAAGCTTGGGCGAAGCGTGTGAAATGGTCCATAATGACCAGGATATACTCGTATCCACCCACGCTCTTCTCCAGATGAACAAAGTCAATAGAGATCAACTCAAAGGGTGCTGTCGTCTTGATACTCTGGAGAGGGGCTCTGTTGGGACGGTTTGGTTTCCGCTGCATCAGGCATCTACAGACATTGGACACGTAGTGTTCGATGTCTTGCTGCATGTGGGGCCAGAAGAACCTGTCCCGTGCCAGATGAACCACTCGTTCAGCACCCAGGTGTCCCATCTCCTCATGCAGTTCCTTGTAGACAATATGATGATACTGCTGAGGGAGAACTAGCTGTAGCCTGGTACCTGCTCTTCGATGGAGAATGCCTGTGCAGTCCAGCTCTAGTTTATCCCACTCGCGTAGAAGGGACATGACATTTGGCTGTTCTCTTGACCTCTCTTGTCTACTGGGTCGATGATTCCGTTGAAGGTACTGAACAACTCTGCCAATCGTCTCATCCTCACGCTGTGCAGCACTCAGCTCGGCCTTGGTTAGCTGGCGAAGATGTGTCACCCCATCATCAGGACTTAAGGTGGATGCAGACACGGCAGCTACCCATGGGAAAAATCCAGAGCCACTTGTCTGGACTGCTTGGACAGTTGCAGTGATCTCGTCTGGTTTCACCTCCCTGGTGCACTGCTGCTGGTAGGCTTCAATGTCAAGGGGCATCCTTGAGAGAGCATCTGCGTCTGCGTTTGATTTCCCTGGCCGGTATCTGATCTTGAAATTGAAGTCTGCCAATTCTGCTACCCATCTGTGGCCAGTAGCATTGAGCTTTGCTGTGGTGAGGATGTAGGTGAGGGGATTGTTGTCTGTGAAGACTGTAAATGAGGGTGCGTAGAACAGATAGTCTCGGAACTTTTCCGTGATCGCCCACTTCAGTGCGAGAAACTCCAGTTTTCCAGAGTGAAGATGGTAGTGTTTCTCTGCAGGGCTGAGTGTTCGTGATCCGTAACCAATCACCCTCATCTTGCCATCTTGTTCTTGACAGAGAACTGCACCAAGTCCATCGTTGGAAGCATCTGTATGTAGGACAAATGGTTTCTCATGGTCCGGGAAAGCCATGACGGGGGGACAGATTAGGCAGTCCAGTAGGCTTTCCAGTGCTTGTTGACGTCCCGCTGTCCACACTATCTTCTGTTTTGACGACAACTGGCCATTGTTCTTACGGGGAACTGTCTTGGTTTTGGCCTTCCCCTGGGTGGCATTACCACTGTTCGGTGGAGTACTGTCCATAGTCGGGTTTTGTAGGAGCTCGTACAGCGACTTTGCTTTCCTCGAGAAGTTCTGGATATATTGGCGGTAATATCCGAGCAGACCAAGGAGTTTACGTAGCTCGCCGACGGTAGTGGGTGTCTTGGTCCTAAGTGCTTTGACTGCTTCCAGGTCTGCTGGGTCCATTTTGTATCCATCACTGGAGATGATTCGACCTAGGTACCGCACCTCCTTCTGGAAAAGGCGACACTTACTGGGCTTCAACTTGACTCCCTTCTCCTGTAAGCGCCGGAGGACCCGACGGAGATTCTCGAGGTGTGCTTCAAATGTATCCCCATACACCAAGATGTCATCTAGGTAAACAACTGCAATCTCTCCAGTCAGGTCATCTAAACAGGACTCCATGCATCTCTGAAATACTGCTGGGGCATTCGTCAGGCCAAAGGGGATACGAAGCCACTCGTACAGGCCCCAGGGCGTGATGAATGCTGTTGCTGCCTGGCTCTCATTTGCCATGAAACCCTGATGGTACGCTTTCCCTTGGTCAAGCGTTGAGAACCATGAGTTCCCACCAAGGCTGTCCAGGATGTCTTGGATTCGAGGGATGGGCTGTCGGTCCGGGATCGTCTTCTGGTTTAACTCACGGTAGTCGATGCACAGACGGAGAGACCCATCTTTCTTCCGTACACATACCACTGGGGATGAATACGGGGACTCAGACTTTGTTATCCAGCCTCGGTCGATCAGGTCTTTCAGGTAGCTCCTTACTTCTCGGTAGAGGGGTGGTGGGATGGACATGTAGGTTTTCTGCACGGGCTGGTCGTCCTTCAGCTTGATGTGCATCCGTAGATCTGCAATACAGCCGGTGTCATGCTCATCCTTAGCAAAGGCTCCTGCTTCTTCAGCGATCAGCAGTAGGGCTGCCCTTTGCTGTTCTTCTGTTAGGCCACTGACGTCGCAGGGAGGAATCCATTTTTCCTCACTGGTAGCAGAAGATACAGCATTCACACCTTGGGATGGGTGGCTTGGCTCATGGTGCTTTAGTGCCTCAATTCCCTCGACTGTCTCCAGGTAACCCAGGGTAGTTCGCCGTGGAAGGAGAACTTCGTGGTTGGCGGTATTCACCACCAAGATGGAGACTCTGCAGGATGAGTGTCTATGTCTACCTGGCTTTAGTTGGACAATGGCTGGGTCGATGCACAGTCCTTCTGGGAGACATGTAGACATTGACGGTTCAAATAGGGTTGTCCCGTTACCAGCAGGACTTCCTGTCCTCACCAGACAGGACAGGACAACCGATGAGCTCGGTGGAAGGGTGATGTTTTGCCTTCCAATCCGGACATCTCCGATCTTCTCAGGGCCATCTGCATTGATCAAGTTGGCCAGTGCCTTCACCTTCATTTTCCTCAGGTATGGAAATGCTGCTCGGACGGCGTTGAGTGGGTGTGTCTTGCTGCCTTCACTTCTCACTACCTCCTGTATGACATTAAAGCCGATAATGGGCACGCCAGAGACGCTCTTGGTTACCAGGGTCGGGACTTCAATGGCACTGCTTGGCTCTGAAGACAGTTGAAATGCGATGTCAACCCATCCATCAAAGGGTATCTTGGTTCCGTTTGCTGCTGACAAGTCTAGCGTGTCACCTCCAAGAAGCTCACACAGGGGTTTTAGTCTAACCCTGGGTAAGTAGTTGGCGAGCCAATCTGCCGGTAAGATGGATACTTGAGCTCCGGTGTCCCAAAGGGCCTGGGTCTTCACTCCATTAATGGTACATCTTACAAGACACCTCTCACCAACCAGTCTGCTGACACATGCTTGCTTGAAGGGGGTGATGGAACAGATCTGGGACTCGGGGATGGTACGGTCGTTGGTTACTGCCCGTCCCGTGGCAGCAACCCTTGGTCGTTTCCCGGCTGGTATTGTCGTCGCAGTCGGCACCCACGGGCGAAATGCTCGCTGGAGCCACATCTGAAGCAATGGTCACACTGGTCACCGGTTCCTCGCTCTCGGCATCGATAGCAGCCTCTGGGCCGTGCCCCTTCATTGTTGGGCCTCTGGTATGGTTGTCGTTGGGCGTTCTGGGGAGCTAGCGTCTGCTGAAGACCTGCCACCTGTTGCTTCAGTGTAGCAATCTCAGCAATCCCAGCCTTCAGGTCAGCTATCTCTGCCATTAGAGTGCCTGGTTTTGGTGCCGTCTTCTTCACTGAGGCAGACTCCTCAGGGTGGAGAGGTTCTTCCTGCACTGCCTTGACGGAGACTGTCTTCGTGCCTGCTCCGAGCTTTTCCCGTCGTTCGGCCTCCTCCCTTGCTGCGATGTTCATTCTTTTGAACAGCTCCTCATCAGTCGTGCTGGGATCTTGCAAGTAAGGACGCAACTCTGACCTCACAGCATCACTCCTTAGGCCAGTCAGCAGGGCATGTAAAAACATGTTCTGCACCAGCAAAGGGTCGTACTTCAATCCAGATCCAGCCTCCTGACTCGCGAAGATAACCTTCTGTCGTAAGTCGAGGGCACGGACAAGGAAGCTCTGTGGGGACTCCTTCCCTTCTTGCGTCAGGCGGGACAACTGCTGATACAGCTCCGTCGCATCCTTTTCCTGATAGTGCGACCGGAGGACATGACGGAGACTGGGGAGACTCAATTCTACCCTACCCTCAAGGTAACTGCGGAGAGGAGAGCCCGGGGAGATGGCACGGATAACCCCTTCAACGATCTCGGGCTCTGCGTGCCCCTTCAGACGACCATGCTCAATCTGGTGTGCCAGGCTTGAGAAAGACAACTTGTCCTTCTGGCCTGGTTCCCCGATCTGTCCAGAAATCTTGAATTCCCGTCTGGCAAGGGTCATCAGGCCAGGCGGGGTAGTGCTAGAAGGTGGAGATCTCTCTTCTCTTGCTGGCTGAGGTACATTAGTGACCGAGGTGGAGTGAGCTTTTCCCTGGCGGTCAACAGCAGGGCTTAACCCCTGCAGGAATGCCTGCAGCTCCTCGAAGACTGCCATCCCGCCGTCTTCTTCTTCTTCCAACTCCTCCCGCAGGAGGTGACGGTTAATCCTCCTCACCAGACTCGCCGGGTGATCATCTCTCCCCTCAATATCTGCAAAGCCCGGTAGCTCCAGGTGCTTGCAGATCTTGAGGAGGGGTAACTGGCTCAACTCACTGACCTGCTGTGTGAGGAACTGGCATAACTCGAGTGGGGTCTTCGCCATCTTGTCTTGGGCTGATTGGACTGTCCCTGGTCTCCCAGGCTGACTCCTCTGTCCCACTCTCTATGGCGTCGCTACTGCACTACGCAGAATACCAGCTCCCTTGCTAGCAAGTCATGGTTGGGTTCTTGATGTCACTGGACAGGCGCTGTCATTCATCCCTGGCCGGACGATGGTGGGATGAAAACACCTGTCCCTTCGTGGTCGCCAAATGTTGCACCCCGGAGGACACGGGACCGTGTCACTCCTAGGGGCACATTAAAGATTTTGCCTCTGGTAAGGAAAGGAGAGAGGGACACTGGTTGAGCTGTGATGTTAACCTGTTTCCTTTTCCCAACATGGAGTCAGAATGACACACAATACAAAACATTCTACATGTATATCTGTAAACATAAACCGGACTAAGTAATTCTAAAGCTAACTTGGTTTCTTACAAGCATTGGCAGTTTGTCAATAAACTTCTAATTAAAACATTTAAAAATACACGTAAATCTGTTGCTATAGTCCTTAATCAAATAAAATAGAACTGTCGGTGGTACTCTTAGGTCAAGTTTTCATCAAGTTCACATACACATGTGGAGTCAATTTAACAAAGAAGAAAACAAAAGAAATTCACTATAAAACGAGAAATATATGTCTGTTGTGAAACAGAGCATAGAGCTTTTCCGCTTCTGTTTGTAACAAGTCATAGAATAGCCCCATTCCTACTCCAAAACGCATGTACATATTTTGTGCACAAAGCCTATGGGACTCGAGTGTGGTATTCAAAAATTCATAAAAAATATAAACAATGGTCCTTCGGTTCCAAACTTATGGCAAGAATCCTTACAAAATTACTCAAAAAAACCAATCAAATTCAGTTTAAATGTATCTTCATGTACCTGTATATGACCCCAAAACTATGGTTTCCTTACAGTCATACAAAAACAATAATAAAGCACAATCTTACCTGGTAAGGAAAGGAGAGAGGGACACTGGTTGAGCTGTGATGTTAACCTGCTTCCTTTTCCCAACATGGAGTCAGAATGACACACATGCAGGCCTAAGGACAACAGGCTCCCACCACAGGGCCACAGTGTCTCACCAGTCCAGTGTAGAGGGGGGGGGGGGGCTAATGTTTATACACATTCCTAAACACTGCACTGGACTCTCCCTCTTTCTGGCTACTGATAACATCTACCTTACACACTGTACAGTGGTTGGAAAGACTTACAATGCAGGCAAGAATAAACAAAAAAATGTAGGGGGCTTCTAAAAAAACTTCCTGACCTCTGGATGGGGCCTTTACACAATGAAGTGATTGAACCCTTTATCTTTCAGACCCTGGGCTGTGTAGTGCCGAAACCTTCCCTGGTCATCCACGCATGGCCAAGACTGTTAGAGTAAGGCATGCTCTTTGTCCAGTTTTGCCGGACACCAAAAACAAATGGCGGACGACTGACGAACCTCATGGTATTGGAGTGAGAGTTAAACTGCTTCCATCATGAGACCCAAGCATGGACTATGGGACAACCAAAGCTGGCTGCTGACAAAAAGGTAGGCCTACACGTTTGCTTTCGCTCTTGATAAACATGCTTCCTTGTCAAAACCGAATGATTTTTTTTTTGATTTTTTTTTTGGGGGGGGGCAGGAAATCTGCAGTCATTGGCGTTTTTAACGAACTGCATGGCGAGTCCACTCACGCAACATAAAGATGCATTTTGAAAATGGCGCTTTGAAAGTTTGTAACATTTTTTTTCGAAACAGTTTTGTTTTGGCCGGTCTTTCAATAGGTATAGTACTGCTAAAAGTGTCCGCGTGATACGGAAATCTATGACGGAGGTTTCCCAGAAAGCGAGTTTTAGGCTGTAACTTGGAACACACCGCTTGATTCTTTTTGCTCCCAAAATGGCTGCCCATGCTTCGAAGAAAATGTACATGTACCCTAGTCCCACTTACTGGGCCGCTAGGAGCTACCCTTTAACGAGTTTCGATTGTCTGTCGCTAGTGCTCCTTGCGGCCCAGTAAGTGGGACTACATGTACCCTATGCATGCATATCCCAAGTACAATTAACCAAATCTATGAATGATATTTTGGGTACGATGCTTCGTTTTGTTTCAGAACAAAAAAAGAGGCATTGTTTTTCAACGTCATTCATGAGGTAATGCAATTTAAGCTTGCATTATTTTAATCAGACACCAACTGCAATAATTATTAATTTTGAGTGTGCGATGAGGTAAGAAAAACGCAGTGGCTATTGTTACGGCAGCCGTAATGCGTGGGGTGTCGTGTAAACCCCACATGCACGTACGTGCAGGCAGCACGCCTCATGCTCAGTACCGGCAAGAAACATGGCGAATTCTCTGGCTGTAGGCAAATAATTGGCTTGTTTTGAAGCACTCTCCCTGTCATTATCTGAATGGAAAAGGGCGACATAAAAATACTGTACATCCCTGTATTTAGAAGCTCTTGCGCGGTGAGATCGCTTGCGTAGTTGCAGTGCCGTAATGGAAATTGTGTTACGGCTGCCATAACAATAGCCACTGCGTAAAAAAGAAGAAGCTTGAGACATCTGGTCCATCGCGGTCTCATCACTGCACTAGGCTGACACTGAAATTAATACACGCCGTCCAGGGACTGAGAGAGCCAAATCCAGAAGCGTCTGAGTGATTTCTTATCCTCAATGGACGGCCTTCATGTAGCTGCCCCAAACATTTCCAACTATCATTTGCCATGCCCTCTGGGCCTCTGCCTAATATCAACTCGTAATGAAGAGATGGAATACTTTAATTAAATCAAATGCTTCAATTTAATGAAATACTTCATTTAATGAAATACTTTAATTTAATGAAATACTTTAATTTAATCACATACATTAATTTAATCACATACATTAATTAAATTTAATCAAATGCTTCAATTTAATGTAATACTTTTATTAATTTAATGAAATACTTTAAATTAATCAAATGCTTCAATTTAATCAAATATATTGAATTAATGAAATACATTAAATTAATGAAATACTTTGATTTCATGAAATGCATTAATTTAATGAAATACTTTAATTCACTGATGCTCTAATTTAATGAAATTCTTTAATTTAATGAAATGCTTTAATGGAATGAAAAACATGTATTTTAATTTTATAAAATAATTTAATTAAATCAAATGAAATACTTTAATTTAATGAAATACTCTATAAAAAAATACTTTAATTTAATGAAATACTCTATGAAATACTTTAATTTAATGAAATACTTTATGAAATACTTTAATATAATGAAATACTTTATGAAATACTTTAATATAATGAAATACTTTATGAAATACTTTAATTTGATGAAATACCTTATGAAATACTTTAATATAATGAAATACTTTATGAAATACTTTAATATAATGAAATACTTTATGAAATACTTTAATTTGATGAAATACTTTATGAAATACTTTAATATAATGAAACACTTTATGAAATACTTTAATATAATGAAATACTTTATGAAATACTTTAATTTAATGAAATACTTTATGAAATACTTTAATTTAATGAAATACTTTATGAAATACTTTAATTTAATGAAATACTTTATGAAATACTTTAATTTGATGAAATACTTTATGAAATACTTTAATTTGATGAAACACGGGCTCCGTACCGTAGGCAACTTTTGAATTTGATGGCGCAACATGAAGGTCAGGCAAGCATGTGTGGGGTTCAATAGGAATTTTCTGCCCCTCGTTTGAGTTACTGAAAACTAGGAATTAGTCCAAGATTTGAGACGGACGAGCTCATGGATGAGTGGTGAGCAGGGAGTATAATCAAGTTCATTTTTCCTTCTTTTATCAGTAAAAACAATTGATTTAGGAAGTGTATTATTATTATTCACCCGGATGCCGTTGCCGGGTAAATATAACCATAGAGCAAGGAACGGTGCTCTATTATAATAACCTCCCCCTTAGAAGTGATATTCACACGGCAACGACATTCTTCCTGGAGTTCGTTCCTGTTGATGTATGCATATTCATGAACACTCTTTACTGTGATTGGCCAACGTCACAGTATAAGAGCAAATATGAATATGCATAAACATGATGTAATGACAATTGTATTGGCCAATCGGACTAATTAGAGACCGGAAGAATAGCATTTGTGTAAAATGTGGGAAGAATGCCTTTGCTGGATGAATATAACCTGCCAAGGAAATATTTATGGGTGATCCCATCTAAAACTAACCTCAGATCGGACGATATCTTAATTCTCAGAAAAAATGATCTTAGGAAAACCTTCACTTATTGCAAAAGAAGCATATCGCTGAGCATTACAGACACTTTCTGACATTGGCTCATGATCGGAGGAAGATAGGAGATGACACTGAAATTATACTTGATTTATACTATAGCCTTTTTCATGTTTTTCAGCTGTCAGTGAAATTAATTTCTTTTATTTCAATCAACCAATGTCAAGAATGCTTTCTTATGCGCATCCCCCAAAAATACTTGAGAAAATTATCTTTCTCACAACATTAAATTTTGTTTAAAGGCCCAATACAATATTTCCTTCTAATTTACACAGTGTGTAGATGGTCGTGATAGAATCTTCATGTTGAAATCTTACGATCTGGGATGCTGTACTTTTCAAGAAATCTTCACTCAAACATCGACAAATAGTTTATAAAATATTTCTCACACTACAGAATGGTGCGAAAAACGTGACAATTTTTGTTTGCCTTTTTCTAGTTTCTCAGATTTCCATTATTTTGAACTAAAACCTTCTTTTAATGTTTAATGGTTTAACAGTGTACAATCTTGTACCCTGCCTTTAATTTCTTTTGTGTTTTTCAAGGTGTTTTTCAGGTTTGATGCAGCAACACCCCATGCAGAACATGCAGGAACAAGCTGTTAAATGGATAAGTAAACGTCTTACTTTTCATTCTGCCTAAAAGTGAAGTTTGAGAAAGGTCCACTTATTTTTGATAAATTTGCATTTTGGTCATTTTAGCCAGTAAGCAGTTTGCAACAATTTTGCATATTACTCTTCTTATTTTGATGTTTAATTTGCATAATAGGCCAGATTTGGTTGAAATTATCCATATTATTGTGCAATCTCCGTCTTAGGGAGAAGATGCAGGGTTTTGACTTGGAGTGAGGTTGTAGTAGTCCTGTGGGGAGGATTCTGTTGGAGGTGACTCTCTTGTCTTGGGAGGGGGCCTGGTGCACTGGAGTTTGTGAAAATGATGGTGTTATCCCATTCAGTGACACCGCCTCTCTGTTGACCCGATGAACGAAAAATGAAAACATTTTAGGACCAAATGCCGTGTTCTTTGCTTTATTCCAGGGGGGTAGTCAATTTAACCATAAAGCAAGAACCTTGCAATATGCGTCGACTGGGTTGGGCTAATATAGCAGGCCATAAGATCGGAAGGTGCTCTCATGGAAGGAGACTAGGGACGCTTCGCAGCTCCCATGGTGTCGCAATAACATGTTTTCATGCCATCTGGGCAATCATCAGTTGCGGTAGTGATCTTGGCAGGTCAGTTCATCTCAATATGGGTATGCCGGTATAGAAATTGGTTGGAGTGGCCGGACTGGGTATTATTGGGTGATTTGTTCCTCAAATAAGGAGAGCAGATTGTCCAGGGTTTCAACCAGTTCCTCAAAGGGACTAGAATCGTCTGGGACGGGGGTTGTTGTGGGCTGGGGAAGGTTAGCCCGGATGAACATTCCCGTAGGTTTTTGGCATTTTTGGTCAGCAATGAGGGTTGAATTTGGGAAAATATCCCTGAGTTGTTCATTGCTTTGGAAGTGCTGCCAATGTCTATATTGTCTGCTCGTTGCAAATCACAGTGGTTAATCGCAGGATTATAGGTGGTGCTATAATTGATAAAACACCAGAGGTGCTGGCATTGTTTGGGTTCCAGTTTGTGGTTTGTGAACCAGGGGTCGATTTTTGGGAGATACATCGCTGGTTGAGCAAGTTTGATCTCGGGTTTCGAGTAGCCTCTGTTGGGTAGGAGTTTTGAGGTTATGACCGTTACTTCGAAGTCTTCACTGTTGTATTCCTTGCATATCGGAGACATTCTCCGTAGATGAATGCGTTGAATACGTGAGGGGTTTGGGAAGACATTGAGTAGGTTTGGTAGGTTTCCGTGGGCTCTCGTCGAACCTTTGTGTGGAAACGATTACCTTTGAAAGTTGGTTCGGTCAAATGGGGAGGTCTCGTGGATAAGGTTGAAGTATATTGGGTTCACTTCTTGGATAAGGAACGGGGTAGTTTGCCAGGGGTATAGTTGGTTGTACAAGGGGTAGCGATTAGTGTGGGTAATTGGAAGGTAGTTGCCACATTGTGAGTGATATTGGTTAGTGTAACAGGGGTGGGAACACAACTTCGAATCGCACAACCTGGACCGTTGCCAATGTAATTTTCTTAAATGGAGAAAGATTTACAATGGTTAGGTTTGTTGTGATGTTTTCCCTGTCCTCCGCTACTAAAGTCAGTAGACTGGCTGTACATGTATATGTACAATGTTACAATTGGAGCTATGGCGGGAGAGGTTTGCCCTGTGATATATTACGTGACTCGCAATATTGTCTCTCTTTTCAAGAGTGGATAGTCTTGAGAAAGACTGTTGGGTTTGTCACGCTGGTAACCGCCTCGGGAATCTTGCTTACTTAGGACTTCATTGCACTTACTCTGTGATGCGATGAGTCCAGGGGTCGTTGGGCGCTGATTTCTTCCGCTGAGTCTTGGAGATGGCCAGTTAGTTGAGTGTATGCATCCTCGTCGAGGAGGCATTGTGGTGTGGCCTGTTGCGGTTTGAGCGGAAGCTGAGATTGCGCCGATACGAGGTGGCAAGGCTGAGGGGTTGCGCTGGGCTATTGCGGACGTGGGTGTAACCACATCTCCGGAAATGCCATGCGGGATCTTTCGGCCGTAAGTGTGGTTTGTCGAGAATAAACAATCGAACGTTTGGCGGGAATCGTGAAATTCTCACCAGTGTGTTTCTTTTGGTGCAAAAAATAGGCAAAACTGGGGTTTTCCTTTCGGGAAGGAAAACAGGAAGGTTGTATGCCTTTTTCGCAGAAACATGGGGGTTGGACAGGGATGGTTGGAGCATCGGTGGTGGTGTTTGTGGGAGGGAATCACGGGAAGATTCCCTCTGCGGGTTGGTTCGGATGTCTCGCGCCATTCCAGAGTGTTGAAAATGGTTGTGTCTGATCCTTACCCGTCGGGTATTGGGAAGGGGTCAGTCTGTAGATGGGAGGTTTGGTTGTTGCCATCTTGGGTTTAGACCATTTTCTTGAGTAAAAGACATTGCTCCTTTCGGAAGATTGTCTTTTAGGTGGTGGTGGGAGGGTTGGTCCCGATTATAGGTGGTTTGGACTGGGGGTCCAGTGGTTTTGATGCTCCTGGTGGTCTGTCGTTTGAATGTTGTATTCGGTCTGACAGGTATGGTGTAGGAGACACGGTTTGCAATGGGTCGGGGGTGTAGCAATTCCATGTCGGAAAAGCCTTTTTCTAGTTTCTCAGATTTCCATTATTTTGAGCTAAAACCTTCTTTTAATGTTTAATGGTTTAACAGTGTACAATATTGTACCCTGCCTTTAATTTCTTTTGTGTTTTTCAAGGTGTTTTTCAGGTTTGATGCAGCAACACCCCATGCAGAACATGCAGGAACAAGCTGTTAAATGGATAAGTAAACGTCTTACTTTTCATTCTGCCTAAAAGTGAAGTTTGAGAAAGGTCCACTTATTTTTGATAAATTTGCATTTTGGTCATTTTAGCCAGTAAGCAGTTTGCAACAATTTTGCATATTACTCTTCTTATTTTGATGTTTAATTTGCATAATAGGCCAGATTTGGTTGAAATTATCCATATTATTGTGCAATCTCCGTCTTAGGGAGAAGATGCAGGGTTTTGACTTGGAGTGAGGTTGTAGTAGTCCTGTGGGGAGGATTCTGTTGGAGGTGACTCTCTTGTCTTGGGAGGGGGCCTGGTGCACTGGAGCATGTAGGTAGGGGGACTGTGGCACTGTTGGAGAGGGTGGTGTTGGGGTGCTCACCCAAGTGTGTCACTGGTACGTGCACTGTGCAAGGCTAGCAGCCAGGACGGTGCCATTGGTACAGAGTGTACCCATGGGTGGGCTGATTGGGGGTGATTGAGGGTGGTGTGCAGGATGGATGGTCCTTGGCTATGGGTGACCAAAGGACTGGCTCTGGAAGACTCACCTTTGCCAGGGAATCACTTGTGGAGGAGCTTGGTGGAACTGTGGTGTGTTTTGTCGATCTCACCAGCCTTGCAGGCATGTCCCTCCTCGATTTCATGTAGCCATCATGGCCATGTGATGCATAATAAGGGGGTTATGTGGCATGTTTGCTCAATTAGAAATGGGACGTGTCGTTAACACCCCTATGATGCATTGTATTTTCATGAAATTGGGGTAGTTGGCCTTTGTACTAACTAGTCCATGTTGCTGGTGAGAAATTGTGAGTTCCGTGACATCTGCCTGTCAGCTGATGGTGTGGCTCTTGTTTTCAAAGTGTCTTCGTGTCTTCATGATGGAGGGATCTGTGAAGGGTTTCAAGATCCATCTGTCTTCATCTCACATGGAACTCTGAAATCATCCCTTTTCCCTTTTCTGTTGTTCTTCAAGCCAGATCTGACTGCTTTAGCAAACCTACTTACAGGCTATATCACTGAAAGGGCTTCATTTCTTGGCCACTTTCACAACATATATGTAGATTCTTCATACACTCAGAGAGAAACAACTTTAGAGATGGTAAAATCCAGTTTTCTTCTACACAAAATTATCTCTCAATTTCATTTTCTTATTTTTTTTATATTATCAAACAAACTTTTCAAATGTGGATTTTTAAGATTTAATTATTTTTCATAGTATTCTTTCATTTTTCATTTCATATTTTGTTTGATAAAAATGCTCTGAAGTTCCCTTTGCTACAACTCCACCTACATCTCTACTACGGTATATTTGCCTGTGATGACTTTCTAGTTAAAATCCAGACATTATGCAGTGTGCCATGATGCTTGAAACTGACATATAAAGTAACATGGGGACCAGTGAATTTATGCCAATGAAACTGTTTGTCCATACACATCGAGAATGAAGGATTTCAAGGGCCTAATATTCTTTGTACTTTATTTATTTCTGACTTTCAAGGTGTTTGTACCTTTTCCCCTCTATTCCTTCTTTCAGAATAAATTATAATCCTTGATAATCTGTCTTTATTTCCAGCTTCTTTGGGGCAAGAAAGTCTTGGTTTTTTTTTCTCTTCTTCCTGGCCTAGTATAACCCAGCTCTTGATAACCCTATCCTATCACTGCTCTACAAATGTCTATGATAACTTTCTAGTAAAAATCCCAAAATGTTATGCACAATGCCAGGATGTTTGAAACCAATATACAAAGCACCATGGGGACTATTCATCTTATGTCAGTGTATTAGGACAATCACCCTGAGGACAACTGATTTTAATAATATTCTTCTCAATTCTTTTCTTTCATATATCAAGGTAATTGCATATTTTGTTTTCTTCAATGTCCGCCTCTTATTCCTGTCTCTGTCTTATTCCTGCCTGTAATCTTCTTTAAGAAAAGCCTTGCTAGTGTGCATGGCTTCTTTGGGACACGAAACCCCCTCTTCTCTCCTTCCTGGCCTAGAATACCCCAGCCCTGGTGTGGTCTTGTGGAGAGGTTTTTGCCTTCAGATGAGATATTTTTAGGTCTGTGCAGACATGCATTAATTACCTTCTCCATCTGATTTCAGTATGTCGGGACTTGCATCTTATGCACAGCTGCTGATCGGCCCATGTACCGTACAATCAAATTCAATTAGCCTTGTGTGTATTCTCTATTCTAAATGGCTGGTCGCCTAGAACAGAGAATACTCATAGAAATCTGCCTTCGAGAAAGGTCCTGCTAGGATCAAAATGTCAGGCCCACTAAATTTTGAGATTTTCATTTTGGTAATTTTAGTCAGTAAGCAGGTTGCAACATTTGTGGATATCACTAAGAAATTGTGGTAATTAGACAAACACTTATTCATTCTGGTATTCCTTCTGACTTAATGTAATGGTGTGCTTCATTCCTGTTGATGTGACCCGCTCCAGGAAAAGGTGATAATTATAATATGCAAAAAATACTGTTATATACATGACTTGAAAGCCCACATTGCAAGCTTTCTTTTGGTATATAGCAGAGCTCTATACCCCCTCTATATTCCATTCTGACATATCTGTATATTAATGAGGTCCATGGAGTTAAAATTACAAAAGGCGAGAAAACAGGCTTTGAAAAATCTGACTCTGCTGTGAGGAACAGAAGTGTACTTGTTGAAAGAGTTTTTTTTTACACATTTTATTGATTAAAATCGCCATTTTTGTGAATAAAACTTGAAAGTTTTAGCATTGAAGATAGGATTTCAGAAGGAAGAAAAAAATCAAAATTGTACAGAAAATTCCAACCTCTCAACATCAAACGAGCCATTGCGTGCAAATGCATAGCGTGAATTCTATCATTTTTTCCTGGAGTGCGTCAAAATGTTTATTCTTATACATCCTATTCGTTTGCCATTCTGAAGCAGTCAAGCTAGTCTCAATAAAATCTTGTTTACTGTGTCATTTGTGAAGAGGAGGTGTGCATATTGCAGCCTTTTGGCAATGAATGTAATCATTGGAAAATGTGTCACATTGCCAACTGGAGACCATATTGTAACTGGTGAATGTAAAATTGAGTATCGTGAACTTGATCTGAATAGGAAGTGCGGACCAGCCCCACCTAGTGGTAGGTTGGCCTTAATGCGCCTATTTGGGGAGGAGTAGTCAAGGCAAGTGTCAATTCATTTCAGTCTCTTGGGCTTGGTTATAACATTTTGTGTGCTGGCGTTTACGCTGACTAATTGTCGGCTTGATGAAAGCTTCAGAATGGCAAGATTTTGTTTGTTTGAAATAATGTATAGTATCTGGGTAATGTTAATTGTTGGTACATGTTCATTGATTGTGGGAAAGCCAGGCTATTTTCCATCCTATTTAAGTTTCAAAAATCGTAGACATCATACCACCAGAGGGATCTTGTGTATTGTAAGTTCAGTATTCATGCAAAATTCTTGTTGTCCTGGTACTTATATTACAATTTGAAAAATTGAAGACTAGTAGCACCCAGAGTGGCTACAACAATATCTGGGCAGTGTGTATAGAAAACAACTTCATGGTTATAATCTAAAGAGGTTAATGCTGGTCTGGCTGTATGGAAAGGATGCCCCCAAAACTATTTCCCCCTCAAAGCCAAAACTACCCGGTATTTTGGAAAGATTAGCGCCGTTTATCAAAGGTTATGCAGTCAAGGGACTAGGGCTGGCCTTCCCATAGTACGTGCCTCGGAACAAAATCAGCATTAGTCTGCCTGTATTGCAGGAAGATAAGTGCTGGTTAGCTGAGTTCATTCAGTCAAGGGTCTAGGGCTGGCCTTCCCATAGTATGTGCCTTAAAACAAACTCAGCATTAGTCTGCCTGTATTGCAGGAAGATGAGTGCTGGTTAGCTGAGGTCATTCAGTCAAGGGACTAGGGCCGGCCTTCCCATAGTATGTGTACCTTACTCCTGTCTGGTCAGTGGAAAACAGGATCATCACACAATGCAAACTGTTTCAGATTTCATCAGCGATAGGGTGATTGACCTGTGGCTATAAAATCTGAAGAAAAAAACTCCAAAACCCAGCCCCACATTAGCTGGCAGTGTTGGCTTAGGAAATTCCAGACCTTTAAAAGAGTAAAAGTGGATGAAATCTAAAGGATAAATAAAAGGTTTGCAATGTTGTTGGCCACTGACTGCATGTGCAGGTCAGAGAAATTTTTTTTAATTGGGAGCGCACACACTGTCTGGACAACAAGCAAAAAAAACCCAATTTTATATTTAGTGGGCCTGACGTTTCTCTGCCTTTGAGAAAGGTCTTGCTAAGATCCAAATGTCGGGCCCACTAAATTTTGAGATTTGCATTATGATAATTTTAGTCAGTAAGCATTTGTGGATATCAATTTTATAAGATATATCAAATATAACATTTGAACTATTTTGAAGGCTTGCATGGTGGAAGTACCAAGTGGAAGGTTTGCGGTGACACCGTGTAACACATCTCTAGTCTCTGTCTCTCTGCAACAATGTCCCCATGGATGGTGCCTGCACTATTGCCTAGGGACGCCTCTCGCAGGACTCTCACCCTACAGGACTATGCTGACCTCACTCCGGACCAGATCCATGACCTCAAGCTCTGCGTCTCTTCCAGCTTCCAGTGAACAGTCGGAAGGAACCTTCACATTGGATCTCCCATATCCCCGGTTCTGCTGCCGACATGTTCAAGGAGGAGTTTGAGCAGACTGCCACCACCACAGCTGATTTCCAACCATTGGTCTGGTTGTACTCTATGGATGACACCTTTTGTCATCTGGCAGCACGGCCAAGACAAGCTCCAGATGGTCCTGGAACATCTCAGCAGGCTGCACTTTCGCATCCAGTTCACCATTGATCAGGACATGTGTGGGTTAGGGTTTGGCAATGAATGTAATCATTGGAAAATGTGTCACATTGCCAACTGGAGACCATATTGTAACTGGTGAATGTAAAATTGAGTATCGTGAACTTGATCTGAATAGGAAGTGCGGACCAGCCCCACCTAGTGGTAGGTTGGCCTTAATGCGCCTATTTGGGGAGGAGTAGTCAAGGCAAGTGTCAATTCATTTCAGTCTCTTGGGCTTGGTTATAACATTTTGTGTGCTGGCGTTTACGCTGACTAATTGTCGGCTTGATGAAAGCTTCAGAATGGCAAGATTTTGTTTGTTTGAAATAATGTATAGTATCTGGGTAATGTTAATTGTTGGTACATGTTCATTGATTGTGGGAAAGCCAGGCTATTTTCCATCCTATTTAAGTTTCAAAAATCGTAGACATCATACCACCAGAGGGATCTTGTGTATTGTAAGTTCAGTATTCATGCAAAATTCTTGTTGTCCTGGTACTTATATTACAATTTGAAAAATTTGATTTCCAACCATTGGTCTGGTTGTACTCTATGGATGACACCTTTTGTCATCTGGCAGCACGGCCAAGACAAGCTCCAGATGGTCCTGGAACATCTCAGCAGGCTGCACTTTCGCATCCAGTTCACCATTGATCAGGACATGTGTGGCAACATCCCTTTCCTGTATGTGTAGGTGTCAAGGCAACACGGACGCTCTCTCATTTGGTGGATCTACTGGAAACCCACCCACAGAGACTGGTACCTCCATAGCCGGTCTTTCCACCACCCTAGCGTCACACGCTTGGTCAACAACACCCTTGTTCAACGTGCCTACAGGATCTTTAAGGGGGACAACCTACAGGAGGACATTTGTCAGATCAAGGCAGCCCCACAGAGGAGTGGCTACTCTGGACATCAGATCAAAACCCAAGACCCCAGAGCCCGCCATGACCAAAGGGCCTCCTCTACTCAAGGTCAACCTAGTAGAGAAACTCCTGCTGTCACCCTCACGTACATGGGCAGTATACCTCTCACAAGATCCAGCAGGCCCTGAACAACGTCAGGGTTTTCAACATGGCAGCCAACCAGATCTAGAACCTCACCCAGACCCACAAGGACAGGCATGATCCGGATTTCAGACCCGGAGTTTTCAAGATCCCCTGTATTTACTTGTGGCAAAATTCACATTGGAAGGGCTGGTAGGGACCTCCCCACCAGACTCACCAAAGACAAAGCCCATGGTGATAAGGGTGATGACTGATGACGACTAGTCTGGGATCATCAAACACGTGCTCAAGTGGAGCGGGATCAAATTCATCACCTGCATTGAGAGATGGTATCCCTGTTGGCCATCAAACCACATGAACACGACACAAGACCGCTGCACTCGGAACAGGATCACACGCCACCTCTCCGCCAGGGTTGTTCACGAACAGCCGAGAATGCACGCCCGAACTCAACCACAAGCACTGATGATGATAGTTGGAATCCAGCAGTCTCCTGACGATGGGCAGAGTACACACTGCTGGAAACATTGAGTTACCGGCTCTTTTCAGAGCCCCAGACTCCTACTCAGAAGAGATGTGTTAGGCTACATGTCACCGCAAAACTTCCACTTAGTACTTCCACTGACCATGCAAACCACATAATAATCACCGTTGATAGTTGGAATCCAGCAGTCTCCTGACGATGGGCAGAGTACACACTGCTGGAAACATTGAGTTACCAGCTCTTTTCAGAGCCCCAGACTCCTACTCAGAAGAGATGTGTTAGGCTACATGTCACCGCAAAACTTCCACTTAGTACTTCCACTGACCATGCAAACCACATAATAATCACCGTTGATAGTTGGAATCCAGCAGTCTCATGACGATGGGCAGAGTACACACTGCTGGAAACATTGAGTTACCAGCTCTTTTTAGAGCCCCAGACTCCTACTCAGAAGAGATGTGTTAGGCTACATGTCACCGCAAAACTTCCACTTAGTACTTCCACTGACCATGCAAACCACATAATAATCACCGTTGATAGTTGGAATCCAGCAGTCTCCTGACGATGGGCAGAGTACACACTGCTGGAAACATTGAGTTACCAGCTCTTTTCAGAGCCCCAGACTCCTACTCAGAAGAGATGTGTTAGGCTACATGTCACCGCAAAACTTCCACTTAGTACTTCCACTGACCATGCAAACCACATAATAATCACCGTTGATAGTTGGAATCCAGCAGTCTCCTGACGATGGGCAGAGTACACACTGCTGGAAACGTTGAGTTACCAGCTCTTTTCAGAGCCCCAGACTCCTACTCAGAAGAGATGTGTTAGGCTACATGTCACCGCAAAACTTCCACTTGGTACTACCCCCATGCAAACCTTCAAGTCTTATGCACAAAATATTCATATAATTCTTGGACAGATGACCTGTCATCACTGCTGTTGAGAATCTGTTTAAAATTCATTTTAAAATGTCGTTTTTTCATGTTTGATTTTAGTTTCCATAAATGCATCCCTCTCTAGAATTCTAGAAATCCTTCTACTGGTTTGAGGCTTGGAGCTATGGTGTGCAAAGTTGGCATTTAATCCGAAGTAGATATATCTGTATCTTTAATGGAGATAAATGTATCTGTATTAGAAATAAAGATATCTCTATTTAATACTTGATTAAATGTCAATTTTGCACGCCATATGGAGCAATGCCATTAAAAAAAAGGATTTTACCAAAATTGCCTGAAATATCCATTGGGGAATAAGTTGGTATTTGCCCATGGGTTACTTGCATACTTTGTTGAAAATGCTACAAAACAGAAGTAAATCATTATTCAATGATTGCAGTTAGATGTATGTATATAGCCATGTAAATCTACAAGACGCATACAAATACTGGGTGGTAGCACTTAATAAGACTTACTAGTAAAAAATGAAAAATCAGGTATGAACTTTCGTAGAAGTAGTTGTAACTACAAAAGTTCATGCCTCAATTTCTATGCTTTAGTTTTGATAATAATGGGCCCTTATAGTGTTCCACGTCTGTCAGAATTGACACTCCTGGCGCGATGGGCTGCTTTGAATATCTGCATGGTAACCTTTGTCTTATAACGTGCTACCACCCAATATCTCATTTTTTCCTGAAACTTTTTTTTGGGGGGGGGGGGGGTTTGGAGTACATTTTACTTTTTTTTCATATTGGTTATTATATCTTTGCTTTTAGAGCAAACCATAGACATTGTGATGCTCTTGAGGATGAATACCACAATGAAGTATTGGCTGATATCATTTAGGTTCTTCTTTCCCTTTCTTTCCAAAGATGAAGCAAAGGTCTAAGGCAGTCTGCCTGTATTTGGTCTCTAAAAGTCAGAGCAAAACCTCTCCCACAAATCACTCCAAGGGGCTGGGCAGTGTCTTTTCTAGGCCTAGTGTTTTCATCCCCCTTCAAAAAATAGTCCGAGGAGTGACTCAATTTTGGTTGCCCACTCTTGGCAGCCAATTTTGTCCGTTCCTTTTTCCCACCATTCTCTTCTAATGTCTTATTACTGTCTGAGAGCAATCTTGGATATGCTGTCTGCCATAAAGTACACCACTCACCTTCCCACAAAAACCGATAAAATCCCAGTTATCCCACCGAAAATTTGAGTCTGGGCCAACCGTATTGCTTCATCTTCTTCCTCTCTTACTGCCTTCAATTCTTCAAGATTGCTTCTAGATCTTCTGCCGTTTTCTGTCCCTATTCTTGTCTCAAGCATAGAGTAGTCTGTTTCCTTGCTCTGTGTCTCAAGGCAGACCTTTTTTGCCAGCCTTGCCTGGCATCTTTGGGGAATGGATTGTCTTTTCTGCCTGACCTCATGACCCCCACCTTTGCCCAGTGCTCCTGTGAAGAGGTTTCTTATCCTTGTTTCAGGATCAAGCAAAGGTTCTTGGGAACTTCTTGCCAGGTTTTACCATTATATTCCTCCTCTCTATTCCTCATCTCTTATCTTGAATCAGACATGCCTTCAGAACTATTTAACTCTTCATCCTATTCTTCTCTTCAACTCTGTTTCCTTTCGTTTGAGAAGGGAAGTCCTCATGAATGGTTTGCCCTACTCATTGTGTGATTGAACACTATGCTCAGTGCTTTGCCCGATTGCCTGCTGAACTCGAAAACAATCCAGGCAGTTTGGGCGGGATTCAAACCTGTGACTCCTGCTTTCGAGTGCAGACTGTCTTAACCACTGTGCTGGTCAAGGTCGTGTGGTGGATTTGAATCTGATTCAGTGTGTAATTTACATGTTGAGTTGGCCAAACCCTTGTTGAATTACATTCTCCTCAACACAAACTCACATTATATCTATGAAGGAACGTCGTTTCTTCTTCCGCTTGGCTTTGTGACCCCACCATTACCACTTATCTTGTGAGGAGGTTTTAATACTTGCTTCCGGATCACACTAAGGCTCTTGCCAGTATTCCATCTATTTTTCTCTTAAATTGTCATCACTCTTCTTGAGTCAGACCTATCTCCAAATATATTTACCTTTTCATCTTTTCTTCATCTCAATTCCTTTTGGGAGAAAGGGAGTCTCTTTCCTCCCTGGCTTTGTGACCTGACCTCTGTCAGTGGTCCTGTGATAAGGTTTTCATCCTTGTTTCAGGGTCAAGCAAAGATTCTTTCCAGTTTTCCCCTATATTTTTCCTCTGTAATTCTTATCCCTTTTGGAGTCTGATCTGCCTGCACCATTCCATTGTGAAACACACTTGCACTCAGGATTCATACTGTCAATTGCGGCAGGGAGCAGATGTCACCATCCAGCATGGATCAGTGCTTTGCATGAGCTGTCTGTGAGCTCAAACAGATTTACCAACACTGTGTAGTTCCCAAGACTCGAGCATGGGTGATTACCTGGCAGGCAGTCATCCAGATCCAGTCCTAAGTGGTCACGCCTAGTATGGACTGCTCACCCTCTCCCATCCTTAATTTCCCTCACTCAGCTCCCCTATGGGATCTGTACCCTTGGCACTAGCCTGGCTGCTGGCTCTCGCATGGCGCACTCACCAGTGGCACGCCTGGGTGAACAACCCAACACTACCTTCTCTGGCAATGCTGCAGTTTCCCAACCTACATGCATCTGTTGCATCAAGTTCCCCCCGAGTTGAGATAGCTCCTTCACCAGAATTCCTTCTGCTAGACTGCTCTAACTTCACTCCAAGTTTGAATCCTCGTTTTCTCCCAACAACTGAGGAAGCACTGGGATATTTCAGCCACTTTCCAACTCTCCATCATTGTGTTTAAAGATATAGGGCCTACAATGATTGAATGGTTTCTTCTATGATTTCAGATGCTGTCTGTTGGAGGAGGAAGGAGGTGGAGGTGGAGGAGTGAGGGTGAAGGCAGAGTTGAGGAGATGGAGTCTTATCAGATTTGAAGGTTTTCATGGTGAGGATAGCAGAAGGAGTAGGTTTGCGTTGACACCATGTAAAATTTCTCCGGTTCTTTTCAGAACCACACTTGCTCACAAAAGAGAAATTTTACATGGTGTCAGTGCAAACCTACTCCTTCTGAGATGGAGATGGAGGAACGTCTCTCATGCCCACATGGTTTCGGGATCATGAATTCTGATCAAAATGACATCATTAATTAGATTCTTATTCAAATGAAATTGTCAAATTCTGATCCAAAAGGAATTTTTTTCCCCAGATCTCAACTCCATCGTCAAATGATGAACTGAATGAAAATGTGCATCCAGGCCTCCTGGGAAGATGTGGATGAGATGTCTACAAGATGCCGTGCAACGAATGCGACCAAGTCTATATCGGCGAAACCGGCCGGCCCATCATCAGTGAGAGGATCAAGGAGCATCAGCTCGACGTGAGACTCTCCCGTGTGGACGGATCGGCGGCAGCTGAGCACGCCTGGGAAGCTGGTCACTGCCCTAATTGGGATGATGTGCGGTGTATCGACCGTGAGCAGCTTCCACCTCCGTCAGAACAACATCAATCGGGACAGCGGCATCGACATCCCCAAATTCTGGCTTCCCACCATCCGGTGCCATGACCACCACCCTGCCACAGATGAAACCACCGGAGGATGCCAGAGCCACGTGCCAAAAGCCGACCGCAGACTAACCACTAACGACGTCTGCACACCGGCGCACAGACACAGACAAACAGAATATAAACTGACAGTGCAGCATCCAATCTTCAGTTGCCTGATGAAGGTTAGCAGTCCTAGCAACCGAAACGTTGCTTCCAGCAACACAAAATCGCATGACTTTGATCACCTTTTCTCCTTTAAAGGCCCTATACAACATTGGTAAAGGTCAATAAGAAATCCTGCGAAGGTTTTATCTCAAATGGTAATCTGAGAAAGTAGAAAAAGGCAATAAAAGGTCACGGTTTTCGCACCGTTCTGTCATGTAAGAAATAGTAATAGAACTCATGAGTAATAAACTATTCGTTGATGTTTGAGTGAAGATAATCTCGAGAAGTACAGCATCCCAGATCGTAAGACTTTAACATGAGGATTATATCATGTCAATTAGAAGGAAATCTGTGGATCTTCCCAATGTTGTATTGGGCCTTAAATGCGCAACCTGTACTGAGTTTTATTGCCAATTTTTCATCCAGATTGGCTCTTTAGATTGTTGTAGAATTTCAGTGCATTTCAAACTAATTTGGTTGATTTTTCTTTTTACTTAGGTGCCTGGAAGATATGGGGAGACTGGATCAGTGTGCCTACATGGAGGTGTCTGAGGTAATAATCAATTTGAAAAAATTAGAATCTTGAAGCCTCTACTATGTCTACACACCATTTGCACAAATACAAATTTTGACCTGACAAATTTGGTTAAAGTATACTTGCTCAAGTGGAAGTAAATACCAGTATCAGACATGCTGTAAACTTTTAGCGCTTGGAATGCTGCCATTTTCATGCAAAGAGTAATTTTGTATGAATTTCCAACAGTCGTTTTAAAACGACTTTTGAAACAAACCATGCTTACCAGCCTTAAAGCCCCTAAACACCATTTGCACAAATCCAACATGGTCCATTCGCAATTACTGACGACTGTTTCGAGATTTACTTGCAATTTTCTGGTTTAAATGCACGATGGCTCAATTGTAAATTCTGTCAGGTGCATTTTATGATTCGAAATTGACACAGTTTGATTAAAAAAATTGCCAGTTTTTCAAAATGTTCTTGTGACATGGTTGACGGATTGAGCTGAAACTTTCACAGCTGTGCTATTCCATGCATATGCTGGATTAGACAAAGTATGGACGCGTTTCTAAGACCTTTACCAATGGTGTGTAGGGGCTTTAGTATAATGGTTGAATTCATATTAATTTCAAATATTTTGAATCTGATCTGATTGGAATTGGTATTCTGATCCTAGAGGAATTATCAAATTCTAATCAAAGAGGAATTATTTCACAAAGAGGAATTATGTAATTCTGATCAAAGAGGAATTCTCTAATTCTTATCAAAGAGGAATACAAGATAAGAGTTTCCAAACTGACGTTTCGATCCTAGCAGGACCTTTCTCAAAGGCCTTTGAGAAAGGTCCTGCTAGGATCGAAACGTCAGGCCCACTAAATTTTAGATTTACTTTTTGGTAATTTTAGTCAGTAAGCAGTTTGCAACATTTTTGTATATCACCTTAAGTTTCCAAACTGCTGTACATTTGGTTTTTTTCCAACTTGAAGCAAGGTTTACAAACTGCAAAGTTTGCGGTGACACCAATTTAGTCATCTCTCTGAAGATTTAGTGGCTCAGAAAAGTCAAGCCGGCAAGGAAGTTTTACCCTGTATTGGGTGAAACACAAGAGGGCGCCAAACTGGAATGCTGGGTAACTGCTGACTTCTGACATTGAGATGACAGGGCATTCCTCCAATTCCTGCCTTTGAGGAAGATCCTACAAGGATTGACATGCTAGACCCTCTACCGGTATCTTTTTAAGATTTGCAGTCATTCAGAAGCAGCTTGCAACTTATATGACTTTTGAAATTCAAGATGATGTTTGTCAGCAGATGTGAATCTGCTTTTGTTTCTCTCTGACTCCACCTCTTTCTCCCTTACTCTTGCAGGTTCTCAATCCTTTCTACATTTTCCCGATCTTCAGCGTCAGTGTGTGGATAGCCAATGAGTACTACCTCTACAGCGCTTGCATCGTGCTGATGTCCTCCATCTCAATTACCCTGTCCCTGTAGACTACCAGAAAGGTGAATAAAAAAAATGGGAAGATGAGGAAATGTGATGCGTCCAAAGCGAAGTGCTACATTTTGGGATTTTAATTTCATAATCATCAGTGGCACTGTGTGCCAGGTCCTAAGAATCTTTCCTAGATGCTACGAGAAATCTTCATGGGAAAGTTATGTTTAACCGAAGACACCCCATTTGTGGTCCACTACTTTTTTATGAAACGGGCTGTCCGAATCCTGGCACCACTATTGTCCAAGTTTTAAACAGACTCTTTTCAGCCTTGAACATATCAATACATAGCATGACAAAGACCCTTTTGGACGCAAGTTGCCGCATGAATTGCAAGATTAGCAGCAGTAATTGTGCAATTGTGGGACCTTTACTGTGGATGATCGAGGGAAAGCACACTGCCAGGGGAGAGAGTGTGTAGGCATGTCATAGCCCAACGGTTGTTGGTCAGGCACTGGAAAAATGCCCGGTGTGAATGGTTAAAGCTGTATGTCACTATGGCTTCAAATTACACATGAGTCTATAGGAGCATCTAGTTTAGCGGCTGCAGCCGCTTCCCATAGACTTGTGTGTTAGGCTGTGTCCAAATTCATTGGCTACGGCTTCAAATAACACACGAGTCTATGGAAGCCTCTAGTTTAGCGACTGCAGCCAATTCCCATAGACTTGTGTGTCAGGCCGTGTCTGAATTTATTGCCTACGGCTTCAAATTACACACGAGTCTATGGAGGCCTCTAGTTTAGCGGCTGCAGGCAATTCCCATAGACTTGTGTGTTGCACCAAGCCATAGCCATAGGTTTATGTCAAAGCCAAGTCACCATCCCATCTGATAATGTCACCAATGGCAGCACAATCTAAACACATTTGACTGAAGATTTACACAGACATCTTTCTTTCCCCAAACCTCGCCATCCTTCAGGAAAGTGTAACTCTGATCATGGTCAAGTCTAACGTGATGGTGGAAGTTTTGAGGAAAACTGGAGGTAAGACAAGCCGTGATAGACCTCGATCAATTGTTAGTCAATGTCTTTATACACTTGGACAATAGTTATAGAATATGTATTGACTAATATTAGCCAAAATACCAATTGGTACAACTTTTAACAGATTGCAAAGACTAGTTGACTATTTTTGGAAAGTTTCCTGTAATTTTTTGTTTGTTTAAATTGAAAAAAGGTGCATCCACTTTGTATGATCCCTGAGCTGCTGTACCCAGGTTAACAACAATTGTAAAAGGCGCGTGGCATTCAGGGTCTCCGGGTCAGGGTCAGGGGTCATCAGGTGACTGCCCAAAGGTCATGCAAAGCTCTTGAGCAACGGTATTGACAGCCTGGTTCAATTTTCCATGGTCACAGGACCATTTACCCAAAAGTCCAAGTGCAGATGCTGGTTCAATTTGCCCATATTTCATTTGTCCATCGGGTCAGTTAAATCCTTGGGAAAAAAGTCCAATGCGAACACTGCTTTATGCTAGCTAAACATAAGGACAATGCTCTCACTGTTTCTCACAAAGCCAGCTCTGATTCGCTGGTTCCCTCACAAAATATCACCTGTTGGGTGGAGGGAACCAGTGGATGGGACAGGGAATTACCTGTGCACTGGTACCCACACAATAAGCAATGAAACAAGAATGAATTGCTCCGTAATCTTCTTTACAAATAAAAACCTCCTTTTCACCAAAAAGTTCACTTTCTTTTTAGGTTCACAGCTCTGAAGTCACTTGCAAAGGAACTTCCGGTGGGTCACCATACTGCTGCCATGGCAACGTGTCACGCACTGACAACTATCAACGGCAAGCTGCATGGTGACCCCATTGACCTCAAGATGTTCCAAGACACCGCATTGGTGAGTGTCTTTCCGATTTCTATGGATCATTGCTTCAAATTATACACGAGTCTTTGGAAGAAATACTCTTAAAATCAAACTATTTTGTAAATCCTTTTAAAGGGATAACTCAACATTATTCGAGGTCAAAGAATAGCATCCATACGTTGTCTGATCCAACATATGCATGAAATAGCACACCTGTGAGCATTTCAGCTCAATCCGCCAACCGAGTCTCGAGAAATTTTAGAAATATTGTTAGATCTCAGGGTGAGACGTAAATGTTTTTTTTTACTCTTTTCTCCAAAAATACAACATTTTAGGCAGAAATATTTCATTGCGAGGTTTCTACTATAACTTCTTCAAAGTGTATAAGTTTCATGTCAATCTGTGAACATTTCTGTTTTTCGATCTTACCAATGTTGTGTAAGGGCTTTAAATCAAGCGTTGTTTTTTTAAATATTTTATTGAAAGGAATTGGAAGAGTCATCTTGTCAGGAGAGTGTACAAGATTTCAACCGGCTGATACCCACCATCGTACGGACACCAGGCATGTCAGGTGAGGTGGTCCTCATCCTCATCCTCCTCATTCTCATCCTCATCCCCATCCTCCCCATCCTCATCATCCTCCTCATCCTCCCCATCCTCCCCATCCTCCCCATCCTCCCCATCCTCCTCATCCTCCTCATCCTCCTCATCCTCCTCATCCTCCTCATCCTCCTCATCCTCCTCATCCTCCTCATCCTCCTCATCCTCCTCATCCTCCTCATCCTCCTCATCCTCCTCATCCTCCTCATCTTCCCCATCCTCCCCATCCTCCCCTTCCTCCTCGTCCTCCTCATCCTCCCCATCCTCTTATACAAGACCTGTTGAGAGAATTTATTGATCACATTTCCACCATTTTATATTTGCATGTTTAATGTATGAGAACGCCGATGCTGACCGTACCTTCCACTATTTTTGTGTGCTGCCCTCAATAGTTCCCACTGACTTCCAGGAGCAACTGAATTCCTACACTGTCAAGGGGTTCCGGGTCCTTGCCTTAGCAACCAAGGAACTGGACAGCGGTACCTCATGGCACAAGACTCAACAAATCAATAGGTACAACCAGGCAGTAATCTTTTTGACTTTGTGATGCTGTCAAAAGCCGTTATGTCACGCAGAGGTCAAGTCGATGCAACCATGGCAACTGGTTCACATCTTGCGCTGATACCATTTAGCTCATCCCTTTTGAGACAGAGTGTGGCTCTGAAATGAGCCAGTAAGAATTCTAGTTCATTCAAGGAGTTACCGGCTCTTTTCAGAGCAACACTCAAAAGAGCTACATGGTGTCACTGCAAACCTTTCACTTGTACTTCCACCACGCAAACCTTCAAATCTGATCTGGTTCACACTTTGCCAACCCTTACTACCGACCATATTGACAAATTAAAGTCAATGGATTTAGGTTTTTGGTGAAGGGAATATAACAACATTGATGAGCTAACTGGCACATGTAGTAGTGTAAACTGTTGCAACCTTATAATTATTACTGACTTAAGTGGCCACAATACAAATCTCAAAAAATGTAGAGGGCCAATGTTTTGATGGGACCTTTCTGAAAGGATTGAAATGTCAGACCATGTACATTTTTACGATTTTGCTGATGATGAAAACATTGCACTATGCTCATAATGGGGACGATTGGGCTCCCCAGGGGAACCAGTGCGAACCAGTGCTAAGGAAACATTGTGACATCAACAGGAAGTGATGTCAGACTACGACAGCGTAGTGTAAATTGTCTTCAAATGGCGAAAAACTTTGTAAAATCAGAGGGCACACATGTGTAATAAAGCCGTGATGGTTTAGATATTTCAGCTTTTCAGAAATTTGAAATTTGAAAATTTGAATATTTCTGTAAAGGTTTGTTTGCGTGGAACTAATAGACCGGTCCTATTGGCTGGTTCTTATCATGTGAGTGCTGTTCTGGGCATGCGTGGGTTACTCTGAACGTGCCCACAACTTCGGAGAAACGACCGATAATGTCTGCTGCCATCAGCATCTCAAAGTCTACAGTTATTTTTATGAATAGTTTCAGTGAACCGGAACCCCTTTACAATAATTTTTCATATTTTTTATTTATTTATTTTTTCCTAGAGGCGAAGTGGAAAAAGATCTCGTCTTCCTTGGATATTTGGTCCTTGAGAATCTGCTGAAACCCGGAGACCACGCCCGTCATGAAGGAGCTGAATGCGGCCAATATCCGGACAGTCATGGTCACAGGTGGGGCTTGGATCCTATCGCCCATCCATCTCTATCTTCTCTATCTGGCTTCTTCTTTTCAGAGAGCCTTTTGTTTGTAGCCTAGCAGGACCCTCCTCAAAGGCACAGTGTAAAGAATAATGTTCTAAATACATGTAATGAATAATGTTCAGATTCCCGTCCTATGCTATGCTATGCACCATCGGCGACGAAACGATTTTTCAAAGTGGGGGGGGGGGCAGTTGTGACAGGCTCTGCAAAAAAAGGGCCATAATTAAGTTGAAAAATATAGGGAGGTTTTCGGTGACACCATGTTTAAAGTCTCTTAAAGGAAGAGGTAATTCGACATTTCGACCAGTGTGCTCTGGTCGTCATCAGGAGCACACTGGTCGAAATGTCGAGTTACCACTCGGGTTCTTTTCAGAACCACACCTCTTCCTTTAAGAGACTTTATACATGGTGTCACCGCAAATCTTCCTATATTGATTAACCCACCATGCAAAGCCTTAAGTCTTATTTAAGTTAAAAAAACTAATTGGGACGCTGTGTAGTAAACCGTTCGTCATTATGATGACCACGTGAACAAAAAGTCCGAAAACGTAGTTTGTCCAAATACCGTTTAAAAAAAACTGGACACACCATAATCTGTGTGTCTTAGGAGAGGGGGGTTCCATGTACTGTACTCAGTCTTCGAGGCAATATTAAATTGATTTATTTTGAACTATGGTGTACTCCTGTTAATGAGTGTTCAAGTCAGATCACTGCAGCAACTTTACCATTCGCTGAGGGACATAGAATTGACTGCCTTTTCGTATACATTTTGACCGTCTGCTAATTTCTCTTAAATGTATGTTTTTGTACCAAATCTATGTTGCAGATCTTCTGTTGCAGTATTTGAGTGAAGTGAGCAAAGCTGCCCCAACACTGCCATTGTATTACTACCACAACCCAGGCTTCACTGACCTAAGTTGTAAGTAGATTGACTATTATTTTGTTCCCCTTCTCCCTTTCCAAATATGACAGTATTGGCTGGCAGTTTACCACCAATAGGGACATAGGTTTATGCCTTGCTTCAGACTAGTCACCCCTCCCAGTTCTATTTGTCAGCCTTGGCTGGCAGTCTACCACCAATAGGTGATGGAGGCTTATGCCTTGCTTCAGACTAATCACCCCTCCCAGTTCTATTTGTTAGCCTTGGCTGGCAGTCTACTACCAATAGGGATGGAAGCTGATGCCTTGCTTCAGACTAGTCACCTCTCCCAGTTCTATTTACCGGCCTTGGCTGGCAGTCTACCACCAATAGGGATGGAGCCTTATACCTTGCGTCAGACTAGTCACCCCCTCCCAGTTCTATTTGTCTGCCTTTGCTGGCAGTCTACCACCAATAGGGATGGAGGCTCATGCCTTGCTTCAGACTAGTCACCCCTCCCAGTTCTATTTGTCAGCCTTGGCTGGCAGTCTACCACCAATAGGGGATGGAGGCTCATGCCTTGCTTTAGACTAGTCACCCCTCCCAGTTATATTTGTCAGCCTTTGCTGGCAGTCTACCACCAATAGGGATGGAGGCTTGTGCCTTGCTTCAGGCTAGTCACCCTCCCAGTTCTATTTGCCAGTCTTGGCTGGCCGTCTAACACCAATAGGGATGGAGGCTGATGCCTTGCTTTAGACTAGTCACCTCTCCCAGTTCTATTTACCAGCCTTGGCTGGCAGTCTACCACCAATAGGGATGGAGGCTTATACCTTGCGTCAGACTAGTCACCTCTCCCAGTTCTATTTACCAGCCTTGGCTGGCAGTCTACCACCAATAGGGATGGAGGCTTGTGCCTTGCTTCAGACTAGTCACCCCCTCCCAGTTCTATTTGTCAGCCTTTGCTGGCAGTCTACCACCAATAGGGATGGAGGCTCATGCCTTGCTTCAGACTAGTCACCCCTCCCAGTTCTATTTGTCAGCCTTGGCTGGCAGTCTACCACCAATAGAGGATGGAGGCTCATGCCTTGCTTCAGACTAGTCACCCCCTCCAAGTTATATTTGTCAGCCTTTGCTGGCAGTCTACCACCAATAGGGATGGGGGCTTGTGCCTTGCTTCAGACTAGTCACCCCTCCCAGTTCTATTTGTCAGCCTTGGCTGGCAGTCTACCACCAATAGAGGATGGAGGCTCATGCCTTGCTTCAGACTAGTCACCCCCTCCAAGTTATATTTGTCAGCCTTTGCTGGCAGTCTACCACCAATAGGGATGGGGGCTTGTGCCTTGCTTCAGGCTAGTCACCTCTCCCAGTTCTATTTACCAGCCTTGGCTGGCAGTCTAACACCAATAGGGACGGAGGCTTATGCCTTGATTCAGACTAGTCACCCCCTCCCAGTTCTATTTGCCAGCCTTGGCTGGCAGTCTACCACCAATAGGGATGGAGGCTTGTGCCTTGCTTCAGGCTAGTCACCCCTCCCAGTTCTATTTGCCAGCCTTGGCTGGCCGTCTAACACCAATAGGGATGGAGGCTGATGCCTTGCTTCAGACTAGTCACCTCTCCCAGTTCTATTTACCAGCCTTGGCTGGCAGTCTACCACCAATAGGGATGGAGGCTTATGCCTTGATTCAGACTAGTCACCCCCTCCCAGTTCTATTTGCCAGCCTTGGCTGGCAGTCTACCACCAATAGGGATGGAGGCTTATGCCTTGCTTCAGACTAGTCACCCCTCCCAGTTCTATTTGTCAGCCTTGGCTGGCAGTCTACCACCAATAGGGGATGGAGGCTTATGCCTTGCTTCAGACTAGTCACACCTCCCAGTTCTATTTGTCAGCCTTTGCTGGCAGTCTACCACCAATAGGGATGGGGGCTTGTGCCTTGCTTCAGGCTAGTCACCCCTCCCAGTTCTATTTGCCAGTCTTGGCTGGCCGTCTAACTGCAATAGGGATGGAGGCTGATGCCTTGCTTCAGACTAGTTACCCTCCCAGTTCTATTTGTCACTCTTTGAGAAAGGTTCTGCTAGGTTCAAAACTGTGGGCCCTCTTGTTTTTTCAGCTTTGCAATTCAAGCCAATCACATGTGTTTTTATGAAGTCTCATTGAAGCCTTGCGACTTTTTCGGCCCTCAGTGACTCTCAAGAAGATTTTGGAGGATTTTAGGAGGAGGAGTTTACCGATTCCAACATGTAGGATCTGTCAAGAGTCCAACATTTATCGGAAGGATGCCTACAGCTCCTGTACTCCTATGATCAGGTGTGTAGATAGACGCTTACCTACCTGAACCATACAGTAGGGCCGTTCCCATAAAAATAATTTCTATTTGAATTGCGATTCAAAAATATTTTTTGGGGGAGTCTGTCCAGACAGGCCAAAAAATTGCGAGCCAATTGTGGTCAGCAGTTGTGGTCAAATGGTGGGTGTGTCCTTGAGGGTGGCCCACGCAGGGAGACATATAAATAAGCGCAGCACTTCCTGTCAATCAGAGCGTGAGCGGTGCATTGTGGGATTAAAATAAAGAAACGGTGCGATTCAGTGGACTGGTCCCACTTACTGATTTGCACTAAGTCTCACTAATAGTGGAGTCTGAATCACGATTCACCCTATTGACTACAGTCCTGGCCTGGGGTGGGATGGGATGGGGTGGGATGGGATAGGGTGGGGTAGGATGGGATGGGATGGGATGGGATGGGTTGGGATGGGGTGGGATTGGGTGGGATGGGATGGGATGGGTTGGGATGGGGTGGGATTGGGTGGGATTGGGTGGGATGGGATGGGATGGGATGGGTTTAGATGGAACGGAATGGGACTTGTAGGATGACCTTAACCCTAACTCCGAATTTCTCTTTTTTCTCTTGTATTGACATTCCTGAAAAAGCACGTACAACTACGCAGGCAAAGGAGCCAACAAGCTGATAGCAGTGTTCCAAAGACGTGACAAGGAGGCTATGATGAAGGAATATGTAAGTTTCACTTCCATTCTCTTCAAGATTCCTTGGAAACAATTGGTGGCCCCGTTGGGCACAAATTTTGGAAATGATATCTGAGAGAAATCATGCATGCTCATGTGGTTTTGGCTTGTATCAAATGTTTTTAAAACACAGTTACAAAATAATATCAGCGACAATAATGACTGAGCCAGGAATTGAACCCGACTCCTATGGCTTGATGTAGCAGCACTCTGTCACTGTCTCTCCAGGACAGGTTTCCTTTTGTTTGCTAATTTTAGTTATAGCTAATTTTAGTCCTTTTGTTTACAACAATTGGTTGTTTGCATCTGAATGAATGCGTTGGTGTGATCCCTGGAGATATACGGCAGTTAATGGCAAAGACTAGTTGACTATTAGGAAAGGCCACCATCTAAGGCCTGGATAGCTCAGATGGAAGAGCACTGGTGTGCCAAAGACTAGTTGACTATTAGGGAAGGCCACCATCTAAGGGCTGGATAGCTCAGATGGAAGAGCACTGGTGTGCCAAAGACTAGTTGACTATTAGGGGAGGCCACTATCTAAGGGCTGGATAGCCCAGATGGTAAGAGCACTGGTGTGCCAAAGACTAGTTGACTATTTGGGAAGGCCACCATCTAAGGGCTGGATAGCTCAGATGGAAGAGCACTGGTGTGCCAAAGACTAGTTGACTATTAGGGGAGGCCACCATCTAACGGCTGGATAGCTCAGATGGTAAGAGCGCTGGTGTGCCAAAGACTAGTTGACTATTAGGGGAGGCCATTATCTAAGGGCTGGATAGCTCAGATGGTAAGAGCACTGGTGTGCCAAAGACTAGTTGACTATTAGGGAAGGCCACCATCTAAGGGCTGGATAGCTCAGATGGTAAGAGCACTGGTGTGCCAAAGACTAGTTGACTATTAGGGAAGGCCACCATCTAAGGTCTGGATAGCTCAGATGGTAAGAGCACTGGTGTGCCAAAGACTAGTTGACTATTAGGGGAGGCCACTATCTAAGGGCTGGATAGCTTAGATGGTAAGAGCACTGGTGTGCCAAAGACTAGTTGAGCATTAGGGGAGGCCATTATCTAAGGGCTGGATAGCTCAGATGGTAAGAGCACTGGTGTGCCAAAGACTAGTTGACTATTAGGGAAGGCCACCATCTAAGGCCTGGATAGCTCAGATGGTAAGAGCACTGGTGTGCCAAAGACTAGTTGACTATTTGGGGAGGCCACCATCTAAGGGCTGGATAGCTCAGATGGTAAGAGCGCTGGTGTGCCAAAGACTAGTTGACTATTAGGGGAGGCCACCATCTAAGGGCTGGATAGCTCAGATGGTAAGAGCGCCGGTGTGCCAAAGACTAGTTGACTATTAGGGGAGGCCACTATCTAAGGGCTGGATAGCCCAGATGGTAAGAGCACTGGTGTGCCAAAGACTAGTTGACTATTTGGGAAGGCCACCATCTAAGGGCTGGATAGCTCAGATGGAAGAGCACTGGTGTGCCAAAGACTAGTTGACTATTAGGGGAGGCCACCATCTAACGGCTGGATAGCTCAGATGGTAAGAGCGCTGGTGTGCCAAAGACTAGTTGACTATTAGGGGAGGCCATTATCTAAGGGCTGGATAGCTCAGATGGTAAGAGCACTGGTGTGCCAAAGACTAGTTGACTATTAGGGAAGGCCACCATCTAAGGGCTGGATAGCTCAGATGGTAAGAGCACTGGTGTGCCAAAGACTAGTTGACTATTAGGGAAGGCCACCATCTAAGGTCTGGATAGCTCAGATGGTAAGAGCACTGGTGTGCCAAAGACTAGTTGACTATTAGGGGAGGCCACTATCTAAGGGCTGGATAGCTTAGATGGTAAGAGCACTGGTGTGCCAAAGACTAGTTGAGCATTAGGGGAGGCCACCATCTAAGGCCTGGATAGCTCAGATGGTAAGAGCACTGGTGTGCCAAAGACTAGTTGACTATTAGGGGAGGCCACCATCTAAGGGCTGGATAGCTCAGATGGTATGAGCGCTGGTGTGCCAAAGACTAGTTGACTATTAGGGAAGGCCACCATCTAAGGGCTGGATAGCTCAGATGGTAAGAGCACTGGTGTGCCAAAGACTAGTTGACTATTAGGGAAGGCCACCATCTAAGGTCTGGATAGCTCAGATGGTAAGAGCACTGGTGTGCCAAAGACTAGTTGACTATTAGGGAAGGCCACCATCTAAGGCCTGGATAGCTCAGATGGTAAGAGCACTGGTGTGCCAAAGACTAGTTGACTATTAGGGGAGGCCACTAGAAATTGGCGAAAACAATCATTTTGTGGGCAGTTTGTGTTAATAATGTTTTTATGTATATATAGCATGACGTTTTCCGTCAAGGAGAATGTAATTCAATGGGGGTTTGCCCTGATCGACGATAACAAGCACTGATGAGTGCTCAGTGTTTTGCCCGATGCCCGATGATTGTGATGAAACAGTTTCAGGCAGCCTAAGCTAATTGAATTTGTTTTCATCAGGCATCAGGCAAAGCACTGAGCACTCAGTGCTTATTGCGTCAAGCAGGGCAAACCCTCATTGAATGTCAGCGGTTTTATGTACTGGAGAATCATAGTTTAGTTTCAGTTGCATCAAAACACACTTCAAGACAGAAGTCATTATCACTTGCTTTTGTTAACCTCATGGATTTGACATTTGCGAAAATGCTGAGCTTTGACTTGCAGGGCGTGTGTTCTTTGTGTGTTGCGCTAAAGTTATGCACAAATTTTGCAAGCTGCTCTTGCTGATAATATTTCTTCTTGTCTATCTCTTGGTCTCTACCTCTGCCAATATGCTGCTCTGCTTTGTCTCCCCTGTCTCCCTATCCCTCTCCTCCCCGTCCTGGTACCTGTCCCTCTCCCTCATGTCCATCTCCCTCCCTCTCCCCCTCCCTCTCTCTGTGCCGCTTCTTGCATGTACCTGTCCCTTTCCCTACCCCTCAACCCGTCCCTCTCCTTTTCCCTAACGTCCCTCTCTCCCTCCCTCCCTCCCCATGTACCTGTCCCTTTCCCTACCCCTCAACCCGTCCCTCTCCTTTTCCCTAACGTCCCTCTCTCCCTCCCTCCCCATGTACCTGTCCCTTTCCCTACCCCTCAACCCGTCCCTCTCCTTTTCCCTAACGTCCCTCTCTCCCTCCCTCCCCATGTACCTGTCCCTCTCCCTGTACTTCCCCCACTCTCTCTCAACCTATACCTCTCCCTCCCTCTCTCTCTGACATCCCTCTCCATGTCCCTGCCTGTCCCTGTCCCTCTCCTGTACTTCCCCCACTCTCTCTCAACCTATCCCTCCCTCTCCCTCCCTCTCCCCCTCTCTCTCTCTCTGACATCCCTCTCCATGTCCCTGCCTGTCCCTGTCCCTGTCCCTCTCCTGTACTTCCCCCACTCTCTCTCAACCTATCCCTCCCTCTCCCTCCCTCTCCCCCTCTCTCTCTCTCTGACATCCCTCTCCATGTCCCTGCCTGTCCCTGTCCCACTCCCTGTACTTCCCCACTCTCTCTCTCAACCTATCCCTCCCTCTCCCTCCCTCTCCCCCTCTCTCTCTCTCTGACATCCCTCTCCATGTCCCTGCCTGTCCCTGTCCCTGTCCCTCTCCTGTACTTCCCCCACTCTCTCTCAACCTATCCCTCCCTCTCCCTCCCTCTCCCCCTCTCTCTCTCTCTGACATCCCTCTCCATGTCCCTGCCTGTCCCTGTCCCACTCCCTGTACTTCCCCACTCTCTCTCTCTCTCAACCTATCCCTCTCCCTCCCTCTCTCTCTCTCTGACATCCCTCTCCTTGTTCCTGCCTGCCCCTCTCCCTGCTTTCACCTCTGCCTTTATCATGACACTGTATTTTGTTTGATTTTTCCTGTCCTCAGGAGGCGATGTTGGGGCCAACAAATGCATGATGAAGGTGGCTACACTACCAGACATTGGCCCGGCCCGACTTCCCAACAAGAACTTGTGCAGCGAGGAGTTGACTAACCTGGCCGAAGACATGAGAGCCATGGGCTTCTTGGAATGGATCTACTAGGCAGGGCTGTATAGGGCATCTGATGATAACTTGGCAAGATTGAATCAGTTGAAGTGTAGACACACTCTTAAATCATTGCATGAGGCTATGCTAGCAAATACTGTGGAAGTGCCTTTAGGATAAGGACTGATTATAAAATACATATTTGAGTCAGTGAGAATGTGTTTCAATGAGGGTTTGCCCTTCGTGCACATTTCACGGCAGTAGGGATTCATTGTGTCGGCCGGAATGGTTTCCCAGACTGTCTGGATGGCTTCTGAGACCATTGGTATGCATTTCTAAGCTCAGGGTGTTTCTAATGTTATTAGAATCTTCCTAAGATCATTGGACTACTTCCTTAAAAGCAACAAGGCTCATGGTTGTAAAAGGCCTTCCTTAGACTAAGGACCTGGCTCTAAAGGTTTTTATGATGTTGCCTCTGAAGACTGAGAGGTGGTTCATTGAGCTAAGCCTTAAATGGTTACTTCTGATATCTCAAAAGTTAGAGGGCGTGACGTTTCGATCCTAGGAGGATTGAGAAAGGTCCTGCTTGATCGAAACGTCAGGCCCTCTATCTTTTGAGATTGATGTATTGCAGGTCATTTAGTCAGTGAGCAATTTGCAACATTTTTTTGGTATTTGCTTGAAATGTAAATCATGAAGATTCCAGGCCCACTAAATTTTAAGATTTGCATTTTGGTAATTTTAGTCAGTAAGCAGTTTGCAACATTTTTTTATATCACCTTGAACATTCCAGTTAGATTCTAAAATATACTTTTTTGTTACATAAGGTATTAGAAAGTTTAAAGTATTTTAAAACAATACTTCCTTAAAAGCAACTAGGCTCACACTTGTAAAAGCTGAAGGGATTTTTGCTTAAGGCCTTAGAGTTCCTTAGACTAAGGACCTGACTCTAAAGGTTTCGATGATGTTGCCTCTGAAGACTGAGAGGTGGTTCATTGAACAGTTTTAAATGTGTTAAAAAATTCACAGATACTTTGATAGACAACAGAATAAGAATGAATACAATTGCAACCTTTCAATCTCGTGCCTCATAAAAAAAATCACTATGCAGCAGACCAATGGCTGAAATTATTGAAGTGCAATTGCTGAATTGCAGAGGTTGACTGAGCACTCACAAAAGTGCTCTTTTTGCTGACCAATATTTCTCTGTGTTTGACAAACTGAACAGGTCCCGTTGGTACGGTAGGGTGATGGCAAGGCAATAACTTACACACGCAAAAGCTGCAAATCGCAATGTTCCATCAAAGTGAAAAGAGGTCATTTGTTGGAACTTCTGAAGGTGCTGTAATTCTTTCTGACCTTCGGTCAATCGGTGGTTGGCAGAATTAATAACTTGATTAAATAAGAAGGGTTTGGGTTTTTATATTTAAGTTTTGTACCAATTTGTGTATAGTTATTGGGGCACTAACGCATGTAGATTTGTTGACGGCACTATAATAGCAATTTTGCCCTGATTTATTCTTATCTGCCATATCCATAATAAATATTTGTGACACTGTCCATCAACATATCATGTGAATACAATATCCTTATTTGAGTCGGAGTAGATGTAAAACGGTTTCACTATCCTCTCCAGAAGGCAAAGGTAATGTACACTAAACTAGACTAAAACCCATAGTCCAAATTCAAAAATGTAATTTCAAATTGTCCAGAGATGGAGCATAATCAACTGAAAATAAGTTAATTTTGCCACAAAAACATTCCGAGAAATCTATATAAAGATTGACAAATGGTGCATAACCTGCTGAAATGATGGCTCTGTACCATTTCAATGAAACGGGATAATTTCTACGCTTTTTACTCCGTTTAGCTATGCGAAAGTTCATCTGATGTCTATATCATGGATGTGTAACTATAGAATCTGACCTCTTTGTTGCGAACTACAAGTTGCATCGAATTTTGTGCTTAACTACTGAACCTGAAATCTTTTGTATTCCAAAACGTAACTTGATTTCACCCTTCCTTAAAAAGAATCCGACGTTGCAATCCCAGCAGCACCTTTTAGTAAGTTTAGACTAACCTCTATGGAATATATAGCAAAGAACACAAAGTGGTTTAAAGTGTTTTAACATTTTTTGTTCGCCACGGGTCAACAGAGAGGCAGCGTCACTGAATGGGATAACACCATCATTTTCACAAACTTTGGCTTCATACTCCTTGCCCCTTTTAAGGAGTATTATAGGTCGATGACTCGATGGTAGCCAAACGTTGCCCGAGAATACGCTTGATTAGCAAGTACCTTAACTTAAGGTTGCTACCTCTCTGGAAACTCTGCGTGGAATTGCTACATCCCCGACCCACTGCAAACCGTGTCTCCTATACACCGCACCTGTCAGATCGCGATACAACATTCAAACGACAGACCACCAGGAGCATCACTATACCACTGGATTTACAGTCCAAACTCACCAACTCATCGGGACCAACCCTCCCACCACCACCTAAAGATAATCTTCCGAAAGGTCTAACCCTAAGATGGCACCAACCAAACCTCCCATCTACAAACCTCTTCCCAATACCCGACGGGTAAGGAAGACGCAACCATTTTCACGACACTCTGGAATGGCGCGAGACATCCACCAACCAAACCCACCCGAACCAACCCGCAGAGGGAATCTTCCCGTGATTCCCTCCCACAAACACATCCACCGATGCTCCAACCATTCCTGTCCAAACCCTATGTTTCTGCGAAAAAGGCTTACAACCTTCCTTTTCCCTTCCCCAAAGGGAAACCCTAGTTTTGCCTACTTTTTTGTACAGAAAGAAACACACTGGTGAGAATTTCACGATTCCCGCCAAACCTTGGAATGTTTATTCCCGACCAACCACTCCTACGGCCAAAAGATCCCCCGCGGCATTTCCGGAGATGTGATTACACTTGCGTCCGCACTAGTCCAGCTCGGCGCGATCTCCACTTCCGCTCCAACCGTCACAGGCCACACCGCAAAGCCCCCTCGACGAGGATGCATACACTCAACCAACTGGCCATCTCCAACCAAGACTCGGCGGAAGAAAACAGCGCTCATCGGACATCACTGGACTCATGGGCATCACAGAGTAAGTGCAATGAAGCCTCTAATCAAGCAAGATTCCCCAGGCGGTTTAATTACCAGCGTGACAAACCCAACAGTCTTTTTTCAAGACTATCCACTCTTCAAAAGAGAGACAATATTGCGAGTCACGTTTGACACTTGACAGGCTCCCTGACAGGGCAAACCTCTCCCGTCACAGCCCCAATTTTATTGTAGTAATTTTATACATGTACAGCCAGTCTATTGTATTGAGTATTGTATTGACGTTAGTACACTACAGTACTTCTCAGTATATAGTAGTACTACTAGTACTACTACTACTAGTAGTACTACTGAAAACTCATCTCAACAAACCTAACCATTGTATTGAAATCATTCTCCATTTTAGGAAATAACGGTCGAGGTTGTGCGATAATGTGTTCCCACCACTGCTAAACCTGCTAAACTAATCACCAGTATCACTGACTAGTCCAACAGGATAACACCGTCCGTTCCCGTTTTTCGACTCCCCCGACCGAAATCCCCAGATTTTACCCCCAAAACATCGTGAATCCGAAACATCCTTGAAATCGTTCCATGCGCCCATTTTTGGATTATGTGAGAATGACAGATTTCAATACTGGTCATTTGTTTTACTTACGTTTGGGGGAAAAGGAGAAATTTCACCCCAGTTGATCGAGAAGATTCTCTCCCGTCCGACGATCGAAAAGGCGGCCATCTTTGATTTCAAATTCAAACGGTATGCACGTAAACCCGCGGCGCACACGGACCTGTCAAAACGTCATCGATTTACGTGTACGGGGGCATACTGTTTTAATTTGAAATCAAAGATGGCCGCCTTTTCGCTCGTCGGACGGGAGAGAATCTTCTCGATCAACTGGGGTGAAATTTCTCCTTTTTCCCCAAACGTGATTCAAACAAAATGACCAGTGGCAGTATTGAAATCTGTGATTCTCACTTAATCCAAAAATGGGCGCATGGAACGGTTTCACGGATGTTTTTGGGTTTAAATGTGGGGATTTCGGTCGGGGGAGTCAGAAAACGGGAACGGACGGTGTTCCCCTGCGGGATTACTTGGACCCTACTATCGCCCGACCCCCTCAGCAAAAAATTAAAAGGGCGATTACAAGGGTCCAAGTTACTCGGACTAATCACTGACATATAGTGGCAACTACCTTCCAATAACCCAGGCTAATCACTTACCCCTTATACAACCAACCAACTACCCCTGGCAAACTACCGTTCCTTATCCAAAAAGTGAACCCAGTGTACTTCAACCATTTTCAAAGGTAATCGTTTCCACACAAGTTCGACGAGAAACCCACGCATCTGCGTTCTAATTGTTTAACAAAAATGTCACAAGTAATTTAAAGGGCTGTTTTCACGCACGCACGCACGCGAACGATTCGCGAAGGATGCGAATGTCAAAAAAATGGCCAAGTTTAACATTGTAGATACCTGTGAAATTATAACAGGTAAGAGAAATATTACTAAGCCTTCATTTCGTAACGGCCCATAGTTGCAGTATGACGTGAGACACCTCGGCCATGCGCATTACGTATGCCTGACGTCACATAATGCGGATTTGCCGCCAAACACGGGAATTCACCTGTTGTCAAAAACTACAGAAAAAGTTAGTAAATAGGTCGAGAAATGATCAGACGAACTTCTCTATTACTTTCTTTTAGAGAAGCTTAAGACATTTTCACGAAAGCAAATCACGCGAAAATCACGACCCGGGGATGCGGGAAACACTCGCAAGAAATTAAAAACTTTTTTGAAATTCCCGCGCGAAAAATATAGACGCTTTCGAACCCCCGCGCATGTTGGCGAACTTTTGAAGAGTAAAATGTTGTTCGGCTTTCGCATATCCCTTGAAAAAAAACCCACCTCAAATGCCTGTGGGTTGTTTGGTAAGGTACAAGACCGTCGTTCACAGAGCCTTTGACAGAGCGAGCCGTGGCGTGCACACAAAGGCGAGGTGTGCAGTAGGCCTAGTGAAGCTGGCAAACCGAGTTCGAGGCCCGGTGCCTGCAGAGTATTTTTTTAACCTACCTTCTTTGTATTTTAAGTCATTTAATGTATAAGAGTGTCATTTGCAGTAGAGTTGGCAGAAGCAGCGGTAGCCTACTGGTCTAGCTTGTTGAGCGCTCAGCAAGTCAAACTGGGAAAGTTGCCGTCGGTTTCTGGTTGGGGAAGTGTCGTGGCTTTCTAAGCTTGATCGAAGCTGAGCGCTCAGTTGAGAAAAAGCAAAGTTAGCTGAACGGACTCAGCCGAACAAATGCGAGATGGTAACCGTAGTGTGACCTACTTGCCCCCCGAGTTGAGCGCTCGGCGGAGGGGGCGGGGAAAGTTGCACGTGGCCTCCCTGCCATTCCGGGCTGAGTACTCAGCTGTCATGGGGTAGGGGGTCACAGTGGCTCTGACCTGCCTTCCGGTTGAGAAGAAATTCAGCCGTGTAAGGATTGTGGACAGCCACAGAAAAAGCGCCAAGACCCCCGACGAAACGAAAATTCGAGAAAAATCGATAACAGAGAGGGTAGAGGGTAGAGGGTAGAGGGTAGAGGGTAGAGGGTAGAGGGTAGAGGGTAGAGGGTAGAGGGTAGAGGGTAGAGGGTAGAGGGTAGAGGGTAGAGGGTAGAGGGTAGAGGGTAGAGGGTAGAGGGTAGAGGGTAGAGGGTAGAGGGTAGAGGGTAGAGGGTAGAGGGTAGAGGGTAGAGGGTAGAGGGTAGAGGGTAGAGGGTAGAGGGTAGAGGGTAGAGGGTAGAGGGTAGAGGGTAGAGGGTAGAGGGTAGAGGGTAGAGGGTAGAGGGTAGAGGGTAGAGGGTAGAGGGTAGAGGGTAGAGGGTAGAGGGTAGAGGGTAGAGGGTAGAGGGTAGAGGGTAGAGGGTAGAGGGTAGAGGGTAGAGGGTAGAGGGTAGAGGGTAGAGGGTAGAGGGTAGAGGGTAGAGGGTAGAGGGTAGAGGGTAGAGGGTAGAGGGTAGAGGGTAGAGGGTAGAGGGTAGAGGGTAGAGGGTAGAGGGTAGAGGGTAGAGGGTAGAGGGTAGAGGGTAGAGGGTAGAGGGTAGAGGGTAGAGGGTAGAGGGTAGAGGGTAGAGGGTAGAGGGTAGAGGGTAGAGGGTAGAGGGTAGAGGGTAGAGGGTAGAGGGTAGAGGGTAGAGGGTAGAGGGTAGAGGGTAGAGGGTAGAGGGTAGAGGGTAGAGGGTAGAGGGTAGAGGGTAGAGGGTAGAGGGTAGAGGGTAGAGGGTAGAGGGTAGAGGGTAGAGGGTAGAGGGTAGAGGGTAGAGGGTAGAGGGTAGAGGGTAGAGGGTAGAGGGTAGAGGGTAGAGGGTAGAGGGTAGAGGGTAGAGGGTAGAGGGTAGAGGGTAGAGGGTAGAGGGTAGAGGGTAGAGGGTAGAGGGTAGAGGGTAGAGGGTAGAGGGTAGAGGGTAGAGGGTAGAGGGTAGAGGGTAGAGGGTAGAGGGTAGAGGGTAGAGGGTAGAGGGTAGAGGGTAGAGGGTAGAGGGTAGAGGGTAGAGGGTAGAGGGTAGAGGGTAGAGGGTAGAGGGTAGAGGGTAGAGGGTAGAGGGTAGAGGGTAGAGGGTAGAGGGTAGAGGGTAGAGGGTAGAGGGTAGAGGGTAGAGGGTAGAGGGTAGAGGGTAGAGGGTAGAGGGTAGAGGGTAGAGGGTAGAGGGTAGAGGGTAGAGGGTAGAGGGTAGAGGGTAGAGGGTAGAGGGTAGAGGGTAGAGGGTAGAGGGTAGAGGGTAGAGGGTAGAGGGTAGAGGGTAGAGGGTAGAGGGTAGAGGGTAGAGGGTAGAGGGTAGAGGGTAGAGGGTAGAGGGTAGAGGGTAGAGGGTAGAGGGTAGAGGGTAGAGGGTAGAGGGTAGAGGGTAGAGGGTAGAGGGTAGAGGGTAGAGGGTAGAGGGTAGAGGGTAGAGGGTAGAGGGTAGAGGGTAGAGGGTAGAGGGTAGAGGGTAGAGGGTAGAGGGTAGAGGGTAGAGGGTAGAGGGTAGAGGGTAGAGGGTAGAGGGTAGAGGGTAGAGGGTAGAGGGTAGAGGGTAGAGGGTAGAGGGTAGAGGGTAGAGGGTAGAGGGTAGAGGGTAGAGGGTAGAGGGTAGAGGGTAGAGGGTAGAGGGTAGAGGGTAGAGGGTAGAGGGTAGAGGGTAGAGGGTAGAGGGTAGAGGGTAGAGGGTAGAGGGTAGAGGGTAGAGGGTAGAGGGTAGAGGGTAGAGGGTAGAGGGTAGAGGGTAGAGGGTAGAGGGTAGAGGGTAGAGGGTAGAGGGTAGAGGGTAGAGGGTAGAGGGTAGAGGGTAGAGGGTAGAGGGTAGAGGGTAGAGGGTAGAGGGTAGAGGGTAGAGGGTAGAGGGTAGAGGGTAGAGGGTAGAGGGTAGAGGGTAGAGGGTAGAGGGTAGAGGGTAGAGGGTAGAGGGTAGAGGGTAGAGGGTAGAGGGTAGAGGGTAGAGGGTAGAGGGTAGAGGGTAGAGGGTAGAGGGTAGAGGGTAGAGGGTAGAGGGTAGAGGGTAGAGGGTAGAGGGTAGAGGGTAGAGGGTAGAGGGTAGAGGGTAGAGGGTAGAGGGTAGAGGGTAGAGGGTAGAGGGTAGAGGGTAGAGGGTAGAGGGTAGAGGGTAGAGGGTAGAGGGTAGAGGGTAGAGGGTAGAGGGTAGAGGGTAGAGGGTAGAGGGTAGAGGGTAGAGGGTAGAGGGTAGAGGGTAGAGGGTAGAGGGTAGAGGGTAGAGGGTAGAGGGTAGAGGGTAGAGGGTAGAGGGTAGAGGGTAGAGGGTAGAGGGTAGAGGGTAGAGGGTAGAGGGTAGAGGGTAGAGGGTAGAGGGTAGAGGGTAGAGGGTAGAGGGTAGAGGGTAGAGGGTAGAGGGTAGAGGGTAGAGGGTAGAGGGTAGAGGGTAGAGGGTAGAGGGTAGAGGGTAGAGGGTAGAGGGTAGAGGGTAGAGGGTAGAGGGTAGAGGGTAGAGGGTAGAGGGTAGAGGGTAGTCCAAACTTTACTATGTTTTCAGTTTCTATATTTATTCATATAACATAACAAAACATAACATATTCAGTACTCATTCCATATTTCTTGTTTCAAGACTTCTGATTTTATTCACTTCATCATTGTTACAATTTTCAAAATGATATTCAGTTTACATAATCAGCCAAATTTAATGTCATAACTAAGTTAAACTGTTGAAGGAGGTGAGTCTCATTCCAAAGCAAAGGAGAGCAACATTGAGTGGACATTTTAATCCATTCGGAAAATTCCTAAACACGCCTGGAACACGTTTCACTTGAACTATTGCCTGCTGAAAACAACACAGGCAGCTCGGGCAGGATTCTAACCTGCGACTCCTGCTTTCTAGTGCAGATGTCTCACCCACTTGACCACCGTGCTGGTCGAGGTCATTTGGTGCATTCCAATCTGCATAGCAGTGGGTTCTGTGTTGCATCACAAACATAATTTCACATCAAGTAGAATGTAATTGAATGAGGATTTGCCAACTAAACATTTCAGCAAAATGACAGGTACTGTGATTCACATGATCACACTTTGGTGAGAGGTGAGCCAAATTAAAGTTGTGAATAATAACCTATTTAAATACAGGCTGCGTAAAACAATCACAGAATGTATCATGAATACTGGAAATGTTGGCATGTAAACAGACACGCATCAATGCAATCGTAACACACTTAACTCTTTATAAAATTTCGCTTTACTTGCAGGGATCATCCATCTCTACAGAAGACTACGAGTGAATTAGCTTCGGGGGGGGGGGGGGACGGGGGACGACTGTCTACTTCTTCTGAGATACCTTGCCGAGTCTTTCAGAGTCTTCGTAGAATGTAGCGTCTCCCAGGTTCAGCATCAGGCTGCTGGCGTTCAGGAACACACGGTTTTGAGATCCTGCAATCTGCAATGGACAAGAACAAAAGCGGATAACTCAAAAATTACAAGGAATAAATAAATAAAATAGTATCGCAGCAAATGAAGGAAAACCTCACGAGGAAACTAAGTAACAGCGCTGGTGTGCAAAACCAGAGGTTCAAGTCCTGGTCTAGTAAAAGATATTCCAATATTTCAAAATCGTTCCAAGTTCCAAACCACTTTGTTTTTCTTTGTACAATTTTCCTTTATTGCACAAGCAAAAAAAGCTACATATAGCTGGTCCAGTTCAGTCACACACTGGACTGATTCTGAGATCCCTCAAACTGGGTCTGCGGTCTAGTGGCAATTTCCTACCCTGGGGATTAATTGCATGCGGTGTCATCACAAACTTCTTTCTGATTAAAAGCTGCAACTTACCGTCCGGGCAATGTTCTGAGAAGCCCTGATCTTCCTCAGCTTCAGGTAACCGGGATTCTCGCCAATGGCCTTTCCCAAGTGAGCTCCGAGTCAAGGAATGATGTGAAACAGTTTCACAAAAGACAACAACAATTCCAATGATACTTCTTATAATGACATGAATAAAGACAGCATGTCCTATTGCATCTCCCCTTCCAATCTGTTTCAATCATTGTCAGTCTGCAGGCCCTACAAATCTGTCTGATTTGTATTTTCGGATTTGAAGTCGGTAAGGAGTTGGCAGAATTTTTGGAGTGGCTTTTTCAAAGGATATCATCTCAGCGGCTGCTGCTTCTCCCTCTGCTTGGACCACCTTCTGTGCTCTCTCCTGCTTGGCCTTCTCCACCAGGAACATGGCTCGCTGTGCTTCCTGCTGGGCCACCTGCTTGGCTTCTACGGCAGCTGTGTACTCCTTGCCTGGAGGGATGGGAAGAGAGAAGAACATTCAAACTTGACTCAATCGGCTGAAGTCGGCTTGGCAATCAACTTAAAACCAGGACGATGGTTGAGGTCAACGAGCTGGCAATCTAACAGCTCATGACTTGAAGATTGATTGAGTTGTGTATCACCTTTGAAAAAACAACAACTATTTCTGGCTCCAACCATGAAGGAGTTTGATTGTAGTGCCGTGGCATGTACAGATGTATGTAGAAACCAAGCCTAGCGCATACGCTCTGTCTAGTCACTCTACAGGTTGACTGGATGTTGTGCATTTGCACTGGACTAATCATCTTAGTCAATGTGACACGATGACTTTGCTAGAAATAATATGATATTGTGTCAAGGAGAATGTACAATAAACCACAGGGGTATGCTCAATTGACTGTTCCAATCTCAATTGTGGAACCCCTAAATAGGCATCACGCCGACACATTCAGGAGGGAAATACCCCTCCCAACGTGTTACGTGAGGGACTCCATGTGTGCAAGTAGGCACAAAAATGAAACGTGTGAAACCGTTCCACGTGCGAGTTCTCCAGTAATCTCACGGACCTAAAATAGCTGTGCCTCAAAATTCCTCAATAATCACAAGTTGCCAGGATTAAAAAAAAAAAATGTGTTCGGAAGTGATTTCATGACGAGTTACACAAAAGATTTTACTATATTTTCTTTTGTCAAGGGACCGCTAGAAATGCGCCGACTTGGGCGAGATGACGACTTACATTTGTCGACTTAGACTTCAGAATTTGTATAGAAAATGTCTTACAGAAATCGGGACTTCGTTTACATCGCTGACTTGAGCAAGGTGCCAGGTAAAACGATGTCGGCTTAGCTAAGGTTTACTGTACTTCAAAAAGTGTTCGCCCTACTCAATGTGCAAAAATTACAGGCAGCTCAGGTGGGATTTGACACCGCGACTTCTGCTTCCCAGTGCAGGCATCTTAACCAATTTTACAGGGCAGAGGTTGGCCTTTAAGAGTAAAGACTAATCTTGGTTAAAGTAACAAGAGGAAAGTTTAACTGGAACATTTCTACTCGACTGAAAATGGAAAGTAACCATTGTCTCCTTGAGTTTCACCAAAAACAGTCCAGTAGAAATGCAGCTTAAAGGGGCCATGCCTTCATACCGTATACTACTGAGCTCCATCTTGGCCTCACTGATGAAAAATTTACATCTTAAAAAGAAACACGAACCTTTGAAAATGGTCCTGTGAAGATCCAAACGCCAGGTCCTCTCAAGTTTTGAGATGTGCATTTTGGTCATGTAAGTTACTAAGCAGTTTGCACCATTTTAGCATATTACTCAAGGTGAATTTGGTGAAATTGACTAAAGTTCGGGCAATAGTTTCATGGGAATACAATTCGGGTTTTGGGTTTGGTTTAGTAAAAAGGTGTTATCTGCTTACCAAAGCTGAGCTCGGTGATGGATACATCGTCAAGGATGAGACCAAAGTCGTTGGCCCGATCTGTCAGCTGTCTGCGAATCAACAAACTGACCTGGAAGAAAGCAGTGGAGGTAAGAAGAGTTACATCAAACACATTGTAGACACTACAACTACGGCAGGTTAGCTCTGGATTAATGTATCGGTGCTCTTAACCATTGGAGCTGTCCAACCCTTAGGTGGTGGCCTTCCATAACATTCAACAACATGTATCATTGCTGGGGACAGTTACTTGAAAATGAAAATCACCGAAGGTCAATAAATTGTGCGAATGCGAGTGAGCGCTTACGCGACCAAGAGATGCGATTGAGAGATTAACGGCAGGGGTGCAGGCGCCCCTCAGTTTTTAGGGGTTTTAAGTAACAGATAAAATTAAGCAGTTTTACATTAAGAAAGAAAGAAAATCACGCCATATCCGGAAAATTCCATAAGTCTTACATCCCTGTACATGTATCTTTGCTTGGGATAGTTAGTTGACCACTGTATTCAGGAAGACCCCCTGCTAAGGGCTGCATACACATTAAAGAGCAACTCCAACGGTTTAAAAAAAGGGGAAGATATTTTGGTACAAGAATTTGTGGATAGATTGGTTATCTACAAAACCAAACGAAAATGAGAGCAGCAGAAATAAGGGGCCTTTCCCCCAACCCCAAGTCGGCCAAATTTCTGAAACGCGGGAGATCAACACTCTTGTTTACTTCGGGGCTTGTGCCGCCACAGCGGGACAGAAATCACAACAAATCCATGACGGCGTACAGTGCACAGTGCACACATACGCGTTTCATTTGCAATTTTGCCTCTGCGAAGGATTTATAGTGTTACTTTGCTCTACATTTACAGACTCAAAGGTCAAGTTCTTCTAGTGAAATTGGCGAGGAACATCCCTCATACGAGAGCAATTATGAAGTTTGATGTCGTGGACGACGACACGGGGCCTGCTGTTGTGGTTCATGGTACTGAGCAATATCGTGTTGAAGCCGTGGCCCAGCAAGAAAGCACGAAGCAACAGCGCATGCCGTTCAAGCTAGCCGGTCACCCTGCTCACATGACCAATGAACTCCAATAATCATGCTGTGCTTTAACACTTGCGAGTGAAATACATCAACTCTCAAGAATTTGGGAATTTATAAAAGTTGTACTCTCTGGAACTAGTCGGATCCTCCATTTCTAAGAATTGGTCCTTGGTATTTCTTAGGTTTAATAACCTTTCAACAATGATAACTCGTAGACATAGAGGAAACACCTTGAAAATGCCACAAAAAAAGTTGTCGATGATGATACAAATTTTAACCGTGGAAAGGTCGTATTTCAATACTAGAGAAACAGAGGGTCACTGTGGTGAAATGACTAGAAGACAAGTTTTAGGGTGGCTCACGGATCGAGCCAAAGGACTTCAATCGAGCACCACTTTGCAACACCAAGCACGGGTATAAATTGACATCATGCAAGTTTCTCAAAAGTCACCGACATCATGATCCACAAACTTCCATTCTAATCCTGCAATTGATAGCCAGACAAGGTATTATAGGAAGGAGGATTGGGTGGAGGGTGTTCAGAGGATCAGAAGACACAAATTGATTGGAAGCTGGCTTACCTGCTGTCGCTGGGTGATGAGTTGTGACGCGTTGAACTTGGCCACGACACTCTTCAGAACCTGCAGAAGGGAGAAGTCAACATGAATTTTCATTTAGATTTGAAGTGACACAATCATGTGACAAACTGCTTTCTTGACAGAAACAAATCTCAGAACTTCAGAGGGCCTGACATTCACATCCTAGCAGGACCTGCCTCCAAAGTAGAACAAAAAAATCAGACGGGATCTGAAAACGAGACTCCCATTTTCTACTGCAGACATCTTAACCACTTGACTACCGAGCTGGTCGAGGTCATGTGGCGGATTCAATTCATGTATAGCGGTGGGTACCATGTTGCATCATACATATAACATGATGTTTGCGTCAAGGGTATGTACATGTAGTGTACATGTAATTCAATGAGGGTTTGCCCTGCTCGAGTGCTTAGTGCTTTGCCCGATGCCTGATTCAGGCAGCTCGGGCGGGATTCAAATCGGTGCTTTCTACATGTAGTGCAGATGTCTTGACCACTGAGTTGGTCAAGGTCGTGTGGCGGATTTGAATATTGTTAACTGGCGGGTACCGCGTTGCATCATACATATAAAATGATGTTTGCGTCGAGGAGAATGTAATTCAATGAGGGTTTGCCCTGCTCGAACTAGTAACAAGCACTGAATGCTCAGTGCTTTGACCGATGCCTGATGAAAAAATTTCAGGCAGCTCGGGCGAGATTCATAATTATGTCAGAAGATATATTTTTTTTGTGACTCTTTTTAGCTTTTCCGCCGCGTAGCGGAAAAGCTATTGTTCTTGTTCTGATTTTTTTTTTTGTCTTCTTCTTCTTCTTCTTTTTCTGGTCGGAATAATCCCATAGACTTTGTACAGGGTTTTTCTCCACGGCACTTTTGCCATTGAACACACTTGGATTTTTTTCAAACTTGGCAAATGCATAGCGCCTATGTTGAGCTAGTGCAGTGGTCATAAAGTTGTCATGACGTCATCATGTGTCACGTGACAGTGCTTTAAAGTGGCAAATTTCAAACTCCATTTTTAGCAAAAATGCAATTTCGTTTGGTTTCAATTTTGCAGTATATCTAAGTTGGGAAAAGGTGTATCAAAAAATTGCCCTCATTTGATCGTGACGTCATCCCATGAATATTAATGAGGTCATAAACTTTTAAGATTTTAACATTCAATTGAGCATATTTGGCCAACAGAGCAAGATTTTTTTCATTTTTTCGATTATATCTATTGGGGATGTAGTTTAGAAACACCCTCCGGGGCCAAAATGCCATGACGCAATCGTGACGCCACAGGTCAATCTTCTCAAAATTTGGTGGGCCTTTAGCTATTGGGCTAGAGATTCTTAATCCTGAGTTTTGAAGCAATCGACCATTGTTCAGAATTATTATGATTTTTTGAAAAATATAATGATGTCCCATAGACTTTGTGCACAAAATATGCAAGTGCGTTTTGGGTTAGGAATGGAGGTTACGGGTTCGAATCCCGTTGATGTCAATTTTTTTTCCATAATTTTTTTTTTTTTTTTAAAGAGAACCACATGCGGAAAAGCGTTATGTTCTGTTTGCCAACAGACATAAATCTCTAGTTTTATAAAAAAAAATTAGTTTTAGTTGTTCTACTGATCTAGAAATCAGGATTGCTCTGGCACACAATGTGGTGTTGAGAGTTCAGACTGCCTGGGTTTGTGTTGGTTTCCATACCGGCTAGTTCAGCCAAATGTGGATGGCCTTCAACTGGCCCGAGAAATTTGGCCACACCATAAACCTCCACACAAACCACTTGACAAAGGGTCAAATGCAGAGGTACAGTTACGGACAGATTATTTGCACAATCGAAGCACACTCAGTAAACACGAAACACGCAATGACCATTGTCTGATCATTTGTAACTGCACTATGATAGCGCATTGTGTGGTTGGCGTACGATGATCGAGGGAACGATCCCTCGACGCTCGCAAATCCACACTGACCGCAATGTTCGTTGACATTCTACAGCCGCGCTGCGTGCTTCGTGCAATTCCTGCGTGCAAACCACAGACTGGTACCCAGGCAGCAACCCGGGTCCAATTTCATGGCTCTGTGTTCATTCTGTGTTATCGGAGCGCTGTATACAGAGAATTCACTTCATGGATCCTAAAAAGCAAGGAGCTAGTGCGGGATCTTTGTGCCTCACTGTGGCTGCGTTGTCTTGCTGGCACTCATTTGGGAACTGACACGCCGGCTTCTAGGTTGGGACATTGCGCACCCATTCTGGCCACCAGTGAGTTGACCTTTGACACTGACCTCGTTGCAGATGGACGGCAGGACGCGCTCGTCGTAGTCGGTGCCGAGCTGTCGGAGGATTCTGGGAAGGCTCGTCTCCATGGGTCTGGAGAGCACACGCAGGCTGATGTTCACCATCTGAAGATCTGCAAGATACATGTAACATGGATGAAAAAGCAGTCACATTTCTGGTTCTGAAGCCAACATTGGAATTCAAAACAGCCGATTGTGTGATAATTCAATATCTTTAACTACATTGCAAATGTAGGTCAATCAATGCGCGAATAGGCCTAAATAAATCAACACTGTGATTAAGTGGCAGAGGTTTCCAAAAAGCAGAGCTTGTCGAGAGGAGACCCCCGTGAACTGTGGTGGCAGACGATTTAAGTTGAGTAATTCCGAACTTAATCACATGTACACTACCACTAATTAACAAAAACAGCAACCTACATGTACTACTGTACAAAAACCCAGGAGCATACCGGACACCAAGTAACATTGTTCGTGGAGAAAAAGATAAAGATTTTGCCTGCAATATTACAGCAGAGATGACACACTGCACATGTGAAGCTCTAAGTGAGCTTGACACCATTACATGGAGGCAGAGAAAGAGGCAGAGTAAGTGGCAGCACTTGACAGACACAGAGATAAGGGTAGAGGCAGAGGCAGAGGCAGAGGCAGTGACAGACGCAGAGGTAGAGGCAGAGGCAGAGGCAGAGGTAAAGACATCAAGAGTTAGAGGCAGAGAAAGAGGCAGAGGCAGTGACAGACACAGAGATAAGGGCAGAGGTAAAGGCAGAGACAGAGATGAAGGCACAGGCAGAGAAAAAGACATCAAGAGATAGAGGCAGAGAAAGAAAGAGAAAGAGGCAGAGGCAGAGGCAGATCAGCGGCGTAGACAGGAATTTTTTTATGGGGGCGGTGGGGGGAGGCTGCCAAATTTCATGGAGGGACGGACTTTAGTTTGGGCGGTTTTTTTTCAGTTTTGCCTTGGAGACGGTATTCGGTTTGGATTTTTGAGAATTCTTTACTTTCTTAAAATGGACGCGCAGTGCACAGGACGACTGAGACAATTTTCAATAATGAATGTTTTCTAGAATTTAAGAAAAATTGAGGATTTGTCCGATATTTTTTGAGATATCAGAAGTTGAAAATTGCATACATGTGTACTTTGCAAAATCGCTCCGTGCGGCCGCTGTACAGCCTCCCCTTTAAAAAAAGAAAGAGTCAAACTCGCATTTTACGACCGCCGAGTGCACCCTGTAAACATCCTCCAAACTGGTGAATATTACCCTCAAATTGAAGCCTGTGTATTCCTCTTTCTCTCCATACCAATTTCAAAATTACCCGGTAATGACGAAGGATTAATATCAAATTACGCGGAAACAACATTCAGAGACATGGAACTATAACTTGAAAGTACATTCAAACGATGAAAGTACATTCAAAGTTCAAACCGGTACCGATCAAAAGCTAATTGCAATCTTGCATCCAGACAATGGCCGAGGTTAACAAACTTGTAGCGCATTTTATGACAGTTTTCCCTTCGCGACGTTAGCGAGGTTTTCAAGTCTAGGTCTGGTTTCCATCTCTAGGTGAAGCCATAGCGACACTAAAGGATCAGTGGGGCTAAAACCAGACTATGCGCATGTATACGCAGTTACGCACTGTATACACGTACATGTACAGTACATCAGTACATGAACATGTACATAAGGTTGTTCGATATCCGGAATTTTTGGTTTGGATATATCGTCAGGAATATATCGCAATATTCGATATTATCGTGATATCTGGTGCGTAAGCGGAAGTCAAGGTAGTGACCTGGATTTCTATTCAATACACACACTCCTCATTTATCAACGAAAAAACTTTTTTTTTTAAAACAACTATCCCAGGTCGCTCTTCTAAAAGTATACGCCAAAACGAAACAATTTTTTGTTCATGTATTAAGAATACGTTATTACATTAAAAAAAGACGATATCCCAGACGGTTTTCAGCAACTCGATGCTTACTTATGATGTCATAAATGATAAATACATGTCTGTCCAGAGCCAATGGGTCTTCAGATTAATATTCACAAGGGAAGACAAACCATCAGTACATTTACGTCGGCATAACGAATTAACGATCACCTTGAACAAAATCTGATGTCCCTTTTGGTTGTACGGATGCGTACTGGAAAAACGTTTACTCAATACTCAAGCCTCGCACTTAAGTTTTTTTTTAACTAGCCCACCGGGCTAGTAAATTGAGTTTTTTGCTAGCCCGCAGCAAGTTTTACTAGCCCTGTATAATTAATATTGAATTTAATACAAGGGTATTAGGTCAAGTAAAAAAAATTATTAGTTTCTACTTTCTCATCCCCGCCCGCATTGTTTTTTGCCTCCACACCGCTGCCGACTTTTTACTTGTCCGTTGGGCTACCTGTAGCTAAGTGGGTCATTTTACTAGCCCGCAGCTGTTTTTACTAGACAATGACCACCGGGCTAGTGCTAAGGTCGAGCCCTGATACTGTACCTTTTTTTGGGGGGGGGGACTGCTAAAAAGGAGAATAAACAAGCAGTTCACCTTTGCTCATCCACGCCGCAAAATGATTGTTAGTATACATGTCCAATTTGGAATCATTCAAGTTGGAATACATGAAGATCGCGACGCGACCCCCCCCCCAAAAAAAAAATAAATAAATAAATAAAAAAACAAGTCCATCGAACTTTGGTGTACACAATGTGTATTGCGTAGTGCGTACTGCAAATGGTCTGGCTGTACTTAGCTGGTGTACATTGCCTTATACAGTACGTGCCTTTAGTACAGCTGCGTGGCGGGTACCAGAGCAGCATGGAAGGATCGAGAAATCAGGTCGTACATGCGTTATGAACAGTGACATTTTTCCAACGTCTTTCCTCTTCGATTCTGTTTTTGATTTTCTGAGATTAAAACATATGTAAAGTATGTATCTTTACATTATATTTGGCTGCATTGGGAGACATCGGTAGGAAATTGAATCTGCAATTTTTGCAGCCTGGATAATATCGTAAACGATCGAAAAACTTATGTAGGCCGCATGGGGGAAAATGTCCCAAACACGAGTCGCTGTGCGTGCCCAGCGTACCGAGGTCGCGCTGTACGAAAAGTGTGCTACCAACACCGGAAGTGAGCTTGTACTTGCAGTGGGTCTGTTGCCGACGCATTGCCTTTGTGGAGACCGCGCACAATGCAACAGTCAAATGGCTGGCTGTGCTCCTCTCCCCTTGCGGTTTCGGGTTTTTCGTTGTTTTTACTAACAAAAGTTTATCGCCCTTCAAGATCTCTCTGATGGCCACGCTATATAAGCTTACAGACAGGTGATAATGGGGTTGGGAAACCAGAATTTGTTTCGATATCGTGATACTTTTTTCGATATCGCCGATATCGAAAATATCGCGATATCCTGAAATGCGCTCGATATGATATTTCGAAATATCAAAATATCAAACAACCTTACATGTACATGTACTTTTCATGTACTGCACTAAGGCTGTTGTCGACAAGGCTTTTGTCGACATTGTCGCGACAAAGAAAATATTCCACCATGTCGACAAGGTTTTTCGGTTGTCGCGACAAAAACAATAAAATCCATTAGCCTACCTCGTCATAATGGCCAATTTCTGAAAAGAAGGGAATAAAAAGGGAACAAAAGATCCTAAAATTGTGTGCTGAGCATTTCATTTTTGCTTATCCACGCCGGAAAATAATAGTTTCTAAATATGTTGGAAGTTGGAAGGGATCGCGACGCGACCAAAGAAAATCGTTCACCGAACGCATTTTGCCATTACGATGTACAGTATATACTTTATAGCGCACGTTTCTATGGCCGGTCGACAGCAGTACAGTAGCTGGTATACGTTGCAGCATCGCATGCATTTAACACACGTGCGTACGGGATACCAGTGCAATGCAGAGATCGGGAAAGATCGTGGACGTCCGAGGGAAGGATCGAGAAATGAGATCGCACGTGCGTCGCGGTCGGTACCAAGCTGAAAGTAGCCGCATGTTTGGGCCCAAAATTCCGGTGGCCGCGGATTTTATTTCGTTGAAAAACGGACCGGAAGTACATTATGTACATCGGAAAAAGGCCTCCTTTGCCGCATACGTTCTAGGTTTGTCTGAATGTATGGCTGAATACGCGGCCTCGTCCGTTTTTGGGCCCAATACGCGGCTGGTTTTTGGGTGCCCAATACGCGGCTAGCTTTAGTTAGGTGCGGACGGTGACGTCTTTTCTTTTCTTCGAAACTATCTGGTTCTCCAACTTCCATGTACTGTACATGTGTCCACTGCAGCCGCTGTGCAGCGAATTCATAAATATTCATTATTTCTTGCAGTGATAACGCACGCATCGCCGATCGATTACGTCATGAATAAACAATGAGCAATCGCTTTTTTATGATTTTGTTTAGGAAATTACGGCTGTAACACCCAATATCGGCACAAAAATTATTTTGCTGTGTATAATCTTAAATACGAAAGCCATTGAAATATGAAATTTTATTGAAATTAAGATTATCCATGAAAACTAATTTCACAAGTTCACAACTATGGCGGTTTGACATGCCCCATTCGTTCATTAACTAAAAAAAATCCGACATTGTGACTACAGATTTTTAACTAAATCGAGTCTCTGTCGCGACAATGTCGACAGTCGGCATAAAGTTCTCGCGACATGTCGACAAGAATTTTTTCTCACGACAACAGCCTTATACTGCACAGTGCATGCACAGCGGCCGCATGGCTGCATACACGTATACGCTGCACTACTCAAGCCTCTCTGCTTGATCAGCGCTCAGCAGCTACAAGTTATTTAACTATCGGTACCCAAAATAAACATGAAATGGGGTAATAATGGGGTTCTTTATTTATCTTCGGAATTGTGTGGTTTTGTTTTTCATAGAAACAAAAATCAAATCCGAGTGGGGGGGCGAGTGGGGGGGGGGGGGCGAGTGGGGGGGGCAACGATCTTTCATGGGGGGCGTACACCCCAAACACCCCCCTGTAGGTACATGTATGCTGTAGAGGCAGAGGTAGCTAGGCAGAGTGTATGTACAAGCAGAGGTAGCAGAGAAGCAAAATCGAGGGCAGAGGTAGAGAAAGATACAGAAGCAGAGGTGCTTGGAAAGACAGATGCAGAGCAATATAGATACCGAAAGAAGCAGAGACAATAAACGAATCAGAGTCAGAATCCAACCCAATCCAAAGCTCACCTTTGCTTCCCGTTGGCGACGAGATTCTTCTGGGCTTGGAGCGGATGTTGTAAATGATGGGATACTGGAACCACGGTATCCTTATGTGAAGCCCCTCTGCATAGATGGTGTCCTGCACTCCTCCGATACGACTGAAGATGACGGCACGGTGTCCACCATCCACTGCAAACATACCACAAAATCATTGCTCAAGTTTGCCGAGCCTACGAACCATCTCATGCCAGGGTTAGAAAATAAAAGTTTACTCAATGATTCCACATGTCCATACAGTGCATGCAGACAGATGCACGCTCAGTGAACACGCAACACGTAAAATACGTATCGTGTGATCGTGTGTAACTGCACGATGATTGAGCAATGTGCAGTTGGTGAACGATTGTCCAGGGAACAATCCCCCTGATGCTCACAAATCCACACTAAACCCCTTGGTACATTCCTCTAGTGCAGCTGCGTGCTGGGTACCAGAGCCATGCAGCAAAGGAACGAGAAATCATGCCGCACATGTGCGTTGTGAACGGTGATGCTTGTCTCTGTGGGTTAGGACTCAAGAGCAGATTGAAAAAGGAATAATTTATCATTGGGAGAAAAGACAAATACGAGACTTTTTTGCAACGATAAGTATTGCCTAAGCCTTAGCTAATATTGCACACTGCAAATGGCCGTACGTACATGTAGCTCATGTACATGTGTATGTGGTATTTTCCACGTCTTGATTTTCTAAAATTTGAAAATGATATTGTTTAGAATAATATACATGTACATTGGGAGATATCGGAAGGATATTGAGATAATATCGTAAATGATTGGTGGGCACATTGGGAAAAATTTCGGTAACACGAGTCGCTGAGCGTGCCGAGTTCGCTGTTTGTCTGTACGAAAAGTGTGCTACCAACAGCGGAAGGGAGCTTGCAGCGGGACTTGTTGCCGACGTATTGCCTTTGTGGAGACCAAAATGAAAGAGTCAAATGGCTGGCTTGTACTCCTCTCCCCTTGCGGTTTCGTGTTTTTTGTTTTTTGTTGCTAACGAAAGCTTATCGTCCTTCAAGATCTCTCTGATGGCCGTGCTATACAAGCTTACAGACAGGCGATAATGGGGTTGGCCAGCCGATCCTTGTTGCGATATCCTTAAATGCGCTCGATACGAAATGACCAAGAAACAATCAGAGCAGCGCGCAGCAGCAGCCTATCTGGCCGGCTAGTGGAAGGGGCAACGACGACCATGACCGTCGTTAATTTCCAACCCTGTTAAATAGATTCCAACTTTAAACTTCGCTGCAAAAGTTGTATGAAAATAATCAAAACTCGATGTACCGTGACATTCGCATATGAGTTGACAAAACTGCGTACGAGCTGGCGTGCGTTTGAGTTGACCTGCGTAAATTGGTCAACTCGTAATGAGTTGACCTGCTCCCGTTAATCGGATTCCGAAGAAAAAGCTAGTCGACAGAGGTCTCGGCCAACAACTTTTTCACGTTTTTTCACGAGGAGCAAAATAACCATCGTCATCACTGGGGCAACAAATCGACGATAAAAAGTTCGACTCCGACGACCGACCTCGCAAATACGCGTTAACGATAAGGCTGTTGTCGTGAGAAAAAATTCTTGTCGACATGTCGTGAGAATTTTATGCCGACTGTCGACATTGTCGCGACAGAGACTCGATTTAGTCAAAAATCTGTAGTCACAATGTCGGATTTTTTAAAGTTAATAAACAAATGGGGCATGTCAAACCGCCATAGTTGTGAACTTGTGAAATTAGTTTTCATGGATAATCTTAATTTCAATAACATTTCATATTTTAATGGCTTTCGTATTTAAGATTATACACAACAAAATAATTTTTGTGCCGATATTGGGTGTTACAGCCGTAATTTCCTAAACAAAATCATAAAAAAGCGATTGCTCATTGTTTATTCATGACGTAATCGATCGGCGATGCGTGCGTTATCACTGCAAGAAATAATGAATATTTATGAATTCGCTGCACAGCGGCTGCAGTGGACACATGTACAGTACATGGAAGTTGGAGAACCAGATAGTTTCGAAGAAAAGAAAAGACGTCACCGTCCGCACCTAACTAAAGGTAGCCGCGTATTGGGCACCCAAAAACCAGCCGCGTATTGGGCCCAAAAACGGACGAGGCCGCGTATTCAGCCATACATTCAGACAAACCTAGAACGTATGCGGCAAAGGAGGCCTTTTTCCGATGTACATAATGTACTTCCGGTCCGTTTTTCAACGAAATAAAATCCGCGGCCACCGGAATTTTGGGCCCAAACATGCGGCTACTTTCAGCTTGGTACCGACCGCGACGCACGTGCGATCTCATTTCTCGATCCTTCCCTCGGACGTCCACGATCTTTCCCGATCTCTGCATTGCACTGGTATCCCGTACGCACGTGTGTTAAATGCATGCGATGCTGCAACGTATACCAGCTACTGTACTGCTGTCGACCGGCCATAGAAACGTGCGCTATACAGTATATACTGTACATCGTAATGGCAAAATACGTTCGGTGAACGATTTTCTTTGGTCGCGTCGCGATCCCTTCCAACTTCCAACATATTTAGTAACTAATACCTATTATTTTCCGGCGTGGATAAGCAAAAATGAAATGCTCAGCACACAATTTTAGGATCTTTTGTTCCCTTTTTATTCCCTTCTTTTCAGAAATTGGCCATTATGACTAGAGGTAGGCTAATGTATTTTATTGTTTTAGTCGCAACAACCGAAAAACCTTGTCGACATGTCGGAATATTTTCTTTGTCGCGACAATGTCGACAAAAGCCTTGTCGACAACAGCCTTAGTTAACGATGGTTCTCGCCAGCCAGTCGTTGCGTTACGCGCTGTCATGTTCGGTCGTAACTGCGCGCTGTCCAATCAACAGACGTCCGTCTTGCGTGAGACGGACGTTCTTTATCAGCTAACTTCAATGCCCGCACTTGGCGCCAGCGTTGCAATACTATTCCATGGAGGAACAAAACCAAACTCAATCATGCCGAGGGTTTCGTGCCCGATCCTGGTCGGATCAAAAAGTTCGTTCGTTTAGAAAAAAATATTGCGCAATGCGCGCTGTGGCTGCAACGCTGTGTGCCTGCCATAGAGCTCTATTGTGCCTGCATACAACCATGGAGCACGTGTAGGCCGCGCTGGGGTGAGTGCGCGCGCAGCTCGCTAGCCAACATGACCTTCCGTATGCACAATTCATTTTGAGAACGAAAAGGAAATAAAGGTTATCTCGACTTTCGTACGACATTTATGAGCAGTTGAATTTTATATGATGGAGGGACCTTTGAAAACCTTGACTTTAACATACTTTTCGATGTTTTATTTTGTCTTTGGATTGACTTTGATTTTTTTTAAACTACTATGGGAAAACCAGCAACCATAGCTTTGATGCACATTGCTATCAATTATATACTACCCTATTGGTTAATTAATAATGATCCAACCCACTTCGCCGTATTTTCTTATGTGTTTTATTATTTTATCGGGACACCGGTTTTGGAAAACCGGAACCGGGTCCCGATCGGGACGGTCGGGAACCGGTGTGACCGACCGAACCGACCCAGCCTTAGTAATAATATACATAAGTTCTGATCCACAACGAGCTCATTGTTTTGCATTCATTTCTTGCTGGGGGACGTTCGTGTTGCGACATCCCGGTTATTTTCAAAACCGGGAACCGGTGTCGCTGAACCGGTCGGGAACAGGTGTCCCGATTTTCTCCAACAATAATTGGTCAAAATCTATTTCTATAAGGAATAGCGTGTGCTCAAAATTCATGGTTGTGAATTTGTAACATCTTTTTTTCCTCATAAATATCGTGAGTTTTCAATAAACTACTCAAGCTGTGATTTGTCTCACATATTCCCTCACTGAAATTTGTTTGCAGCCTTCAGCACCCTTTTGATCACGATTTTTATTTTTTTAATTCACATTTATTTCCCGAAAATACACTTTGAATGACACCCCACTTTAGTGACGTCACTAAGATCAATATTCATGAGGCATGATTCTTGGAGGGAATGTCCCATACACGCCCGATAGACGTTCAGCTGTGTTTGGATTTATATTTTTTCACGAGGAGCAAAATCACCATCGTCATCACTGGGCCAAAAATTGACGATAAAGAGTTCGACTCCGACGACCGACCTCGCAAACACGCGTTAACGATGGCTCTCGCCAGCCAGTCGTTGCGTTACGCGCTGTCATGTTCGGTCGTAACTGCGCGCTGTCCAATCAACAGACGTCCGTCTTGCGTGAGACGGACGTTCTTTTTCAGCTAACTTCAACGCCCGCACTTGGCCCCAGCGTTGCAATACTATTCCATGGAGGAACAAAACCAAACTCAATCATGCTGAGGGTTTCGTGCCCGATCCTGGTCGGATCGAAAAGTTCGTTTGTTTAGAAAATAATATTGCGCAATGCGCGCTGTGGCTGCAACGCTGTGAGCTCTATGGTGCCTGCATACAGCCAAGGAGCACGTGTAGGCCGCGCTGGGGTGAGTGCGTGCACAGCTCGCTAGCCAACATGACCTTCCGTATGCACAATTCATTTTGAGAAAGAAAAAGAAATAAAGGTTATCTCAACTTTCGTACGACATTTATGAGCAGTTGAATTTAATATGATGGAGGGACTTTTGAAAACCTTGACTTTAACATACTTTACGATGCTTTATTTTTTCTTTGGATTGACTTTGATTCTTTTTAACTACTATGGGAAAACCTGTTTCATGAACGGCGCAAAGCATGCAACGATACATTCATGAAACAATCGTGGGCTCAATGGTTGCAGACCCACTGCGCACACGGAACTGTCAGAATGCTATTTTTCGAAAAAAAGAAAAAAAAAGGCCACCTTGTTTTGGCTGTCGCACGGGCGAAACACCTTCTCGATCAACTGAGGGTATTTTTTCCCTTTTTTCCAAAACGTGAGTAAAGTAAATGACCTGTATTAGAATCCTTGATTCTCACAGAATCCAAAAATGGGCACGTAGGACGGTGATACGGGTGTTTTTGGCGGTAAATCTGGGGGTTTGTGTCAGGTAGTTTTTTCGGTTGAAATGTTTTTTGGCGGTTTGTACAGATAATCAGCTTTAGGACACTGATCGGCTTGGACCCTACAGTCACCCGAAACTCAAAATTTCAAAATTAGATAAAAAAAGGGTGACTTGTCGGGTCAAAGTTACTCGGACTACCATGATGTAAAGAAAAGAACAGCGCCCTCAATAACTACGGCAGTACGGGCATAAATATTAAATTTAGTGTTAATTAAAAAAAGCTTCAAATAAGCCTGGAACACAAAAATTATATTTGATCTGGGATTATAAAATACCAATGAACATATTTAATGCCAAATCAGGATTTTCATTCTTTTGGACTTTACTCCTATCCCAAGGCTTTACATGAGTTCGTCCGAGAACTGGGCAAGTCTGGTCGCCTGCCGTGTATGTGTGATGTAACAAGCAGAGGACTTGCACCAAGCCAAAAACTTACCTGTGTAAAGTGACTCCTTGACTCCGTAGGCAAGTGCACCAGCAGCCACGAGGAGCTTCATGCCCGTCCCAAGTCCGGCGGGACCTTTCCCCATCCTACCCATCATGTCTTTCACCTGCTGGGCCATGTTTTTTCCGTCGAAATTGCGACGCCGATAATTCACAAAATTTTGCGGCTCTCGAACACATGAGTTTCACAAGTCGGGTTCCTTAATCTACGTTGCAGCATTTTGTTATACAAAGTCAGAACACCAGGGCACCAGACTAAAAGGAACCCGGGCATGCGCAGACATCACTTATTTGCAACCTGAATGTACGGAAGCCTTAACCAGCCATTCACTTTTGCCGAATTAATAATTTTTATAACAATATTTATTACTTTTCTGAATAATGACATTAAACATTTATAGGTATTCCTTTAAGAATGCTTAAATTTCTAACAAACTTAGAAATTCAAATTAACTGAAGTTCTTTTTCCAAAAAAATGTAAAATGTTGCAAGCTGTACATAAAAATGCAAATTAAAACAAAAGTCTTGTCTCTGTATTTTTACAGCTAAACTTTTCTGGACACTCCTCCGACTCTACGCATAGGACCAATGGAATGATCACTTGTAAAACTACTAATGTTATAATCTCATATCTCATTCAATAATGTCGGTGACTCACTATAATAATTATGGTCACAGATCTACCATCAACACCAAGCGAGTAGATACACATGTACTGTGGGTCATCACTTCAATCTCCCTAATCATTCCATTCTTGACATGTCTGTACAGGGCATAGTCTCTTGGCTGTCCGCCTCAGCAGGGAAAAACTGTGGATTAAGCGTCTCCGCACTATACAACCTTATGGCCTTAATATTCAGGAAAGGAATGACTAACTCCTCACCGCATTAACACCTCTTTTCTTCATCTTCCCTGTAGCTTTCTCCTTTGATCTCCCACCTCACTCCTGTCCCTTTGATCGTCCCCAACCCTTTTGTTTGTTTTCCCTGATCTCCCCCCATCGGTGTAGAATCTGCATCCCACTCCCTTCCCTTTTGTCCTTCCTCTGTCATCTGTCTATGATGTCCTTGTCACTTTGCCTTTGAGAAAGGTCCTGCTAGGATCGAAACGTAAGACCCTCTAATTTTCGGGATTTAAACTACAAAATTGATTGAAACTTTTGTTTTAAATATTATTTCTGGTAAAAACTTTATGCAACTCCATCTGATGAATTTTCACTCATTCATGTGACTACATGTATATTAAAAGTGAACATTATCATGACCACTCCATGGACACTATGGTAAGTTCAGCCTTTCAAACTCAACAGCGCCGACCAACAAATATTAATAAGCCGTTTTCAAAATGAAGGCTTAGGCTTCGGTCATAATTATTATTTTATTTTACTCGTTATGATATCACAGGCATCTAAAACAAGCATTTGGCCCAAGTTTCTTGGTGAATACCCTGTACCTATCAAGCCAACAAACCTCCGATTTTGGAAGCAAACCACAACCTGGATTTTCAGGTTTTGTCAGACGGAGACAAAGCCTGAGCCCGAGCCTAAGCCTTCATTTCGAAAACGGCCCTAGTCTTTGATTTGTCCGTGTTTGATTTGTGTTAAGTATTTGAGAATCTGCCTTTCTGCAATTCTGTATTTGATAACGGTCCAGCTAGGATCCTAATTTGTTCTAATTATTTGCTTTTTGGTCATTTTAGTCAGTAAGCACTTTGCAACATTTTTGCATATCATATCACTTTCTGTATTACTGTATTAAAATGAATTACTGGAAATTTAAAAAATGCAAATCTCAAAATTAAGTGGGCCCGACGTTTCAATCCTAGAATGATTCATTAATTCAATTAAAAATGAACAAATGATTTTAAATGTTTTTTTAAACATGTCAACAAGCAACAAACAGACAGACAAAAGAAGCAGAATTTCATCTTGCATTTCAATTCCTTTAATTTCTCAAGTTCATCTTAAATTCATACAATAACATCCCTTGCTCCCAGAGAATTGGCAAGATCACATTACATAAAATAATAATAGATCTTGTGTTATCATACTATGTGATCAATAAACAGAAGAAAATATTCACTCAGGCAACATCCCAAGGAGACTTTTTTTCTTGACTATAATTATGAAAAGAATATTCGCCTTGGCAATATGCCAAAGTTACTATTTGCCCCCAGGGACTAAGCCTAAAGATTGATACTTGCTTGGTGACAAAGCCGGGTCAATTATTCACATTGACACTATTCCTTTAATTTTAAGGTTAGGTTAACATCAGCTTAGCGATATGCCAAGCTCAACATCAGGACTTGGCATCATGCCAAGGATCAGAAAAATACATTTGGAGCATGCCCAGGTGAATATTTGCTTGGCAATCTGGCACTGTTGATATTTGCATGGGAAACATGCCAGGGTTGATACTTACTTGGCAAAGTGCCACAGATAATAAAATTTGCTTGGCAATCTGCCAAGGTTGATATTTGAATGTTCAATACGCCAAGCTGAATGTCCTCTCTGGCACCACGATGCTTTGGAAATTAGCCAAGGTTAAAATGTCTGACTTGGCAAATTGCCAAGGCTAATAGTTACTTGGGCGGTATGTAAACGTCATAATTGCCACAAACTCCAGAGAACCAGTCTCTCTATAGATGCAAAAGGTTTTCCATCCTGATTGAAGTCCGTTTTTCTTACTCTTTAAGTTAACTGTAAAGGCAAGAAGTAGAAGTGAAATTAAGTTAAGAATAAACGCAAATAAATGGGGTTGATGTGAAATCAATGCAAGAACCATAAAGTTCCATGAACAAAACAAAACATGAACTAAATACCAAATTCCAATAAAATAAGGATAAAATATCCTTTGGAAAAAAACCCAAATATTTAAAAATTCACTTGCGATCCTGAGGGTCATTTTGATTCCTACATCGCCTGAGAAAATAAATCTTAGGATGTGTCCAGATTTATGGGCTATGGCCAGGAAAAGTCACACATCAATAGGAATTGGCTGCAGCCGTTAAACTAGAGGCTTCCATAGACTTGTGTGTAATTTGAAGTTGTAGCCAATGATTTCAGAACAAGGCCTAACACAAAAGTCATTGGGAATTAGCTGCAACTGCTTAACTTGTGGTTTCCATAGACTTCTTTGTAATTTGAAGTCGTAGCCAATGCCTTCAAACATGGCTTAGCAAAAACTAAAACTGGAATAAGCTCTAATCTCAAGTGAAATCTACAGAATTAATCAAAATACATGGATATTGTCAAATTTATTAAGTTTTGAAAAAGACTTCAATGCGAAAAAATATATATGTATAATGCTTTCCAGAAGAATTTCTTTGGCAGACCATTAGTTGTTCCTGTTCGCAAGTGGGAGTCAGTCACATACTGATCAACTAACTTTACAAAAACCAACATTTTGAAACAAAATTTAGATATTTGATGACAAAAATTAAATGAAAAGAAATTTGGGCAGGTCTCACCAATAACACTAACATCCCAAAACAAATTTAGATAGATTGGAATATTGGAATATTGGAATATTTCAAACAATTGAAGAAAATTGTGCGGCAATTTGACTGGACCAAGATTCGAACCATGACCTCTGGTTGAGGGCAGCAGTTATTGGCTGTTAATGGTTGAATTGCTTCTGACTGGCGCCCCCACCCAGGCATAGACTAGCTGACTATTTAGGGAGACCACTATCCAAGGGCTGGATAGCTCAGGTGGTAAGAGTGCTGGTGCGCAAAACCAGAGGTCTGGGGTTCAAATCACAGTGCAGTGAAATTTTTTTTCAGAAATAAAAAATACAATGTGACATGGAAAAATATATTACAGCACCATTACTGACTTAATGCAATTAATAAACAAACAAAAATTGATGGTGAGTGTCTTTGGAAAATATTTTCAGTTGTTTCAGTAACAAGGGTTTGGCCTACTTGACGAGTCGACGTGTAAAGGCCGCCGCACACGAGAGCTATCTGCTGAGCAAAAATTCTCTTGGGGTTGTTAGCTCAGCACATCGCTCACCGTGTGCGCTGAACTTTTAGTGAGATTTCTGCCTCAAGAGGCCGTGAGACAAATATCTATCCTGTTTGATTTTTGTCGCCTCTTGTGGATGAAAACTTATCGTGTGCAACAACTTCAGTTACTTGCTGAGCAAAAATAACAACTGGCCAATGAAAGCGCACGCTCTGTTCATGTGATGGCTTCCAAAAATATACGTTTTGCTCTGCACGTAGCTCAAGTCGCCGCACACGATGAAAAGTGCATTTATCGGCCAAGGCTTTCCTATCTACTAAAATCAAAATTCAGTCTCATTCAGTTCTACAATTCCTAGAGGATAAATGCAACTTGGAATGTGTATTGCCACCAGTTGTAGTTCAGCCAATCAGCCACTTTAGGTCACTCACAAACTGGTGGGATTCGAACCAACAATGATAATTTTCTATGGGATTACACTGCTTGGAAAATCTGAAGGCAGCTCATGGTAGTAGTCGAACCCACAACTCTAACTTCCCAAACGAAATGAAATGAGCATCAGTGATGACCTGATAACCTGCTAGGAAAATCAAGAGGCAGCGCGGGTGGGATTCGAACCTGTGACTGGATCTGTGGACTTGAAATGAGAATGCTGCTTGGAATATCTAGTGGCAGCTTGGGTGGCATTCGAACCAACATAAAATTTCACCTGGCTGCCAGCTAAGAAAACTAGGTCGGGTGGGATTCGAACCTGCTACTTCATCCAATGCCAGGCATTGAAAGGAGAATCAGTATTCACCTGATTGCCTGCTCAGAATATCTGGATGCAGCTCGGAGGGGATTCGAACCTGTAACTCCTACATTCCCGGTCCTTAGAATGAACATCAGTGTTCACCCGAGTGCCCGTCTAAAATTCGGGAGGGAGATTGTGTGGGATTCGAACCTGCAACCCTAACCTTCCCAAGAAGCCAGTGGACATCTGATTGGAAAAACTACAGGCAGCTTGAATGGGATTCGAACACGCAACCCTTACTTTCACAGGAACAGACATTGTTCACCTGATCGGAAAAAAAACTAGATGCAGCTCGGGTGGGATTCGAACACACAACCCAAACTTTCAAAGGACCGGTAGTGTTCATCAGATTGGTAAATCTAGAGGCACCTTGGTGGGATTCGAACCTGCAACCCTAACTTTCCAAGGAACAGACAGTGTTCGCCTGATTGGAAAAACTAGAGGAAGCTTGGGTGGGATTCGAACCTGCAACCCTAACCTTTCCAGGAAGCCAGTGTTCACCTTATCAGAAAAACTAGAGGCAGCTTGGATGGGATTCGAATCTACAACCCTAACCTTCCTGGGAAGCCAGTGTTCACCTTATCAGAAAAACTAAAGGCAACTCAGGTGGGATTCGAACTTTCACCCCTAACCTTCCTAGGAAGCCAGTGTTCACCTGCTCATAGCTCACACCTGTTCCATGCTCACAGCGGAATCAAGACGAGGGCAGCAGGAGATTAAAAGAAACAAATTGATTTGACTTAAGCAGGGGATAGAATAGGTTTTGGATTGGCGGGCTGCGGAGGGAGGGGGGGTTGTACGTCTTTCAGACTGGAGAGTTGGAAGGGATGCCTCCGTTGCCCGCGGAACCTTCTGAGAGCCTCTTCTGCTCGTACTCCCTGGCGCGGTTGTAGAGGAAGACACCGAGGACCACGACGATGGTTCCAACGCCGCTGAGCAGCGTGACCGGGTTGTTGAAGATCAGGATGGAGAGCCAGATGAGGAGAGCTCGCTTGGCTGTATTTGCGACACTGAGGACAGATAGACAGAAGCAAAGGTCGAGGGTTGAAGGTTTCAAGTAATCGTTGCCATAATACCCAGGAGGCTTGGACGATCCAACTATGGAATCGGTAAGAACAGACTCCAACATTGGAATCGGACTGACGATTCCATCTTTTTGAAGAAGCGATTCCCCCAAAGAGAATCGATTCCATTCCCGTAGAGTCGATTCCATGAAGCTTCAAATGCGTTACGCGTGGTTGGGTAAACCCGACAATGGAACTGAAAGGGTTGATGCAGTTTGTAACACTTTGGTGACACTAGCAGATTAAGTAGGAAAACAATTGTGCAAACTGCTATTAACTGACTAAAATATGTGAAAAATTGGCAAAGAAAACTTTTGACTGAACCGGGATTTGAAAAACCTGCATCCAATTTGTGTGATCTCTGAGTTGCAGTAGCCAGGCTCACAACAATTTTTTTTTTTGGCATCTGAATGAAAGCGGGGATTGGATCCCTGGAAATAAGTTGAATTGCTTCTGACTGGCGCCCTCACCCTGGCAAAGACTAGTCGACTATTTAGGGAGGCCACCATCTAAGGGCAGGATAGCTCAGATAGTAAGAACGCTGGTGTGTCAAAGACTAGTCGACTATTTAGGGAGGCCACCGTCTAAGGGCTGGATAGCTCAGATAGTAAGAATGCTGGTGTGTCAAAGACTAGTTGACTATTAGGGCAGGCCACCATCTAAGGGCTAGATAGCTCAGATGGTAAGAGCGCTTGTGTGCCAAAGACTAGTTGACTATTAGGGCAGGCCACCATCTAAGGGCTGGATAGCTCAGATGGTAAGAGCACTGGTGTACCAAAGACTAGTTGACTATTTAGGGGGGCCACCATCTAAGGGTAGGATAGATCAGATGGTAAGAGCGCTGGTGTGCCAAAGACTAGTCGACTATTTATGGAGGCCACTATCTAAGGGCTGGATAGCTCAGATGGTAAGAGTGCTGGTGTGCCAAAGACTAGTTGACTATTTAGGGAGGCCACCATCTAAGGGCAGGACAGCTCAGAGGGTAAGAGCGCTGGTGTACCAAAGACTAGTTGACTATTTAGGGAGGCCACCATCTAAGGGCAGGATAGATCAGATGGTAAGAGCGCTGGTTTGCCACAGACTAGTTGACTATTTAGGGAGGCCACCATCTAAGGGCAGGATAGCTCAGATGGTAAGCGCGCTTGTATGCAAAACCATCCAAAGGTCCAGTCAAATTTTTTTTGTCAATTTGTTCAAAAGTTCCCAGTCAGTTTTTCCTTGGTTTGTTTGACTTGTATTGAAAAAAAATGCATGCAATTTGTGTGATCCCCGAGATGCCGTAGCCAGGTTTACAATTGATTTGTTGCATCTGAATGAAAGCGGGGGTGTGGTCCATGTAGATATGCAGCAGTTAATGTTTGAATTGCTTCTAACTGGCGCACTAACGCTGCCAAAGACTAGTGAACTATTTAGGGAGGCCACCATCTAAGGGCTGCACAGATGGTAAGAACGCTTGTACACGAAACTAGTTTCAGTCAAAGTTTTCTTTGCCAATTTTTAAATTAGTTCCAAAGTTCCCAAGTTAGTTGGTCCTTATTGTTTGTTTGACTGAGATATGTACAAATTTTTTAAAAGTTAGAGGGAAGGATGTTTTGAATCTGGCAGGACCTTCCTCAAAGGTAGACTGCTTACCATGCTCTATCTCTTACCTGTGCGTGACTGGCGATATTCGACCCATGAGGGCGTATGCTGTGATGCTTTGGAGGTGGAAAAAGATGCCGTTCAGAGCAAGAGCCATGACCAGGACTTGATCGGGTAACCCGTTCTTAAAAGGGTTGTCCTGTTTGGGGGGGGGGGGGCAAAGGAGTCAAAGGAGAGGTTGATAAATCATCTGGCATTTCTGAGAGTAGGGTTGTTTCCACTGTCAAAATCATTGTGATTTGAATAGCGTTTCAAACACTAGGGGTTTTCTTTTGCTCGCATTCACACAGGCCAAAATAATCATGTCGCAAAAAATCCTGGGCCAATTGTGGCAATTTGTGGTCAAATGGTGGGTACAGTACCGTATGTCCACGAGGGTGGCCCATGCATGGACGCATGTAAACAAGCACGACACTTCCTTTCAGAGGGTGAGCGGTGCATTGTGGGATTAAAAAACACCAGAGTGGCTCAGCGGAGCTTTCCCACACACACCACATCGCAAAGAAACGCAATCAAGTCTCACTAACAGTGGAGTCTGAATCGCGATTGAAATCATGATCCCAATTATGACGTATATTTAGGACAGCAGAAAAGGCCCTAATGTGATTCAATGAGGGTTTGCCTTTCTTTCCATTTGATAAACTAAGGGAATAGGAATATCAATGATTAACGATTAATCTGTCAAAGATTGGGATAAGAGATTTCAGTACGGTATTAAAATTAAAGGTGACTAGGACTCAGACACTGACTGAGATTTTGTGACTGAAATACAATTTTTTTTACTTCACAGTAACTTTGTCCAGGGCAGGATTTCACAAAGCCTTACGATGCATCGTAACTCATCTTTGAATGGATAACCCATCATAAGTTGTGATAGACCTTGGTTTCTGTGCATCGCTCATCGCTGCATCGATTTATCGTAAGTTACGAAGGGTTTGATGAAATCGACCAATGATTTCATAACTGCTTGATGTGTTTCTACTAAGAGACCACGATCCCGTCTCTCTCCAAACTGCCGCGGGATACTCACTAAAAAATACCACGAAGGAAGCAAGAGTACGACGGCAGCCGTACTTGTGTAGAACTGGAGTTCTGGGGGACTGCAGCAAAGAATCAGAATTAGAATTAGATATGAAGTAAATGCTGCAAACTGCTTCAATGTTAACAAAAGGGTTGTTCATCACGGTGGTACAGACAAGGAGAAAGGTAATCAAAGTCACGCGATATCTCGTTGCTGATAGCGACGTTTCGGTTGCTAGTACTGCCAACCTTCGTCAGACAACTGACGAAGGTTGGCAGTTCTAGCAACCGAAACGTCGCTACCAGCAACGAGACATCGCGTGACTTTGATCACCCTTCTCCTTGCTTCAATATTGACTCAAACATCTGAAATAACCTGACGTTTTTTTTGCTGCTAGCAGAACCTCTTTCATAGGCAGAGTTCTCTAGGGAAAAAAGAGCTAACTGAATGGAAACATCAACCCATTTAACTTTCTTTAAAAGCTTTGTCTGTTTCTGTTCATTGAAATCAGACAGCTTTTAGCAACTGTTTAAAATTGAACAGGGCCCTTTTAGAAAAAAAAATGAGGAAAAAATTATAAAACTTGACAAATAGCATCCAATCACTCACCTGTACCTATGGGAAGTACCACTTAAAAGTTTTTTGGAGAAAACATTCTGCAAACTGTTGGCCAAGAATGTGAGAAAAGGACATGAATACATTTAGTTGGTTAATAGCACTGATTGACTGACTGATCCACTTCCTAACTGAGTGACTGACAGACAGAATGACTGACTGACTGACTGACTGTCAGACTGACTGACTGACTGACTGACTGTCCGACTGACTGACTGACTGACTGACTGACTGACTGACTGACTGACTGACTGACTGACTGTCAGACTAACTGACTGATTGACCAACTGAATGAATGCCAGACTAAGTGACTGAGAGTCTGTCAGACTGAGTGAGTGACTGACTGCCCGACTTACTGACTGACTTACTGACTGACTGACTGACTGACTGACTGACTGACTGACTTACTTACTGACTGACTGACAGACTGACTGACAGACTGACTGACTGACTGACTGACTGACTGACTGACCAATTCACTGACAGAATGCCAGTCTGAGTGATGAACTTACTTCTCAACTTCATAGACTTCCAAACACAAACTGACACAAAATGCTAAAGTCCAACGAGAGAATAATCAAAATGAATAATTGATTGACAATTGAGTAACTGACTGACAAATTAACTGACTGACTTACAGACAGACAGACAGACTGACAGAATGAATGACTCACTAATCGACAGAGTGACTGACTGACTGGCTGACTAACTGAATTACAGACTACCTGACTGACTGACTGACTTACTGACTGACTGATTAACTGACTCTACAATAGAGTTCCTGACACAAAGCCCAACAAGAGAATGATCAAAATGCTCCCCTAAAATGCCTCCCTAAACGATCTCACTCACCAGTCGACTAAATTGGTGGCGATGGCAGCAGAGAAGCCGATGGCGGTGAAGCTGAGTTCATAGCAGCTGGTCAGGGCAAGGCCTCCCATGACTGGGAGCAGGGAGAGGTTCACCCAGAGCCCAGTGCGTTCCTTCAGCATCAGCCAGGCTATGATGACGGTGAAGAGAGGTGCTGAACTCTTTATGGTCTCTGTGAAGGACACGGCAATGTTCTTCAGACTGATCAGCCCCAGGATCACCGTCAAAAACCTGAAAACAAGATAAGACTTGAAGGTTTGCATGGTGGAAGGTTTGCGGTGAAACCATGTAACACTTCACTTTTGAGAAGGAGTGTGGCTCTGAAAAGAGCTGGTAACTCCACGTTTCGGTCAGTGCGTACTCTGCCCGTTGTCCGGAGACTGCTGGATTTCAACTATCATCCAGTGACCGCACTGGGTGGGAAAGATCATCCACGCCCCAGCGTTTTCATCAGGCATATAAACACAGATGAATCCAGCAGTCTCCTGACGATGGGCAGAGTACACACTAAAGAAAGCGTTGAGTTACCGGCTCTGGTTTTTAATCCTGTGGGTGTATGGTCAGGTGAATTACAACAGTGATTTTCTTGGAAAGTGGAAGCATAGAAATTTGTCAAACAAATTCAAAATTAATTAATTAAATGATTAATAAACTTTGAGCCAGCTCCATATGACTGGTCTATTGGCAAGCTACGTATTACCCAGATTTAGTTTTGCTGTGTATGTGTGCAAAGACGCCGAAGGAAGAAAGAATGATAAGAGTTGACATACAAGTATCCGTGTTGGATTAAACCATATCCGCCTGACTGGTCACAGCACTTAAACAGTGATCCTAGTGATGTGCATCACAAGAGACAATTGTCAATGAGAGCTTTTTCCAAAAATAAAACCAGTGGACAGAGTATGAAATTTACTTCAGTGTGATACCAGAAAATCTTAAGTTCTAAACTATCATGAACCGTGATATCAAATAATAACCTGATCATTTTCACAACCCTAAAAATAGGCCGAGGAATTTCACGTAGTTTGGCGTTTGTAGCTTTTCTGTGTCCTACGGGAAATCCCATAACTCGGCGTATATGGGTTAGGTTGATCTGTCTGAGCTCTTCAGTCAAGGCCGGACCCACCCCGATCGGGTCCAATCACAAGAAGCGGGTTGAATCTTGGCGGAAACGATCTGACAGTAGCCTCACCTCATGATGCCCAAGATGACCATGTTCCAGAGGAAGCCTTTCGGACGTTCATCTTTGCTTTTATGGCGGTAAAGGCAGCAAGGGACGTACATCTTGAAGAGACCGCAGAGCGTGGTCACAAGCATCTGGGTGGAGCCTGGTAGCACAGACACAAACAAGCAGATCACGGAGTAAACGACAAGGAACATTTGCAGACGGCTTTTGGAATAGAATAAATAGAAATTGAACAATTGGCAAAGAAAACTTTGACTGTACTGGGACTTGAACCTGAGACCTCTGGAGTCTGGATTAATGTACCAGTGCTATTCCATCTGAGCCATCCAGCCCTTAGCAATCACACACTGCCTCAACACGTTAAATTGCCGGCTCTTCTCAGAGCCACACTCGTTTTCAAACACACACACACATGGTGTCACTGTAAACAGTCTACATACAAGTCACATATTCCAATTTGAGATTTGAACGTACCAAGCATTCCCGGCTCTCCTCCAAGCACACTCAGTATGTACTTGTTCAGGAAGAGTGTGCAGAAGCTGAAGAAGTACCAGAGACCCAGATAGGCCATGGCGCGATAGGTCAGGAGATTGTCTTGCTGTTTGCGGTGCTTCTTAGAAGACGCACGTAGCCGCGGACTCTGCGAGTAGGATGCACTCCCTGCCGACTTTGAGTAATTGCTGACGGGCTGTGCCGCTGGGGCGTGCTTGAGACTGGGAATTTTCGGGAAGGACGCGGAGAGGCCCTTGGCTGCCGGTGACTGCGGTGGGGTGTGGTGGGCGCTGCGCGGCGAGTTCCTGCTCTCGTCCGCCCCGGCGTTCATCAGTCGGAGCTCGTTGGAGAGTAGAGACGCCGATGCGGACGAGGAGAGGAAGTTTGCGGTCGCCGGATTGGCCGCGCCGGCGCCGTTGCCCGAGAGGAAGCGGGTGCGGGAGCCTTGTCTCGCCAGGGCCTGGGCTCGGTGGTGGGCATCCACCAATCCCTCCCCAGGCTTGCCCTCGGCATCGCTAGCCCGCATTGCCATGCTCGCCAGCCGATACCTTGACCCTGCCGCCGCCTAGCAAACCCCCAGAGTCTTCCACCGCCGTCAATATCCACGCGGGGGTCCTCACTGTCCGGCCTGAAACCCACGGACCATGTCTCGCGGTATCAGCTCTGCTCAAAGCGCCGCTCTCCGTGTCGGAGGAAAGGAAGAGAGCTCTGCTTCATTCTACGAAACGCTCCAGCCGAAGTCCCTCCAGGGATTGGTTGCTGTGGGTTGTCATGACGATCTGGAAAGCTGTCACTGTGGCAACAGCGGAGATGAAAGAAAGAGAGATTGTAAACCAGTATTATGACATTTGCATACATACATGTATGAAAATTGATAATTTCAAATTATTTACCTGAACGAGACTGAACTTCAAATACAGCAGGCGTGATGCTTTGATCCAAGCAAAAACATCAAAAGCTGTGTCCGCACGGGACTTTGTTTTGGAAGGTTTTACCAAACGATGGTAACATTATACATACGTATGGTCTGCGATTTTGCCCAGCCTTAGTCAGCACAACCATTGTCCGCACTTTCGACAAGGCAACATTTTATTGAGACCGTAGTAGAAGTGACCAAGCTAGCAGTACAATGCAAAAAAATGCAAAACAGAACCACGCAAAACGAATGCATGGTAGCCTGTGCAGCATGATCTCGCTCCCACGGCCGGATGCAGGGCCGGATGTACATGTCCATGTACGCGTTTACCCCCAGAACTGTGGGGTTCTACGTCGTCCGCTGCTCTCCCGACCGGAACCCCACAGATAACTAGGCTTTTTTCCCATAGGCTTCTGTGTAACGTTCACTAATGCTGTGGCATAGGGACCAGCAGGTTCAGCATAACTCATAAAATACTGCTTCATTTGGCCCAAGATTTCTAGCAAATGTGGTTTACATACCACGCACCTGTGTGCAACTGTCCATGTGGCGAAAATGTGTCGATTTCCCCCCCAAAATGGGCGAAAACCTCCCAGTTCAGTTGCAACATTCAAACGGCAGCTCCGTAACTGGCAGTCTGGTCCCTGTAGTACGGTATAGCGCCTTGCTGCGAAGACGTACAGGGGACCAGACTGCCAGATGCGGCGCTGCCGTTTGGATCTTGCGACCGAACCGGGAGGTTTTCGCCCATTTTTTGGGGGAAATCGACACATTTTCGTCACATGGACAGTTGCACACAGGTGCGTGGTATGTAATTTGTAAACCACATTTGCTAGAAATATTGGGCCAAATGAAGCAGTATTTTATGAGTTATGCTGAACCTGCTGATCCCTATGCCACAGCACTTGTGAACGTTACACAGAAGCCTATGGGAAAAAAGCCTAGTTATCTTTGGGGTTCCGGTCGGGAGAGCAGCGGACGACGTAGAACCCCACAGTTCTGGGGGTAGTCCATGTACGCGTTCCCGTGTGCCACTTTTACAGACTCGCTCTGCATGCACTGTTCGCACTGGACTTTTCGTCTCAGAAAAAGTGACCACGTAACTTTTCCTGGGCAGCAGTTGGCCGGTAGAAGTAATCGCTGGACTCGGGGAAAATTAACTGAGAGGACCAGCTACTTCAGTACTTGCTTATGCTAGGTAATTCTTCTTACTTACGTCAGCAAAAACTGCGAGCCACGTAGTGTAGAAAGAACAGAAGCTGGGATATTGTTTATTCATTAACGACCTCTCTAAGACAGAGTAAGAGGACACATACTGACATAGTAATTGCTAGAACACATTGGTCCGCTCACCTCTTTTGCTGAATGAAACATGCAATGAAAAACGTATCAACAATTGTTTCAGATAAACATTACATTGACATCTCGAGTTACCGGTGCATGTGTAACTGTACTGTACAGTATACGGCCTATACGGACTATACTACGGCTTACGGGTAACCTAAAATCTACATGTAGTACGTACTGTACATGTGCATGCACATGTACATGCAAATGTACAATTCGTGTATGTGAATACATGTACATGTACGTGCACATGTACAAAATGTGTATGTGAATACATGTACATGTACATTTTTTTACACTACATGTACAAGTTCTTATACATGTAGAGTGTATGCACATGTACAGTACATGAACACACATGTACATGTACACATGTAATGGCATAGTCTTACGTGTATTGGCACCCGCGTTATTCTAAAGCGTAAGTTTCAATAGCGGGTGCCAGTGAAATACACGTGTCACGATCACTGTCAACAATAGAGGTCGCCCTCACAAAATAAGTATTTTAATTTGACTAGTTGACTTAATAGTTTATAATTCGACTGCCAAAGACTAGTCGACTATTATTTTGGGAAGGCGAAAACAGACGTCTCGAGGTCTCAAGTCTTTGTCCAGGCAAATCTTATTATCTACGGGGTAATTCAAATCTCTATCTAATTTGAATTATTAGTTTGAACCGCAAAGGAATGATTGAATTTCATTTTAGAATCAGCCGAAGTTTTTAGAGAGCGCCCTCTCGTGAAATATGTTGGGAAATCGTAAACAGAACTTCCCGTATCGTCTGCAACAAGGGAATCATCCCTTTGGATGTAAATTGATCACCGATTGATCACCGTTTTTTTTTTTTAAGTGATCCACGATGCGATCGGTTGTGTTTGTCGAACGTCTGGAATTCGAATTCCCCGGAAATGTTTTTCCAAATGCAATTGTTCTGGGAGATGTGGATAACGATAAGGTGAGCGAATAAACGCCAAAGGTCTAGTATTAACCCGGGGTAACTTGTGTACAAATCGGTCCTTTTAAAAATCATATTCAAACATTTTCGAAAATAATGGTAATCATGTTCATGTTTTGTCGTTCCTTTCTCCTCTCAGGAAAACGAGATGGTTGTGGGGAACGTAGAAGGCGAGTTGCATGTCTTCAAAGGCAGCAAAACGGCACCGTGGACTTGCTGCTCAAATCTGGGAATGGTATGGTTTTTGATTAATAATAATATATCACCATGGTGATTAGCAAGTTATTTGAATGAAACTTGTAATACTTTGGACTTAGTATACGACAAAAGATCCATTACATTAGTGTGAGATTAAGAAGGGGCATTTGTATGTACTTAGTGTAACACAAAAGCTTTCAATAGTCGATATTAATGACTATGACTATGAGTATGAGCACCAATGACATTTCAAATTTGTGAATATTTCAATACTTGTTTTCATTTATATTACTATCACAGTATCAGTATTACTAGTACTAGTAACTACTACTAGTACTAGTAACCAAAATATATTGCAAACTAGTCCCACTTATACTGGGCCGTTAGGAGCTCCTCTTTTAACGATTTTCAATTTCAGTGCGACGGATAAATCAAAAATTGTTAAAGAGGAGCTCCTAACGGCCCAGTAAGTGGGACTAATTGCAAACAGCTTTTTTCTGAGCAAAATAGAAGGATCCTCAAAATTTAGGAGGCCTGAGTTGGATTTCACAGAGGCATCGCAATTCAAAATGGTGGATAACAATTTATAGGTTTTGAAAGGTTGTAACTTGTAAAAGTTGTATGGTTTCTGTGAGTTGCTCTTTGTCTTGTGATTGATAGTGGGTTAGGATGAGTTTGTTGCAATCGAGCACTGATGCTTCAATCCTACTGCGACCTGGCTCTGTTCGGTTGATGGCTCTGCCCTTGAGGAAGTCCAGCTGGGATTGGAGGGTCAGCAAGTTTTCTGTCTAAGCTACAACTTCTATTCTCATTTTCCTCCCAGATAACCTGTATATGTGTTGGTGATGTCTGCAATGCGAAGAAGGTATGTGGGTGCTGAAAGATTTAACCGAGTTTCAAGCTCTGCTTTTAGTGATTCAATTGATAAGGGTTTGATGTGTGCTTTACCCAATTGTGAAGCAGTAGGGAAGGGATCAAAGGAGGAAAGCTGGTAGACAGACCAGGCTGAGATCAAAGGGAAGGGCAGGCAGTAGGGAAGAGATCAAAGGAGGAAAGCTGGTAGACAGACCAGGCTGAGATCGAAGGGAAGGGCAAGCAGTAGGGAAGGGATCAATGGAGGAAAGCTGGTAGACAGACCAGGGTGAGATCAAAGGGAAAGGCAAGCAGTAGGGAAGGGATCAATGGAGGAAAGTTGGTAGACAGACCAGGCTGAGATCGAAGGGAAGGGCAAGCAGTAGGGAAGGGATCAATGGAGGAAAGCTGGTAGACAGACCAGGGTGAGATCAAAGGGAAAGGCAAGCAGTAGGGAAGGGATCAATGGAGGAAAGCTGGTAGACAGACCAGGGTGAGATCAAAGCAGTAGGGAAGGGATAAAAAGAAGGCAAAATCAATGGGAGAAGTTAAGGAAATTAGCACAAAAGAAGGGTTACCGGTGAACATAAACCTGTGATTTTGTCTTTTTGTTCCACTGCAGAATTACCTGGTGACTATAAGCGCTGAAGGACTGTGTAATATTCTGGGCAAAGAGACAACATCGACTGTTACTGTACGTACTGAATCTAGCCAAGAAACCATGACAACTTATGGGACATTGTTGCTTCCTTTTCACAAATTCTTCACAAAAATATGGAGGGGCTGATGTTTTGATCCAAGCAGGACTGGAAATCTGCCCTTCAGTAAGGTCCTGCTAGGATTGTAATGTCACTGGCAGCTCATCTACATTTCTGACCCAGTACAGCATAATGAGGATTCTCGTCCAAATTCTACCACCACTGCAAAGAGTACATCATTGGCTTTCCAATGATATAAAAGTTATTTCCATACATTGTTGAAATCCAAAGTTACGACGCAAGAAGTATGACGAGCCTACGTGCAGCCACGGAGACCACATTTTGCATTCTCATAAATAATGATGGTCTAGCGTTTTGATCCTAGCAGAACCTTTGCTTGGAAAGGATGCTATTAGTACATGTACGACATTAAAGGATTTTCTCGTGATTTGGTAACATTTGTTGGGTGGTTAGCATTTCTCTGATTGTTGTACAAAGGCCGAGATGGAAGCAGCTTCCTGTACAACTGGCAAGTCAATGCTGTCCCTTCTACATAACCAACACCTTCCAGCCAACATTAAAGTTGTCCTGGTTGAAGACATCGGTAAGTCTTCCTGTGCCTTAAATCCATTGCAGCCCCTCCCAACCAATCCCTGCCCAACCCATCCCAACCAAACCCATCCCAACCAAACCCAACCAAACCAAACCCAACCCAACCAACCCAGCCTAACCCATCTCTACCCAACACATCTCTACCCAACCCAACCCAATCCAACCCAACTCAACCCAACCCAACCCAACCCAACCCAATCCATCCCAGCCTAACCCATCTCAACCCAACCCAACCAAACCCAACCAAACCAAACCCAACCAAACCCAACCAAACCCAACCCAACCAAACCCAATCCAACCCAACCCAATCCAACCCAACCCAATCATCCCAGCCTAATCCATCTCAATCCAACCCAACCCAAACCAACCCAACCCAACCCAATCCATCCCAGCCTAACCCATCTCAACCCAACACAACCCAACCCAACCCAACCCAATCCAACCCAACCCAACCCAATCCAACCCAACCCAACCCAATCCAACCAATCCAACCAATCCAACCCAACCCAACCCAACCCAACACAATCCATCCCAGCCTAACCCATCTCAACCCAACCCAACCTAACCCAACCCAACTCAACCCAACCCAACCCAACCCAATCCAACCCAACCCAACCCAACCCAACCCAACCCAACCCAACCCAACCCAACCCAACCCAACCCAACCCAACCCAACCCAATCCAACCTAATCCAACCCATTCCAACCCAACCCAACCCAACCCAATTAGTATGTAGTTTGCAATACTCATGTATTATTTTAAAGCCTGAATATTAAAGTCTGTATTCAATAGCAAGACTTACAAAAGCCAACTCACAAACAAATGAATTTTTGAATTTAATTTCTCATTGCTAGATGGAGATGGGAAGATTGAGTTTGTAGTTGGTCACACGGACAGGGTCGTGAGAGCATATCGATGGCAAACCAATAAGCAAGCATCTGCAACTAGTGTAAGTCCTATAACCCTAGCCAGACTGAACTAGGACAGATGCAGCAGTGGGTGCTGTGGACTCTAACCCTGCTGCACTCAACAAGATGCAACAATGGGTGCATTTTGTGGTGATTCTGTGGACTCTAACCCTGCTGCACTCAACAAGATGCAACAATGGGTGCATTTTGTGGTGATTCTGTGGACTCTAACCCTGCTGCACTCAACAAGATGCAACAATGGGTGCATTTTGTGGTGATTCTGTGGACTCTAACCCTGCTGCACTCAACAAGATGCAGCAGTGGGTGCATTTTGTGGTGATTCTGTGGACTCTAACCCTGCTGCACTCAACAAGATGCAACAATGGGTGCATTTTGTGGTGATTCTGTGGACCCTAACCCTGCTGCACTCAACAAGATGCAGCAGTGGGTGCATTCTGTGGTGATTCTGTGGACTCTAACCCTGCTGCACTCAACAAGATGCAGCAGTGGGTGCATTTTGTGGTGATTCTGTGGACCCTAACCCTGCTGCACTCAACAAGATGCAGCAGTGGGTGCATTTTGTGGGGATTCTGTGGACCCTAACCCTGCTGCACTCAACAAGATGCAGCAGTGGGTGAATTCTGTTGGGATTCTGTGAACCCTAACCCTGCTGCACTCAACAAGATGCAGCAGTGGGTGCATTTTGTGGGGATTCTGTGGACCCTAACCCTGCTGCACTCAATAAGATGCAACAGCAGGTGCATTTTGTGGTGATTCTGTGGACTCTAACCCTGCTGCACTCAACAAGATGCAGCAGTGGGTGCATTTTGTGGTGATTCTGTGGTCCCTAACCCTGCTGCACTCAACAAGATGCAGCAGTGGGTGCATTTTGTTGGGATTCTGTGGACCCTAACCCTGCTGCACTCAACAAGATGCAGCAGTGGGTGAATTCTGTTGGGATTCTGTGAACCCTAACCCTGCTGCACTCAACAAGATGCAGCAGTGGGTGCATTTTGTGGGGATTCTGTGGACCCTAACCCTGCTGCACTCAACAAGATGCAACAGCGGGTGAATTCTGTTGGGATTCTGTTGACCCTAACCCTGCTGTACACAACATGATACAACAGTTGTTGTAGTCACCCAGATATTGTAGACCCTAACCCTTCACTGTAATCTCCTTTCTTTGGATTTCAGGAAAGTGACCAATTCACAAGTGGGAAGTTTGTCCTTCTGCAAAAATGGCAACTGAACGGACAAGTAAGTCAAAAATCTCATCCGAAAATGCAAAAGTTGATCTAAAAACAAGACAATACCAAAACTCTTTCAGAATTGTCTTTTCAGTCTCACTCATTGACCCCTTCAGAGTTACTTTTGAAAAAAATGGCAAAGAAAACTTTGACTGGACCGGGATTTGGACCCGACACCTTTGGTTTTGCGTAGTGGCGCTCTTACCATCTGAGCTATCCAGCCCTTAGATGGTGGCCTTCCCTAATAGTCAACTAGTCTTTGGCACACCAGTGCTCTTACCATCTGAGCTATCCAGCCCTTAGATGGTGGCCTTCCCTAATAGTCAACTAGTCTTTGGCACACCAGTGCTCTTACCATCTGAGCTATCCAGCCCTTAGATGACAGCCATCCCAAATAGTCAACTAGTCTTTTCCGGTATGTTACTTTCCGTCAAATTGCTGCCTGCATATAGAAGGGTTCTTTTTTTAGTTGCCTTGGTAACATTGTGCTTTCTTTGAGATTGGATCTCTGTCCCTGAGCAGACACCCGGATGGTCGACCCAAACTCATTGTCTCCCAGCCGGGCTGTAACTATGCCGAGTTGCTATGCAGCTGGGTCAAAGGTCAGGACAATGTGGCCGCCGACTCCTCGCAGAGGTAACTATCCATAAATCAAGCTGCTTCCATTCTAGTGCTGGCTAGATTCATCTGAATTTGATTCCCCAAAATCCATCTGAAATTTAACCAGTCATTTTAAAGTAATTCAGAATGTACCCCAAAATGAATCCAAATTTTATCCCCCCAAATGAACCTGAAATTTATCTCAATTCAATCTCACTACATCAAAAATACCTCCCAAATTCATCCAAAATTTGTTCCAAAATTTGGCAAAAAATCAGAAACTCATTCCCGATTCATCTAACATTCATCCCAAATTCAAAATACTTTTATCGTTAATAAAAGATTTGACTTTCCTCATTTTTGGTTGGAGTTGCATGCCTGGGGCCGATTTCACTAACGCTTTGCGATCATTGCAAATGCAAAAATCGATCGCACACCGATTGCTAAATTACAATAGATTTCAGACTTGGTGATCGAATTTGGTGCTTGCGATGATCGCAAAGCATTGGTGAAATCGGCTCCCATTGTGTCACACCAGTGCCCACATCCCTATCATGTCCTTTGACCTTTGCCCTTTGCCCCTTGCAGCCACACAGGGGAATCTTATGTTGTTTGGCACCCAATCACCAATAAGCGCGCTCGCAATGCAAACGTCTCCACCGAGCTGGTCGGCAGAATCTGTCGCTCTGGTAAGCCCACGTCCCAGTCAGCAAAAACGGGAAGCTCACACTCACAGGAATAAAACAGAAAGAAGACGGGAAAAGGATGTGGAAAAAGACAGGGAAAAAACAGGAAAAGGGCAGGGAAAAACAGAAAAAGGACGGGGAAAGGATGTGGAAAAAGACGGAAAAACAGGACAAGGACAGGAAAAGGATGTGGAAAAAGACAGGGAAAAACAGGACAAGGACAGGAAAAGGATGTGGAAAAAGAGGGGGAAAAAGGAAAAGGGCAGGGAAAATATAGGAAAAAGACAGGAAAAGGACAGGAAACTGGCTTGTGGAAACAATGAATGAAAATAGCCAGTAACCTACTAACCATAGGTGGAACGTTGCTATAACAAACATCCGGGATCCATGAAAATTGTTATTTGTTATAGCAGTTGCCACTGTGCTGCATATCCATGGATGTATACGTCGGGAGTCAAAGCATGTTCGTTATAGCCGAATGTTCGGTATATCGGCGTTCCTTATAGCGACGTTCCACTGTATCACACCTGCGATTTCCGTCGCATCCTGGGGGACCACACAAAGTGGGAGCATTTTGTCTTGACTTGATTTTTGAGCAAGGAAGGGAAAATTGTTATTTGCATTCTGAAACGAAAATCTTACTATTTTGTTGTTGTTTTTTGGTTTCAGCTGCAAGCAAGGACAAGACTGTACCGAACCGAATGGCCATGTGCACTTTAGATGGTATGACGATGGTTTTTCTTGGTGTTTATTTACCTGTATTACTGACTGGCTCTTCCTTTCTATCATAGGACTGGAACAAGGAAAGATGGAGGGAGCTGTCAGCTGGTTGCACTCTGATGACATGACATCCCCCCACAGTCTTCCAGACTAAGGAATCTGTTGGGATTGGATTGAATTGGAAGGGGTAGGATGGAATCGGTTGGGATGGGAATGGATGGGATGGGAAGGGATGGGATGGGAAGGGATGGAATTGGAAGAGGTGGTATGGAATGGGAAGGGATGGGATGGGAAGGGATGGGAAGGGGTGGGATGGAATGGGTTGGGATGGAATGGGAATGGATGGGATGGGAAGGGATGGGATAGGAAGGGATGGGATGGGATGGGAATGGATGGGATGGGAAGGGATGTGATGGGAAGGGATGTGATGGGAAGGGATGGGATGGGAAGGGATGGGATGGGAAGGGATGGAATTGGAAGAGGTGGGATGGATTGGGAAGAGGTGGGATGGATTGGGAAGGGATGGGATGGGAAGGGATGGGAAGGGGTGGGATGGAATGGGTTGGGATGGGATGGGAATGGATGGGATGGGAAGGGATGGGATGGGATGGGAAGGGATGGAATTGGAAGGGGTGGGATGGAATGGGAAGGGATGGGAAGGGATGGGATGGGATGGGATTTTAAGGTAAGGGATGGGAAGGGATGGGATGGGAAGGGATGGGATGGGAAGGGATGGAATTGGAAGGGGTGGGATGGGAAGGGATGGGATGGGAAGGGATGGGATGGGAAGGGATGGGATGGAATTGGAAGGGTTGGGATGGGATGAGGTGGGATTGAATTGGAAGTGGTGGGGTGGGATAGGTGAGATAAAATGGGAAGGATTGGGATTGGATGGAATTGGAAGGGATGGGATGGAATTGGAAAGGTTTGGATGGGGTGGGAAGGGATTGGATATGATGGGTTGGGTTTGGATAGGATGGAATACACATTCCCTAAGTAATAGCAAATTCAAAAGATAAACTAAAAGCTCCAATAATTATTCAAAACAGCAAAAGTAATTGATATTTCATCAATGAGTGAATGAGTGAATGAAATTGAACAGGACTTGGATGCCAACCCAAGTCATTGGTTTGATTCCCATATATGTTATGAAAACCAAAGGTTGGGGCTCAAATTTCCACTGATATAATCACTGATTCGATAATCCTAACCCTTCTCTGTATGATTACTCTTTGCTCTTTTACCAAGAGCTAACGCCAGCCTGAGCCTAATTTGGGGGTAAACTTGCTGAATCCCTCCAGCCGAATCTCACCTCCAACAAAACAGAATAGTCACACTCATGTCAACTCAGTTCAATGTCTCCAAGGCCCTTACGTTGAACCATGAAAACCAATGAACTTAAAAAACACAAAACAGTCTGGCAGAGTTATTGGCTGCATACTACCAATAGCATTTTGCCTAGGGTGGAGATCATAACTCACTTATTTAGGTCAAATAAATACTTAAAGTGATATACAAAAATGTTCCAAACTGCTTACTGACTGAAAATACCAAAATGCAAATCTCAAAATTTAGTGGGCCTGACGTTTCGATCCTAGCAGGACCTTACTCAAAGGCAGAGGACCTGCTAGGATCGAAAAGTCAGGCCCACTAAATTTTGATACTTGTTGTTTTGTTTACTCTAGAGATTGATGAGCCTGTTTACATGTTTGTTTACTTGTTTTCTTGTTTACTCTAGGGATTGCTGAGCTTGTTTACATGTCTGTTTACTTGTTGTGAATGTCTAGGTTACAGAACTCTAAGGGATTGCTGAGTTTTTTTAATTGTTGTCATGTTTACTCTAGGGATTGCTGAGCTTGTTTACTTGTTTGTTTACTTGTTGTTTTGTTTACTGCCAGGGACTTTGATGATGATTGAGGAGGACAAGATTCTCTGGTCCTTGCTGGTCGACCATCAGCTCTTTGCCCTCACAAAATTTGACATCAACGTAAGTCACCAACAGCAGTTAGGATCGGGAGTCGTTTGGCTGCAAGAAATGGCTTCAGGCTGCAAGATACTGTGGGGTTAGTGGCCTCAGTGGCCAAGCAGGCATCACAAGAGGAGTATATCTCCTGCCACACTGAAATTCAAAGTCACTTATTAATCATGTCATGGGCCCACCCAAAAAGGTCTCAGGCCAAATTTGCATTGGTTGCCTCGTTTCATAGCATGACCAAAAAGAGTTTTAGGACAAGTGCTGTAAACGTCTGATCAAAATATGCTTTTCTGGTGTCTTGTTGTTTAGCTACAGATAGAGGGTTCATGTTGCTATGGGGTTTGATGTGGCAAGCTGCCTTTGAGTGAAATGTGTGTAGTTTAGAGGGTAGGATTGACTGTGCTTGCCTTGCTTCAGACTAGTTTCCCCTCCCAGTTCTATTTGTCAGCCTTGGCTGGAAGTCTACCACCAATAGGGATGGAGGCTAATGCCTTGCTTCAGACTAGTCACCCCTCCCAGTTCTATTTGTCAGCCTTGGCTGGCAGTCTACCACCAATACGGATGGAGGCTAATGCCTTGCTTCAGACTAGTCACCCCTCCCAGTTCTATTTGTCAGCCTTGGCTGGCAGTCTACCACCAATAGGGATGGAGGCTAATGCCTTGCTTCAGACTAGTCACCCCTCCCAGTTCTATTTGTCAGCCTTGGCTGGAAGTCTACCACCAATAGGGATGGAGGCTAATGCCTTGCTTCAGACTAGTCACCCCTCCCAGTTCTATTTGTCAGCCTTGGCTGGCAGTTTACTACCAATAGGGATGGAGGCTTATGCCTTGCTTCAGACTTGTCACCCCTCCCAGTTCTATTTGTCAGCCTTGGCTGGCAGTCTACCACCAATAGGGATGGAGGCTAATGCCTTGCTTCAGACTAGTCACCCCTCCCAGTTCTATTTGTCAGCCTTGGCTGGCAGTCTACCACCAATAGGGATGGAGGCTTATGCCTTGCTTCAGACTAGTCACCCCTCCCAGTTCTATTTGTCAGCCTTGGCTGGCAGTCTACCACCAATAGGGATGGAGGCTTATGCCTTGCTTCAGACTAGTTTCCCCTCCCAGTTCTATTTGTCAGCCTTGGCTGGCAGTCTACCACCAATAGGGATGGAGGCTTATGCCTTGCTTCAGACTAGTCTCCCCTCCCAGTTCTATTTGTCAGCCTTGGCTGGCAGTCTACCACCAATAAGGATGGAGGCTTATGCCTTGCTTCAGACTAGTCTCCCCTCCCAGTTCTATTTGTCAGCCTTGGCTGGAAGTCTACCACCAATAGGGATGGAGGCTTATGCCTTGCTTCAGACTAGTCTCCCCTCCCAGTCCAGCCTACTAAAATACATGACAGGTCCTTTGTTGTGGTTTGTGTTCTTTGGTAGTGTGACGGGCAGGACGAGGTGGTTGTTTGTGCGTGGGATGGTCAGACCTACATAGTGGACCACTCACAGGAGTCTGTACGATTTCACTTTGAGGAAAACGTCTGTGCATTTTGTGCGGGTGAGTTATAAACTTCAGAGAAATACCCCTCTCCGTTCAAACAATCAAAGGAAAAGAAAATGATTTTCCCTCACTTTCAAATCAAAGGTTGTTCAGTGGCCAAGACTTTTTTAAAGCATGCAATGCAAATCACCAGGCAATCGGGCAAAGCACTGAGCATACAGTGGTAACTACACTTCGGGGTAGGGCAAACTCTCATTGAATAACATTCTCAGTAATGCAAATCACCAGGCAATATGGCAAAGCACTGATCAGACAGCGCTAGCTACCCATTCTGTTGGCTAGGACAAACCCTCATTGAATGACATTCTCACCAACACAAAACCAGAATACAAATCTATGAAGACTAAATTTGACAATGTTGTGCCAAGTTCTAGTAATCTCCCCAAATTGAGTAATTTCTTGCTAGCGTTGGTTAGTCTTAATTCCAGTCACATCTTGATTGCAAATTTGTTTACAGGTCAGTACAGCACCACAGGCATAAACAAACCCTGCTTGGTCTATGTCACCTTCAACAAACGCATCTACATCTATTGGAACGTGCAATTGCCCCGAATTCCCTCGTCCGACCTGCAGCAAGTGCTCATGGGTAATGACAAGGTGCAGGAAAAGCTGCGAGAGCTGCGCGTCGACGGTAAGTTGTGCAGGAGAGGCCGGGATGGAATTGTCAGGCCTGGCACATGTCTGGAATATGTATACACAGACTCACTTATGTCACTGAGAAGTTTACAACATTTTTAGTCAAACAAATAAAGGAAACACTTACACAGTTCAAAAGTTTCAAAAGTTTACAGTCAGTTTTTCCTTGGTTTGTTAGACTTGAATTGAAAAAGCTGCATCCACTTGGTGTGATTCTAGAGCTGCTGTAGCCAGGTTTACAACAATTGGTTGTAAACCAATTGTTGTAAACCCTGGAGATATACGGCAGTTAATGGTTGAATTGCTTCTGACTGGCACCCCCACCCTGGCAAAGACTAGTTGACTATTTGGAAAGGCCACCATCTAAGGGCTGGATAGCTCAGATGGTAAGAGCACTGGTATGTTAATCAAGAGGTCTCGGGTTCAAGTACCAGTCCAGTCAGAGTTTTCTTTGCCAATTTTTCAATTAGATTTGATTAGGTAAGGAATCTTGTTCTTGTTCTTCTTCCCCTCCTCCTCATCCTCCCCCTCCCCCTCCCCCACCTTCGTCTTCTCCTCCCTCACTGCAGTGACTGACACCGGGAAATTGCGGGAGTTGTATCAGTGGTGTTTCTACGGCAACCACGCCAAGAGAAACGGCAAGGAGAAAACTTAAGAAAAAACAGCAAAAGCAGCAAATGTTGTCTTGAGAAAGTGCGGTAGACTAGACCTGCTGACACTGAAAATGTGAAAATGAAATCAAAGGGTTCTAATACCAGCAGATGTTTTGGTGTCGACAAACAGTCAAATGCAAACAGCATAATAAAGCAGTTCAGTCGAATCGACATGAAGGTCCAAGTTGTACATCTTTGAAATAAATAGCCTACATTGGCCGAATATATTGAGAGACTTTTGTTGTTATGTTTGGTGTTTTGTCTGTCTGTCTGTTGAGGTATTTGTTTGTTTTGGTGTTGGGGTGTTTTTTTGTCTTCACTTGTCGGTTCTGTAGCATGCATGGAACGTGTATCAATCATAGATTAGTCGATGATGCAATTTAAAGAGGTTAGAAATGAGTAAATTCTTGCTGATTCTAAATAAAAACATCTGCTAAAAGAAGAAAGCCCAACTTAAGATGAATATCTACATCCTTGATGATTTCCACCAAATTGTCATAACAGTAATTTTGCATGCAATGCATAACTTCAGTAATCGTATATACATGTACATGTATAGCGCTGCACACTTTGCTTATCGTACAATGAAGCACTTGACCTACTGTATTTCAGTTTTCAGTATTTTAAGACTGACAAATTCATAATTCTACTCGTTTTGTGGCACATTTGATAAGATTGGCTGATAAATGAGATCATGCCAAATGTTGAAGAGTTGGGTGACAGAAGTGCAATATTTAGAAAGGTCAAATGGTGGACTGCAGAAACTCTTATTTAAAGGAAGAGGATTGGAGGATTTTTCATTAAAAAAAAACAGTTTTAAAAGGTGTGGACTTTCTAAGCACTTGCCAAGCAGGCATCACAAGAGGAGTATATCTCCTGCCGCACTGAAATTCAAAGTCACTTTTGAATCATGTCATGGGCCCACCCAAAGGTCTCAGGGCAATCATTTCATGGCTCAAGCATTTCAGGACCCGGAATCTCTCCCACCCATAGGAGATTCAAGAAGAAGAATTCCCATGCCAAAACGCTGTACTGAACTTGACAACGGACATTCCAATAGACCAATTGCGCGACCACTGTTTACATGCCATCACGTGACTTATAGTGGGTATTTTTGCATCTCATTTGGCACAGAGCAGGAAATGTACAAAGAAGAATATGATAGTCTTCTTTGTTCGTTTCCACTCCTGTTCTGCACCAAATGAGATGAAACAATAGCCACAATAAGTCACGTGATGGCATGTAAGCATTGGTCTCGCAATCAGTCTTTTGAATAACACAGACGAAGCCAAGAGCCGAAGCATAAGCTGGGTTTTGGAAAAGGGCCCAGGATTTGAGAATTGAAAATATGCACGGAAATCTCGTCAAGAGGGGCGGGGGTGACGTAATGGGGGTGTGCGTATCCATGGTGCAGGTTTGCGTGAGGGTGCCACCACTCACTGACTCTACTTGATGACGTCACATCGAACCTGTGACAACATAGAAATCGCCAATTGGGCTGGTTATGATGGTGTGCAAGCCTTTTAATTCATTCACAGCCGAAACAAAACAAAATGAAATGAGAAAAAAAAAAAAAAATACAAATGATGAAAACAAACAAACAAACACACCTACGCCCACCAAGAAAAAAAATGCATGCATCAATAAGGTCGGTCTTCAAAATGGAGTTAACCTTTCCACATGAGCAGTTCTATATATTTGTTTACATTCCTTAATAACTTCTTGAGAAAATGTATGTTTTTGCCAGAACCGTTTTCAGAACACCGGGTTCAAATTATGATTAATTGCCCAAAACCAGAAATGGTTTGTAAAAAAACCCCAAAATATTAAACAATTACGTATACCGGTAGATTATAGATACTATTAACGTTCTAACTTTTAAAAAAGGCAGATTGACGAACAGATAGACAAGAATGGAGGGAGGCAGTCAGATACAGTTGATAGAAAAGGGACTAAGGAGGAAAGCTGGAAGACAGACCAGGGTGAGATCAAAGGGAAGGGCAAGCAGTAGGGAAGGGATCAAAGACGGAAAGCTGGTACATGTAGACAGACTAGGGTGAGATCAAATGGAAGGACAAGCAGTAGGGAAGGGATCAAAGGAGGAAAGCTGGTAGACTGACCAGGGTGAGATCAAAGGGAAGGGCAAGCAGTAGGGAAGGGATCAAAGGAGGAAAGCTGGTATACAGACCAAGGTGAGATCAAAGGGAAGGGCAAGCAGTAGGGAAGGGATCAAAGGAGGAAAGCTGGTTGACAGACCAGGGTGAGATCAAAGGGAAGGGCAAGCAGTGGGAAGGGAAAGATCAAAACAAAAAAGACATAAGTAATCAAAGAAAATTAATTATGTAAACATGCTCGAATGCAAATCTTGAATGCATCTCTATTTTCTCATTCTGAGTAATTTTGACGTTAAAATCAATACAAGTTGCAGCTAATTGCGCAGTATCATTATCATTATTATAATTAAGCAATACCATGGATTACTAATCAAAAGATGCGCCAAACAGGTGTCTTAGTCTTCAGATTGAATAGGTCTACACCGTCCCGCACACCAGTAGGGCTTCATCAGAACCCATGTATTCCACTTTGTTCAAGACCACTGCAGGGTGGCCTGGGGGCTGGAACTTAAACGGCATCGCTGCAAAAGGAGAAGGGAAAGAAGGAAGACAAATTTAGGGTACAACTTAAAATGGAATAGATTTCTTTATGGGTCGAGTTGGGTTGGGTCGGGTCGGGTCGGGTCGGGTCGGGTCGGGTCGGGTCGGGTCGGGTGGGATAGGTTGGGTTGGGTTGGGTTGGGTTGAGTTGGGTTGGGTTTAGTGAATTGGGTTGGGTTGGGTTGTGTGCGATTGGATTGGGTTGGGTTGGGTTGGGCTGGGCTGGGTTGGGTTGGGTTGGGTTGGGTTGGATTGGGTTGGTGGGTTTGGTTGGGTTGGGCTGGGTTGCGTTGGCCGGGTTGGATTGGATTGGATTGGGTTGGGTGGGATGGGATGGGTTGGGTTGGGTTGGGCTGGGTTGGGTTGGGTTGGGCTGGGCTGGGCTGGGCTGGGCTGGGCTGGGCTGGGTTGGGTTGGGTTGGGTTGGGTTGGGTTGGGCTGGGCTGGGATGGGTTGGGTTGGGTTGGGTTGGGTTGGGTTGGGCTGGGCTGGGCTGGGCTGGGCTGGGCTGGGCTGGGTTGGGTTGGGTTGGGTTGGGTTGGGTTGGGTTGGGCTGGGTTGGGTTGGGTTGGGCTGGGTGGGTTGTATGCAAACATTACAAGTTGTAGCCATCATTATAAATGATAATCATTTTACATTTACTTACCACCGATAGCATCTGCAAGAATAGCTCCGTGCTCGCGAATAGACTGGTCAAAGGCAAAAATTGTGTATCCAGCGTCTTCATTATAGGTGACCATAATACCTTCAACAAAAAATAGAAGTTGGTGGAAAACAATCTTCAGGCTGAACCCCAAAACAGTACAGCTATCATAAAGTGAAAATTGAACAAATTAAATATTTTGGATCATACAACAGGTGATGCTGTATTCATATGTTTCTATATGTACAGGGCGACCAACTTCATACTTCTTTCAATAAAGAAGAAGGCAGCTTCTTCATCAGTGAGTTTTTCACCCGTTCCCCCCCCCTTTTATGGCCCTTGTCAGGCTTTGTCTTCATTTCTTTCGTCCATTTAGTTAAGTACAATGCAAGAGAACAGCAGGCCTTTGGCTTCACTTTTGAAATATTACACTGTGTTTGGAAAAAGAATCCAAAGATTCAAATTCAATAAAGAACTCCGACCTGTGTTTTCAGCTTTTGGAAAACAGACAAAGCCGGAGCTGAAGCCGGGTTTGGACAAAAGGGCCCGTGGTATCATTTGTTTGTGATGGGTGCAGCACACTAATTCCATCCAATTAAGATGGCTCCACCGAGCTGATTATCATCAAGTGAGGAACCACAACATTGTTTTAATAAGGGGTCTTTGAAGGCTAATTAAATAAAATTATTGAAGAATAAGTTAAGCTAAAGACAACCCGGGGGTTCACTCTTCAATTTGGTATGTAATTTGGAACATATCTGACTTCAAATGTGGCCCTATTTGGCTGTAGAAGTGGAGGGGTCCATCTCAAAATCTTCGGTTTGGATGGCTACCCATTTTTGGGTGTTTCTTTTTGCTGGGGGTAATCAGCAAAACATCTAATCAGCTAAGGGCACTGAAATGGAATAATTGGCTTTGAAAGTGATTGTAGTGTTCAATGGGAGCTCGATTTAGTGTTCTGCACACTGATGTTTCTGAAGCGCGCCCTCTAGCGGCAACAATTCAACTAACCGTGGATTTCAATTTGCATCTAAAAATGCGGAACTGCAGGACAAGATGAACGTAAATCATTACAGACATAAAGTAGTTCCTGTTCATTGGTCTGTGACTACTTCTACGTAACTTTCCGGTTTAACAATGGCCTACAAATTCGGTAATACATGCACTTACAATTATCAGATGTCAAACTCATGCTCGCAGGTCAAGCTAAATCTACCCGTCTTTAGGCCGGGGGGGGGGGATAGTCTTGGGTTCAAGACGTTGATGGTTTGGACAGCCGGCCAGCGATCCGCAGTGCACACACTCGTATACGGGCTCGCACAGAGATCCGCACACACGAACGCATTGAATTGATGTTGTTGTTGACCGGTCTGAGTGATACGTGTGTCTGCGGATCATTGCGTACCGTATTCATCACGCCCGACGCGCGAGAGGGCGTGATGAATACGGTTAGACTATATCAACCAACAACGCCTTGAACCAAGACTAGGGAAGGGACTGTGCAGATCGAAACGGCGGTAGTTTTATACTCGTTGTCCCTTGCCAACTCGCCCACTAGTCTTCTTGCCCCTTGCCAACTCGCCCACTAGTCTTCTTGCCCCTTGCCAACTCGCCCACTGGTCTACTCCCACTTGCCAACTCGCCCACTAGTCTTCTTGCCCCTTGCCAACTCGCCCACTAGTCTACTTGCCCCTTGCCAACTCGCCCACTGGTCTACTCCAACTTGACAACGAGCCGCGGAAATCGCGTTGGTCTTCATTCAAGTCGCACAATTGCAATTAATTGGCCAACTTGACGCGTTAGTGGTACGAAAAAAAAAATCTCGTCCCGGTCCGGTATCCCCCTGGTTGGTTCATAAAAAAAACACCAAAATGATTATACTTACGGTATTCGCCTTCGAAGATGAACTGGCAGTTTGTCGGATTGCAATCCCTCAATTTACTGTATTTGTGGATACGATCACCCGCGCCGCATCCTGAAATGAAACATTAACAATTTTCACACTTTTATAATAATTCGAGTCACAAAGAATCTAGTTTGAGTCCGAGTCACATCTCTTGAGTCAGAGTCCAAGTCCTGACTCCAGAGTCATCCAAAATCGAGTTTCGAGTACGAGAAACTCATACATTCAATACTTTATTTTGAAACATATGGCCCAAGTATTGTCTCTCAGTACATTGTCTTATCAAATGAAAATGAGTGGTTATATTATACTCGCGCCGTATCGCAAAACGTTTATACTCTAAAATTAGTGGGCCTGACGTTTCGATCCTAGCAGGACCTTTCCCACTTGATGCTAGCCTTGACCAAGTCGTTGGTCGCCGATTTAGGAATCAAAATCCGGCCTTCAGAAATACAAGCATGGTGCCTTGCGCAACACCGCTGCGAAATGCAGCCCCATATGATCTGCTCATAGCTTACGCAAGCTGTGCACCATTCCCCCGCCCGTAACTTGCGTGCGTATTATTGTGCGCGCATCTTGTCTACAGCTAGCTGTGTACAGGCTCGTACTGCACTATAGTAGTACGTGCATATGTACTTGTACACGTATCGTGGGAACCCCCGTTTTCGAGGCTACACGTTTTCGACGCTTAGCCTTCTAACTCACATCGCACTATGAAAACAACTCCGTATAACGATCTCAGACTTCATATCTTACAGTTGGTTTCCGGCTCTTGTCCGTCACCGAAAATGTGGAAATTTAAGGCTTTTCCAGTAGGCCAAACTCGTGTTATTCAAAAAGTTGCTCTTTAGGGGTCTATTTTCCTATATAGGTACAAAATTGGCAGTTGCTTCGAAGCTCCAGTTTTCTTTATTGTTGGTCCTAAAAAAATCTGAGTTTACCATAACAAACCCCCAACATCCGTAGAAAAAAAAAATATCACGCAACTTGAGGCAGTCCGTTCAGGGTAAAAACTATGGAACCTCCTATAGGGCGTCTCGCTTATATATATATATATTTTTATTATTATTTAAAGACAAAAAGTAACATGGCCCAATAGGCTTTTTTTTTTAATGAAAAAAATAAAAGGGCAGCTAGAGAAAGTACCAAGAAGGAGGAAATGTGTCTCTGGAGTGACATTGGGAAAGGTCATAACTGAAAAAGCAGCGAGAAAGAGGATTGTGGAGGTTTTTTTTTAGTGCCCGTGGTTTGCGTGCGTCTGGGCCGGATCTCTGCCCTGTGCCGTACCGGAGAGACCGCCTCGGACAAGGCTAACTTTATGCTTGTTGTACTCGACAGGTATTCCAAAATTGGGTGGTATGCATGAACTTTGGCTGGCAACCTGATTCTATTGAGGAAGGTTTTTCATGCTTAAAGCAAACTTGGGTGCCTAAGTGGCGCAATGAAATATTTCCGAGCCGTGAGAGTGAACTACAGCAAGGCCATAGTAACTTACTCCATTTCATAGTCGAAATTTGCGAACAGGGAACCCTGGTGATATCGGACAGACAGACGGACAAACAGACAGACAGACGCTCAAGCTTTTGGTGTGGTTTGTAAATTCAAGGACTACATCTTACTTGTGTCCACGAAACCCGGGTATGTACCGCGGTCGTCTTCCTCGCGTGCCAGTAATCTCTTGAGAAGCACCCGCACCAGAGACTCCTCGCTGTCCGCTCCTCGCTAAATATTTACCGAGAGGAGTTTGTGGTCGTTAAAACACAATTTAAAATGATGATATATGATAGCAATCATAGAGGAGAGGACGGGAGGGGATCAAGGAGAGGACGGGAGAGGATCTAGGAGAGGAGAGGATCTAGGAGAGGAGAGGATCCTGGAGAGGAGAGGATCTAGGAGATGAGAGGAAAGGATCTAGGAGAGGAGAGGAGAGGATCTAGGAGAGGAGAGGATCTAGGAGAGGAGAGGAAAGGAGAGGGTCTAGGAGAGGAGAGGAGAGGATCTAGGAGAGGAGAGGATCTAGGAGAGGAGAGGATCTAGGAGAGGAGAGGATCTAGGAGAGGAGAGGAAAGGAGAGGATCTAGGAGAGGAAAGGAGAGGATCTAGGAGAGGAGAGGATCTAGGAGAGGATCTAGGAGAGGAGAGGATCTAGGAGAGGAGAGGAAAGGAGAGGATCTAGGAGAGGAAAGGAGAGGATCTAGAAGAGGAGAGGATCTAGGAGAGGAGAGGATCTAGGAGAGGAGAGGATCTAGGAGAGGAGAGGATCTAGGAGAGGAGAGGATCTAGGAGAGGAGAGGATCTAGGAGAGGAGAGGATCTAGGAGAGGAGAGGATCTAGGAGAGGAGAGGATCTAGGAGAGGAGAGGAGAGGAGAGGAGAGGATCTAGGAGAGGAGAGGAAAGGAGAGAATCTAGGAGAGGAGAGGAGAGGATCTAGGAGAGGAGAGGAGAGGATCTAGGAGAGGAGAGGATCTAGGAGAGGAGAGGAGAGGATCTAGGAGAGGAGAGGATCTAGGAGAGGAGAGGAGAGGATCTAGGAGAGGAGAGGAGAGGATCTAGGAGAGGAGAGGATCTAGGAGAGGAGAGGATCTAGGAGAGGAGAGGATCTAGGAGAGGAGAGGATCTAGGAGAGGAGAGGATCTAGGAGAGGAGAGGAGAGGATCTAGGAGAGGAGAGGATCTAGGAGAGGAGAGGAGAGGATCTAGGAGAGGAGAGGAGAGGATCTAGGAGAGGAGAGGATCTAGGAGAGGAGAGGATCTAGGAGAGGAGAGGTCACATTAAAGAAAGATGCTCACCTCGTTCTCTCCTGTGCCCATCGATGACACTTGGCATACCACCAGAAGGAGAAGAGATAACTTGAATGCGTTAGAGAGCATCTTGGAAGTGGTCTAGCAGCAAGTGTTGTCGGAACTAGAAATGAAGGCTGACGTGGTGCGCGCGCGGAACAGACGTGTACAGAATGTGCAGTTCCCTGGCTGCGCGTGTTTCATTATAGGCGGGGCAGATGGGCTCGTATTCGCCAGAACACCAGTATCGATACTGATAAGTTTCGGAACTTTGGCAGAATCGACATTTTTTTCTTGCAATCTATGGTGCTCGCAAACCCCTCCCCCTTCAGCCTCCTAAAGTTACTACAAATACAATACATGCATGCATTCCTTTCATACGGATGTGTTTGTGACATTTCGGGACCGATCTTTAACATTATTGGAATCTTGATTCGCTGGGATACAGGTAAGACAAGTAAATAATCCAATATTCGAGAACATTTCTATTGAGAGAGATAGAAAGAAAGAGGGGTTTGAGAACGTGAGAGAGAGAGATAGAGGGGAGGAGAGAGGGGCGAGGAGGTGGACAGAGAGTTGGAGAGACAGACACCTGTCAAAAATGAAAAGTTATTTAAAACAACTGTTGCAAACGGCTCACTGGCTAAAAAATAAAGACCTGCAATACATAAATCTCAAAAGTTAGAGGGCCTGACGTTTCGATCCTAGCAGGACTTTTGAGAAGGTCCTGCTAGGATCGAAACGTCAGGCCCTATAACTTTCGAAAAAAAAGGGAAAAGTAGAAAATCGTCTTTGTATTTCCAAAACCTAAAAGGAATCGATACCAAAAAATTGACTCAATAAAAATCGATTTGTTTTCCTTCTGCATTATGATTTGTGGAATGCAAGGCTTTGAGGCAGATTCGTTTTGTGTGTGAAAGCGAGCCCCCCCCCCCCCTCGGAAAATGCAGAAGGTCGAACAGAGGAACTATAAAGGACTGGATAATCCTTTCTTTAGATCATTCACCCGCTCGCTGCTCGCTGCTCGGTTAAACGCTGCGCGCGGTGTTTTTCTCTTTATGTCAAGCCGCGCTGACAGTGATTAATAACGGTCCTTCAACTTGGGTCAATGTCTGACAATTGGTTGGCTCCCTGCATTGCTGTAAAGACTCGGAGCATATCGTGCCCAGCAGCTCGAGCTACGACTTTTGTCTCCCTCCGCCCCCCCCCCCTCCGTCCCTCCCCCTCCCTCCCTCCCTCCCTCCCCCCTGGGTAGGGAGAGGGGCGTGCCAAAGCTAGTCCCGCGATTGATCAACAACGCGTAGAATAGAATTCAGAAACGTACGGTATAGGCCTATTCTCGACCGACAAAAAAACGCGTCTTTTGTGCGAACTTCAGACGACTGGCGTTCACCCACGGGTTTTGTGTGTGTGGTTGTGTGAGCGTGGGCGTGAATCTAGTGCCTTGTTGAGGCCTAGTCCCATAGGTTGACTATAGTTCTCCACAGGAAAATTGTAAAGGTGTAAATATAGTTCCCCACAAGGATTTATTTTTTTGGGGGAAATAACTCAAACACGGGAAATTTGTGATGGGTATAGAATTAAAGTATTATAAATTTTTTAGGGACATAATACGGCAACATTTGTATAAAGGGCCTACCCAGGAAAGTGAATGTGGTAGAAATTGGGAGCATTTTTAAAACATCGTTTCTCACTGGGTTGTATAGCGCACGAGAACAAAGCAATGTCTCCACAAGGATACAAAAATGTGTATGAGTGTGTTTTGATACCGCAACGCTTTTGCAAACTTTTTTGGGGTGAGGGGGTTGGGTTGGGTTGAGGTGGGTCGGGTGGATTGGGATGGGATGGGTTGGGTTGGGTCGGGATGGGGAGTGTTGGGTTGGGATTTGCTGGGTTGGGTTGGGTTGGATTGGATTGGATTGGATTGGGTTGGGTTTGGCTGGGCTGGGTTGGGTTGGGTTTGGCTGGGCTGGGTTGGATTGGGTTGGGTTGGATTGGCTTGGTTGGGTTTGGTTGGATTGGGTTGGGTTTGGTTGAATTGGGTTGGTTGGGTTGGGTTGGGTTGGGTTGGTTGGATTGGGTTGGATTGGGTTGGGTTGGGCTGGGTGGTGAGGGGTGGGAGGAAAGGGAATGAGGGGGCGATACAGATAGGCAGTAATGTTCAGTTTCACTTTCCAACAATGGAACAAACATTCCCGTTCGTTTCTGTGGGAAACCTTGGCATTTTGTTTACACCGTAAATGTTGCAAGTCCTCTTGCATATTGTGGGAACCATCACTAATTGGCAATGGGAGAAAAAGGGGGTAGGAAGCAGACAAATTGCAATGGTATGCAGTAGCAACAGCAGTAGCAGTAGCAGCAGTAGCAGTAGCAGCAGTAGCAATAGTAACAGCAGTAGCAGTAGCAGCAGCAGTAGCAGTAGCAGCAGTAGCAGCAGTAGCAACATCAGTAGCAGTAGCACTAGCAGTAGCAGTAGCAGTAGCAGTAGTAGCAGCAGTAGCAACATCAGTAGCAGTAGCAGTAGCAGCTGTAGAAGCAGTAGTAGCAGTAGCAGCATCAGTAGCAACAGCAGTAGTAGTAGCAGCAGCAGTAGCAGTAGTAGTAGTAGTAGCAGCAGTAGCAGTAGCAGTAGCAGTAGCAGCATCAGCAGCAGCAGTAGTAGTAGTAGCAATAGCAGCAGTAGCAGTAGTAGCAGCAGCAGCAGTAGCAGCAGTAGCAGCAGCAGTAGCAGTGGCAGCAACAGCAGTAGCAGCAGCAGCAGTAGCAGTAGCAGTAGCAGCAGCAGTAGCAGCAGTATAGTAGCAGCAGCAGTAGCAGCAGTAGCAGCAGCAGCAGCAGCAGCAGTATAGTAGCAGCAGCAGTAGCAGGAGCAGCAGTAGCAGCAGCAGCAGCAGCAGCAGCAGCAGTAGCAGCAGTAGTAGCAGCAGCAGTAGCAGTATCAGTATCAGCAGTAGTATAGTAGTAATATGCCGCTAATGTATAGTACATTGGTTTCGCTCTTGCCAGCGTCATTGAATCCCTCGAAGTAGACGACGCCTATGGCGTCTGCATTACTTTCCCCATTGTGTTTCCACCGTGCACACCTGAAAATCTCACTTTGAAGGTGACCCCGAATGAGCCGTGTAAAAGCAGTTATCAATCCGACAGTCCCCTGGGCAATGTTGTGTACCGCCTTATAATGGCGTCTACTCAATAGCATACACAAATGGGAAGAAAAGGGGAAAGCGAGGGGGATACACAGACGCCAAGCGTTTCGCAATAAGCGCAATCATCAAGCGTGTTCATTTCTAGCCGAGTGCCAGGCAGACTGGTGCATATCGACTTTGAAGATGTTTGTCCACGTGTCTTATCCGATATAAGGTGCTCTCTTTTAATAAGTGGCCAACAGCGTTGCTCTTTCTAAGGGTATATTACGGTATTATGACGAGTCTGAGAAATGAACTTGGCGCCCACATTTTGAGACCAGTTATGTTCTAACGGAAGTCTTGTCAGACGGGTTTATAGTTCTAGAGACTGAGCGTGGCTTTCTGTACCTTTAGAGCCTTTTCGCGAATTCCCGGGTCGGCCCCAGGCTTCGTCCACATCACGTAAACAAATCCCTGAAAATAGTTGCTTGGGGTTTGCCACCGAATCAACCATTTCCAACCCGGGGTATCTCGGGGGTAAGGCTTGCCGTTACCCCCGAGATAACCCGGAGATTTCGTAGTGGGAAAGGGTAAGGATTGACGCTGTGGTTAAAAAAAACCCTTTGATATCTGTCAAATTGGACGAGTAAGAAAAGTAATTTAAGCCTAATCCAACAAGTTGCAAAGGAGCCCGTGACGTCACGAGGCGGCCATTTCAAGAGGCCGCAGAGTTTCTATTAAGATGCACATTGATCTAAGCTAACGTTTCAGTCAGAACTGTTAACGGACAGACGGCACCTCTTGAAATCGTCGGCTGGGCGGGCCAAAATTATATGTTGCGCATTCGCCACAGGGGCGATCTGACGTCACTACTGCCAGCGCGTCACGACTGGGCGACGATGGGATTGAACGCGCGCCGTGCGCGTATGGAAAGTGAGAACACTCCATAAAGCTCTCTATTATATAGAGCTCTATTGGACACAGCTGTGATTATTGGTAGCGCCAATTTCTTCATCGGGATGCGGAACACTAGATCGAGCTCCTATTGAACACTGTACAAAAACACCCACTTTCAAAGCCAATTATCCCACACTCAAAAGTTTCTCAGTTCTTGTAGCTATACTGAAAATTGTAGTTTGGACCTTCATCTCTCAGATTCTTTTCAATTTTGGTGCACTTAACCGTTTAGATCTTTTGCTAATAACCCCCAGAAAAACAACCCCAAAGGATCCAAAGGATTTTGGGATGGACCCCTCCACAGCCAAACAGGGCCACATTTAAAGCCAGATATGTTCTAATTAACACACGAAATCGAAGAGTGAAACCCCAGGTTGTCTTAAGCATCACTTATTATACAATATATCAGTCAATTAGCCTCCAAAGACCCCTTATTAAAAAACAGCTGATGATAATCAGCTCGGCGGAGCCATCTTGGATGGAATTATTGCGCTGCAACCTGCACCCATAGCTGGGAGGCGTCGTCTTGACGTACGGTCGAGTACAACGCAGTACTAACACTCACCCTGCCAATTTGAGCAAGCTCACATTTCTGGGTGATGAAAGTGCGGAAAATTTTCCCAGCAGTAGGCCCAACAGAAACAGCTTCAGTTTAGCCATTGCTTTGTTAGGCCAGTCAAAACACATTCCCGGACAACAGAAAGCGGGGTCCTCCGCGGCTGACTCGCATGGAAACGACACGAGTTGACCTGCATTGCAAACACAATGAGCTTTTGTCCCTGAACTTAAGCCGTCGGCTGGTAGCTGGAAGGTGTCTAGTGGCTCATCGAGAATGTGGATCGACCCACAAAACACCCCCTCCCCCACACATGTACAAAAGGAAAAAATCGCCAAACCATCAAAAACAGCAAGATAATAGGCAGTAGGAACATATTTTCTGTATACCAGTGCAATGGGGTTTTCAAAGGGTTTTCAAAGGGTTTTCAAAAGGGTTTTCAAAGGGTTTTCAAAGAGTTTTCATAGGGTTTTCAAAGGGTTTTCATAGGGTTTTTATAGGGTTTTCAAAGGGTTTTGAAAGGGTTTTGAAAGGGTTTTGAAAGGGTTTTCATAGGGTTTTCATAGAGTTTTCAAAGGGTTTTCAAAGGGTTTTCAAAGGGTTTTCATAGGGTTTTCAAAGGGTTTTCAAAGGGTTTTCATAGGGTTTTCAAAGGGTTTTCAAAGTGTTTTCAAAGTGTTTTCATAGGGTTTTCAAAGGGTTTTCATAGGGTTTTCATAGGGTTTTCAAAGGGTTCTCAAAGGGTTTTCAAAGGGTTTTCATAGGGTTTTGAAAGGGTTTTGAAAGGGTGTTCATAGGGTTTTCAAAGGGTTTTCATAGGGTTTTCAAAGGGTTTTCAAAGGGTTTTCAAAGGGTTTTCATAGGGTTTTCAAAGGGTTTTCAAAGGGTTTTCATAGGGTTGTCATTGAGTTTTCATAGGATTTTCAAAGGGTTTTCAAAGGGTTTTCAAAGGGTTTTCATAGGGTTTTCATAGGGTTTTCATAGGGTTTTCAAAGGGTTTTCAAAGGGTTTTCAAAGGGTTTTTAAAGGGTTTTCAAAGAAAACGAGTGCAGACGCCCGTGGGGAAGAACTGGGTGTAGACTGGCAGCGATGTGATCAAACACTAGTGTGCAGGAAGAGGTTAAAACTATTACAGGGATGAGATTCTCCCAAAATGAAAATGTCTGAAATTTTCCGTCCTGGCAAGCGAGCACTAAGCGCGAAGCCCTTACGACGTGGTGTTCGGGGCCCGCTTAAGGACCCAACATTTGTTGGATTATATACGCTCTGTGCAATCTAAGCCCATTTCTGACCCCTTGAACCATCTTTTTATAAAGCAAAACATCATTTGAAAATAATTTTTGAGTTTTCAATCGTTTAATCAGTGTCAAAGGTCTTAAAATTTAGTGGGCCTGACGTGTCGATCCTAGAAGGACCTTTCTCTCTGCCTTTGAGAAAGGTCCTGCTAGGAGCGAAACGTCAGGCCCACTAAATTTTAAGATAAACATTTTGGTAATTTTAGTCAGTAAGCAGTTTGCAACATTTTTGTATATCACCAGTGTCAAAGGTATTGGAAATTGCACGGTATTGGAAATTGGAAAAAAATGTTACTACTGTCAGTAGCATATTTTTTTATTTTAAGACTATAACGGGAACAGAATCTGACAAAACCTTCAGCAGCAATAAATTTGGTTAAGAAAACCTACCAGTACAGGCACTTCTCTTTGAATCCCTTCTCTTTGATTTTTGATTTTTTATATATATTTTTATTATTATTATTATTATTATTTTGGGGGGACCACGGATCGGAAAAAGTCAGAATTGAAATTATAAGTCGGAATGTCAAAGTTTCAATGTAAGAATTCCGCCAAAAGTCGGAAGAATCTCATCCCTGTTTATAGTTGGTGAATAACACCCCACCCACACGACCCGGAGCTACGAACATTTCCTGACCTTCTCTGAGCAAGACACATTACAAATCACATTGAAGTGGAGCTAACAAATAAATATTCATTTTGGATTCAAGGAAATCAAAGATGGTTGCAATTGCCGAGTAGAAAGTTTTAGGATGACCATGAAATTGGCTTTCCTGTTTTGGGGTTACACATTGGAATCCCAGTTTTTAGAAAAATGCAAATTCAAGGCAAAACAAGGCTAAAAAGCCACTCAAGGGTAAGGGCTAAGGAAAGAAGGAGATAGAGAGGGACTCAGGAAGGCTGGGGATAGGAATTGACATTCCTCTTAAAAAGGGCAAGATCGTAGGCTGGAGGAAAACATGAACCAGGTAGGGAATTCCATAGAGAGGCTGAACGAGGGAAGAAGCTGTTCTGATACCTCTTTTGTTGTACACCTTGGGAGAGACAGAGTGTATGGATGAGACATTGAAATTTCACACAACACCCATTCTCTCACTCCCAGGGAATTCTTTTCATCTGATTCACGCTATAATTTTACAGGAATTATGGCCACATAATAGCAACCTAACCCTGCCTTCGAGCAGGGGTGGAAAATCTCCAGGCTTACGCTATTTCCCGAGGTCTGCCTCTACCTCCCGAGAAATTTCCAAGGGGAATGGTGTAGTGTGACCAGGCATTCAGACTCAGGTACTGTGTGTGATCCATATTCGTATAACCATGGCAACAGATGAAATTTGAGGGTTTTCATGGTGAGGGGAGGAGAACAGGTAATAGGTTTGCGACATTACCATGCAATTTCTCTTTTGTGAGTATGTGAGTATGAGTGGTTCTGGAAAAACTCTGGTTCTTTTCAGAACCACACATACTCACAAAAGAGAAATTGCATGGTGTTATCGCAAACCTATGACTTATTCTACCATGGCAACACTCAAGGTAGTTTGAAGTGACTGGCATTGGTAGTGTGCTTTGGTAAATCTAAGTACTTCGGTCGACGGATGAAAGTCCCACTGCCTTATGTGCTGGACAATATAAACACAAATGAAATTCAAACTGAGACAAAGATTCAGATTTGATTAATTGTTTAAAAATCCAAATATAAAACAACCCCAGGAATACAATCTCTTACCATTTCTTGAATTGGCCATTTCATTTTAAGGAAAAATGAGTGTCATGTTCACTGGAGATAGTTTCCTTGCAGGCATAGGTGCATGAAAAGTCAGGAGAATCCTATGGCCCACTTGGTTTTCGAGACAAAAATCAAATCAAATCAAATCAAATCATATCAAAATCAAATCAAAAACAAAAGGAGAAGTTTGCAGACGGTTCCATCCATCTGAAATTGTGTTCATTATTTGCCCCTGACATGGAATTAATTTGTCAACAAAAAGTTCAAGTACAGAGTTCATAACCATGGTGACTATTGGTCACAAGAGGGCACTGTGACAAAATATAAGGCCAACCTTATTACAATGCCGCATTCCAATCACGTCGTGATTTCCGTGTTCACGAGCTCACTAGTCGTGAAGAGGCGTTCCAATCGTCTGGTAACTCGTCGTCACCAGTCGTGAACTGGAGGCAGAAATCTTCTCTCCAGTTCACGACTTGACAAACAAATTGGGTCAGGAGGTCAAAGGGCATAAAGTTTTTACCAACTGAACATCGGTGCATGCATGGGTTATAATAAGATTCCGATACATACGGTGGCGGCTTCTGGCCTTCTGCAGTACCTCCAGGAACGAAAAGGTGAATTGACCATGAATTTACTACGCTGTTCTACACGCACACATCAAGACTGAAATAGTTTCCATTAGCTGCAAGTCCTCTGCACTGGTGCTGCACGAACTATTTGTAACCAAACTCTTCGGTCTTTGCGCTTGCGCAATGTGCATGCTGGGACTTCGTGTTGGTAAGTAGCATTGGAATGCAGGCTTGCAGCCCACCTGTGAACTGGGAAATACTGGTCGTGACTCGTGAACACGATAAACACGGCCTGATTGGAACGCAGCATCGGACTATCGGTGTGTTGCATACAAACATTTATAACATAAGCACTCAACATAACTTGTACAAAGAAAAATACATAAATTTACATTTTACACTTTCGCAAACTCTAGCCAGGGCTCGATTTACAAAATAAAATTGGCATGCACTGGTGCATGTAGACCAACAAATACACATGCACCAGGAAAAACCTACATGCACCATACTTTTGAAAATACATTTTACGTGTGCTATACACACAGGTAGCAATTCCTAAATTTGGTGCAGCAATTTTGATTTAAAAAAACAAATGCATTTCTATTCCATGGGTGTTACTTTTTCCAGATAATGATTATTTAAATAGTAAAGGTATATTCCATGGCGTTTTTTTATAATTAAACGTAAAGTTATGTTATAAATATTACACTTATATTTACACTGTACATGTACACGTATGATGCGACGACGCGTCATCGGCACGGCGTGTATATTCTGAATCTGCTTCGATTAATAAATACAAGTATGGGTTTTAATTTGATGTTTGTACTATCTGGTCAAGTATTCAACACATTTTATTTTCAGTCTCACTTAAAAATGAGTATTCTGGTGGTTAAAAAGTTACATGCACGTCGTGCATGCTGAAAAAAATCTACGTGCACAACCAAAAACCTACATGCACTGGTGCATGCGTTCACCCCGGTAAATAAAACACTTTTAACTTTGCCGGCTATGAAGATGCAGAAAACTATGGGAAACATTCAATTAAGACACGTAAGGCTGGCCATACAAAGTGTCTGCTTCTATTGATACACGTAAGGCTGGCCATACAAAGTGTCTGCTTCTATTGATACACGTAAGGCTGGCCATACAAAGTGTCTGCTTCTATTGATACACGGAAGGCTGGCCATACAAAGTGTCTGCTTCTATTGATACACGTAAAGCTGGCCATACAAAGTGTCTGCTTCTATTAAGACACGTAAGGCTGGCCATACAAAGTGTCTGCTTCTATTGATACACGTAAGGCTGGCCATACAAAGTGTCTGCTTCTATTGATACACGTAAGGCTGGCCATACAAAGTGTCTGCTTCTATTGATACACGTAAGGCTGGCCATACAAAGTGTCTGCTTCTATTGATACACGTAAGGCTGGCCATACAAAGTGTCTGCTTCTATTGATACACGGAAGGCTGGCCATACAAAGTGTCTGCTTCTATTAAGACACGTAAGGCTGGCCATACAAAGTGTCTGCTTCTAAAACTTGATCCATTGCCTGAGAACTGACCAAGGGTCTATTCCATAGAGCCGCTTAGCGCTACAATTTGCTTCAGCACACAGATCAGGATTCATAGGATCACTTTGCAAACCCAAACTTCACCTATTGTTCATGCTAACTTGCTAAGCGAGGAACGAGTCAAACCCAACTGGCATGGAATCACAATGTGGTTCGCAATGTAATTCTGTTTACACAAGGAAGACTTTTCATGCTTAGCAGATTTACACACTTATTAAGCGGCTTTATGAAACTGGGCCAAAGTTGTTTCTATCAAGCAAAAATAAAACAAGAATTTTGAAAAAATGACAAAGAAAACTTTCACTGGACCGGTGTCCTGCCAAAAAGTGTCCCTGCCAAATACTGTCCGCTCATTAGCATACTGATCGCTGATTGGTTAGCGTTAGGACTAGGATTAGGGTCGTTAGGGTTAGGGTTTGGATTAGAATCAGGATTGGGATTAGGATTAGGGTTAGGATTAGGGTTGTTTGGGTTAGGGTTAGCGTTACGGTTACAGTTAGGGTCCAACGGTACCAAAGTGCCCAACGTTGCGTGTGTTAGGCCAGCAACCATACACAATGCGTGTGTAGTGCGCAACCATACCCCAACCACGGTGGTTGAATGTCATACGTATTGGACCAATCAGCGATCAGTATGCTAATGAGTGGACACTATTTGGCAGGGGACACTATTTGGCATGACACCGGGACTTGATCCCGAGACCTCTGGTTTTGCATGAAGCACTCTCACCATCTGAGCTATCCATCCCCTTAGATGGCGGCCTTCCCAAATAGTCAACTAGTCTTTGCCGGGGTGGGGGTGCCAGTCAGAAGGACTCACCCGTGAAGAGGCAAGCGAAGGAAGGAGCGGTCCCATGTACATGTACCTGTAGATAGTATTTGTCCAGAAAAGAAAAGTTGTTCTTGGTTAATACAAGTCTCATTAGGGTAACAATGTCAATAATGGGGGAGAGGATAGTCTACTTCTGACCAACGCTGAGAAGCAAGCAAGAATTCCTTCCTCATGGGGGATGTTAGTATACAGCCTTACAGGGAGGAGACATCAATGGTGCCAAACACTGCCAATGATGGCTGTGTTAGGGATCTGGTCCTTGATGTCTTCCATCTTTCTAAGGAAGTCGGGCGTGTCATGGATGTATGATGGGATCTGGGGGTCAGACATGACTGGTTTGTCAGTGGTATACTCAATCAGTAGTAGTACTACTACTACTAGTACTAGTAGTACTTAGAAGTAGTGTACTAGTAGTAGTAGTACTACTAGTACTAGTAGTAGTACTACTACTACTAGTACTAGTACTACTACTAGTAGTACTAAATAAATACTACATTAATAGTAATACTAGGTATGCAAAATGAAATTTGGAGAAAAAAAATTACTTGCACGCTTTGAGCCTTTCTTACGCAGACCACTCCACACCCTGACCTGCCTGCACATCGTGACGTCATGCAGTTTTCGTTGACCCGTTCTCTATCAACTGAGGGGATTTTTCTCCCTTTTCCCAAACATGAGTAAAACAAAATGACCAGTATTGGAATCTGTAATTCTCACTGAATCATCAATGGGCGCGTGGGACGGTTTCACGGGTGTTTTGGGGGGTAAATCTGGGGATTTCGGTCGGGGGTATTTCTAAAAGATGACATTATGTCATTACAGAAATTTCAGACGATGTATAGTATTATATTACTTATTAGTACTAGTAGTAGTAGCATATGCACAGCCACAATCCTTGGACCCTACTGTCACCCGAATCTCAAAATTTCAAAATTCGATAAAAAAGGGTGACTTGTCGGGTCCAAGTTACTCGGACTAATGAGTAATGTACTGTAGGTACTCGGTAGGTAATTATTTTGACCCCAAAACGGAATTCTTAATTGTAAACTAAACACAAAACAAAACGGTGTGTAAACAAACCGAATTCGAAAGATGACAGCAGTCTCCCGCTAGAGGTGGACATCCAACTCCAAGTTTCGACGGTTCTAATCACTCTTCTAACTGCTGTCTTTATGTTGTAACACGAGCGACACATTTTTAAATGCGACCGATATGTGGGCGCGGCCATGTTTGAACGCTTATGGAAGGGCGCCCTCAAGGGTTGGACATTGATTAGTCGGTTTGCGATTTTAATGGCAACAGACGGATACCACGTGAGGGCGCTAGATCATATTAACGGTGGTACCACTTAATAATGTACTTTTGACACTGACCACTAGCCGATCCAGGTCTGCAATCGCGACAAGATCTTGTACATTGTTAAGAAGCAGAAACTATCGATTATCGATGCTAGCTGAGTAATTCCGATATTTATTTGCACGGAATTATTGCTTAATCCACAGAAATTGATTCAGAACAATTATAAATCAAAGGATGGGGAAATTAAATGTGATCAGTCTGACAAAAAAAACGTGTTGTTATAGCTATAAAGATAAGACCAAATTTATTTTTATCATTCGATGTAACTTTGTAAGATAGTTGTTGATAATAATTATTTTGATTCAAGCTGACATGGACAAAATTCTGAAATTTAAACAGTTAAAGCGTTTCCTGTATTGCGAGCATTATTGACTTCGGAAACCTTCAAATGATTGCATTGCAAGAAAAACACGTCATGTTCGATTGACCGTGACAGATTCAACCATGATTCAACAAACTAAATTATTTTTGGTTACTAAGTGACGGCACCAGTTTTACCCCATAACTCGCAGACTGGAGTAATGTAATGTACGTCTTTATATAATGTCATTTATTTTGCCTATTTTTCCGTACTTGATGTTTTCATTTCTGATTGAGGTGTTTGTGTTTTGATGATGCAATAAATGGAGCCATTATCTCCAATGCACAGGGAAAAAATAATTGAAAACGGAGATTATCCTCCAACCTTTCCATCAAAGACACTGCCTTTGAGAAATGCCCTGCTCTAATCAAAACATCAGCCCATCTGAGTTTTTCAGATTTGCAAATTATTTGTCATCGTAGTCAGTCAGAAGTTTGGAAATGTTTTTATATATTTTTTCTATTCTTCACTGTATCAGTTGTCGAAAGTTCCTAAGAGTTTTAGTGGAAAACTTAAGTTTGTCCAAGGTGAGAGACGCGAAGGCTGTCCAAGGTGAGAGACGCGTAAGCTGTCCATGGTGAGAGACGCGTAAGCTGTCCATGGTGAGAGACGCAGAGGCTGTCCATGGTGAGAGACGCAGAGGCTGTCCATGGTGAGAGACGCAGAGGCTGTCCATGGTGAGAGACGCAGAGGCTGTCCATGGTGAGAGACGCAGAGGCTGTCCATGGTGAGAGACGCAGAGGCTGTCCATGGTGAGAGACGCAGAGGCTGTCCATGGTGAGAGACGCAGAGGCTGTCCATGGTGAGAGACGCAGAGGCTGTCCATGGTGAGAGACGCAGAGGCTGTCCATGGTGAGAGACGCAGAGGCTGTCCATGGTGAGAGACGCAGAGGCTGTCCATGGTGAGAGACGCAGAGGCTGTCCTTGGTGAGAGACGCAGAGGCTGTCCATGGTGAGAGACGCAGAGGCTGTCCATGGTGAGAGACGCAGAGGCTGTCCAAGGTGAGAGACGCAGAGGCTGTCCATGGTGAGAAACAGGCTGTCCATGGTGAGAGACAGGCTGTCCATGGTGAGAGACAGGCTGTCCATGGTGAGAGACAGGCTGTCCATGGTGAGAGACATAGATGCCGAATTCTGTTAAAAGGAAACAGAAAAATAACAACAGAAAAGATAAGATTAAATGATGCCAAGAAAGTTTTACAGTTTCAGCTTTCAAAACTTAATAGGACAAGACATTTTGGCTGATGTAAATTCTTGTGTGCTTGAATATTTCAAAAGCTGTTTTGGATTTGGCAACCTTTTTTCTCTTTGCCTTTTCTCCACAATTTTTATTTGTTTTTATCCGAAAATCATTTCAGTTTTGGATGCTTTAGATTCACTAGCCGCATTTCCAAGATTTGTGATGTAAAGACTCGTTTGATCAAACTATGAACTAAGTTAAAATGGATACTCGCTTATGATTTTGCAGCATCGTCGTGCTCGTTGGCGCAGGGATGAAGGCGATCCAGCAGCTAACAACATCCTGGTAAGGTTAGTAGAAACAGGGCTACCACGTGAAGGTCCCAGGATACCAGCCCCGCAGGCGTTGCGTGATCGTAGGGTCCATTGCCAGGCGAAAAAGCCATCCACGAAGAAATGAAACCTCGCCCTGTCCGGTCCACCCCCACGACAGGAGCACCCTACCGCACTAACCCGCGCCCCGTCAACCGCATAACGGGACGTACCGACGTTTGCCCGACGGTGATAATGAGGTTACGTCCCTATAGCCACCGCAGAATCGCACTTCTCACATCTTTTTATGCCGAGGCACTGAACGCCATATCCAGCCGTCGGTGGGGGCCCGCGTCCCACGCAACGCGCCCAGCCCCCTTTAAGTTCCATGCACTACCAAACACACAGTGGCCCCTTCCGCCACTATCGAGTCGCACCGCACCACTATCGAATCGCCGCACCCAACCTAAGCTAAAATCTAGCTAACCTTATTTTTAATTTTTTTGAATTTTAATTTTAGATTTTCTGTTTTCATTTTGAGAATAGTATTGAAACGAATTTGGCTGAAGAATTTGGAAAATGAAATTGATTCTTATTGAATTTGGTAATTCAAATGCCTTTTCAATGGTTTGGCAGGTTTCAATTGGTTTCAGTGGGGCCAAATTATGAAAAAATTGATGTGGTAGGTCTAAGGAAATGGACTGGTCAGCCCAATGGCGGACTCACTCTGACCCGACGATCTTCTTGGGGGTATGGGTCTTGTGTGCATGCTCAAGGCTCATTTTGAGCGCTGATGACTGTAAGGGAAGGATTAAGGTGTATGAGTTGATCCTACCACGGTGAGCATGCCATTGGAGTACCCCCTGGATGAGAGCACCTGATGTCCTGTCCAGTTTTCCTCTTCTCCCTGAAAGAAAACAAAACAACCCCAAATTCTTAGAGAACCGTCAACAAGTTTTATTCAAGTCTGCCACACATAATTATCAAGTTCTTGGTGATCTGGTTTCTTTTTACAGAATTTCCTATGTTTCCTTACTTTGTCAAATTCAAATTTGTCCAGAAACAATTTGATTTTTTTTCTTTTTCAGTCCCAAATAATTAATTGACTTCTCAGCAGAATGCTGGCCAGTTATATGGTTTCAATCCACGAACAAAGTCGTGTGCAAGATTAGGTGACAATACAAAGAACGAATTTGCCAAACTTGTGTCTGTAGACGTTTATTTTGCCCATTTCATGTTACCTCCGGGTTTATAAAATGTTCAGGGCTCAGAGGTCACTTCAGTTTCTGCTCAAAGAGAAAAATAAGATAGACTAGGTTAGGGTTAGTGGTTGTCGTACTCTACACCATCCTGGAACTCAATGTACCCACCTGTCAGATTGTCTTGAGGGCAGCAACCGGGGGACTTGGGCGTGCATGTTCACGGCTCAATTTGAGCGCTCATGGCTGAAAGGCAATGGGTTAACTAACCTGCAGTTTTGTGAACATGCAGTCTTGCACCCCGGCCTTGACTTTATAGGAACACATCATCTCCACTCCCAGTCCCAGTCATCTTGCTCATTCGTCGTCTGTGAAACCAAACAAAGAAAAAGAAAAAAAAAATCAACCCCAGGATGTCGGAAATAGACGGATATTCCCAAAGACTTACGTGGAGGAATTATTTTAGCTTTTTTCCTTCGGGGGAAAAACACCCATAATTATGACTCACAAAAAATAATAGACTTTTTGAAGTTACCATGACGGCTTTTAAAGTCAGTGAGAATCTTGGAAATAGAACGGACGTGGCCAAGAAACTAAAAAGGATTTGGTTTGGCAAGACCAAGAGTATCGTGAGTTCGTGACATGTTTAATGCTACACTATTATTGGCTATTGCCACGTTCAAAATCAAGGGCCACAAGTGCACGACTTTCGAAAGTTCTAATATCCACGTGGTAATTTTCCTGCGGAAAAAATAGCCATTTCCAGCCCCCAAAATGCAACATTTCTATCAGGAAACCCTCTACGTGAACTACACATACATGTTGGCAGAGGTAGAGGTGGTTTTGGAGTAGAATTGTCAGGTTTTCCTCCATTAAGTCCGAGGGAATTCGGGTGTCCGTCCAGAGCAGTTCTTGGCCGTCCGTCCACGAGGTCACGCCAGTCCAAAGTAAGCGCGTGCTGTGCACGCGTTAATGTGGCTGGAGCCACGCCCCCACGTCTGGCCCACGTGGTTCAGCGCTGACTCAATCCTCTTATAAATAATGAATATTCAACAACCTTTCACGCGCCACTAGCCAATCACTGGACATCTACCGTGGATACAAATTTAAATGAGATGCAAATAGGTCGGTGGCAGTTCTCTCAGTAGCAGTTCATTTCTTATGTGTGGGCGTGGTTGTAAGGCATGGACGCGTCTTCATTGGTATGTGCAGAATGTGCATTCTGGAGCGCTGCCAGAAGTGTTCACTGTAACATGGAGGTAGAGATGTAAGAACCCCGCATTTTAAAAGGTTAGCCTTTCTCGTCAGAACATTGTGGTGTATTTCAAAGATTTCTTTTGAGTTTCAAACACGTGGGAATCCCAGCAAATTAAAAGTATGGAACTCCTAGAGTATGCAGTGCACGATTTAAGAGCATTTTATGCCATAATGTAGCGTTTAGAAATGTTTCAAAATACACAGGATAGGCATGGATTCAAAGCGATTGACAACAAGTCGAGTCGATAGTTTTATGGCCTTTGTCGCAATGCAAAGCACAAAGTCATGAGATTATGAATTCTTGTAATCAGAAATATTGGAACTGTTCGAAGTGGAACCCAATATTATATCATCGGTTTGTCAGCTAGACAGACTGGGAGCCAGACAGACAGACAGACAGACAGACAGACAGACAAACAGACTTTCCGGCGATAGTATTGAGAGAACTCTATGTCTTGGCCAAACACAATCAAAAAGTGAAATTAGAATGAAGTTCGTATTCCCATGGCAACGACCATGCTAAAATAAACGCTCCCTCGGTAACCTTAGAAAGTGCTATAGTAGTTTCACCTTCATTCTAGTTTACATTCAATTATTCATTGACAAATTGAAACGGTATACACGCAAATCGATGACGTGCCTGTGTGAGTGTGTGAGCGTACACGCAGGCGTTGACTCTTACTGGCGCGCAAAAAACGTCATCGATTTGCGTGTATACCGTTTCAATTTGAAATCAAGATGGCCGCCGCATTTCGGCTCGTCGGACGGGAGAGTATCTTCTCGATCAACTAAGGGGACATTTCTCCTTTTACCCAAACCGTGAGTAAAAGAAAATAATAACTAGTATTGAAATCTGTGATTCTCACTTAATCCAGAAATGGGCGTATGGAAAGGTTTCACGGGTGTTTTGGGGGTAAAATCTGCGGACGTCGGCCGGGGGTAGTCGAAAACGTTAACGGACCGTGATTTCCTGCTGGATTTCTTGGACCCTACTATCGCCCGACCCCCTCAAATTTTTCAAAAAGGGCGATTGTAAGGGTCCAAGTTACTCGGACTACTTATGAGAAAGGTGACAAAGGCCAAGGTCATGTGTCATGGTCACGTCAAAGTCTTCGACAATTAAAAATACCAGAATCCGGAGGCCTTTAAACTGATACTGGCATTGGATTTCTGAGCATACCCGGATAAAGTTGATGTACTTATAATCATGAGGCTGATCCATGGATAAAGAAAAGAGCCTAATAGTGTTACAAATGATACAAGCAATGGATGGCGATCAGCTATTGGGCGGCGATCAGCGATTGGGCGGCAATCAGCGATTGGGCGGCGATCAGCTATTGGGCGGCGATCAGCGATTGGGCGGCGATCAGCTATTGGGCGGCGATCAGCTATTGGGCGGCGATCAGTGATTGGGCGGCGATCAGCGATTGGGCGGCGATCAGCTATTGGGCGGCGATCAGCTATTGGGCGGCGATCAGCTATTGGGCAGCGATCACTATTGGGCGGCGATCAGCTATTGGGCGGCGATCAGCTATTGGGCGGCGATCAGCTATTGGGAGGCGATCAGCTATTGGGAGGCGATCAGCGATTTGGAGGCGATCAGCTATTGGGAGGCGATCAGCTATTGGGCGGCGATCAGCGATTTGGAGGCGATCAGCGATTTGGAGGCAATCAGTTATTGGGCGGCGATCAGCTATTGGGCGGCGATCAGCTATTGGGCGGCGATCAGCTATTGGGCGGCGATCAGCTATTAGGCGGCGATCAGCTATTGGGCGGCGATCAGCTATTGGGAGGCGATCAGCTATTGGGAGGCGATCAGCTATTGGGCGGCGATCAGCTATTGGGCGGCGATCAGCGATTTGGAGGCGATCAGCGATTTGGAGGCAATCAGTTATTGGGCGGCGATCAGCTATTGGGCGGCGATCAGCTATTGGGCGGCGATCAGCTATTGGGAGGCGATCAGCTATTGGGAGGCGATCAGCTATTGGGCGGCGATCAGCGATTTGGAGGCGATCAGCGATTTGGAGGCAATCAGTTATTGGGCGGCGATCAGCTATTGGGCGGCGATCAGCTATTGGGCGGCGATCAGCTATTGGGCGGCGATCAGCTATTGGGCGGCGATCAGCTATTGGGCGGCGATCAGCTATTGGGCGGCGATCAGCTATTTGGCGGCGATCAGCTATTGGGCGGCGATCAGCTATTGGGCGGCGATCAGCTATTGGGCGGCGATCAGCTATTTGGCGGCGATCAGCTATTGGGCGGCGATCAGCCATTGGGCGGCGATCGGCGATTGGGAGGCGCCAAACATGCTTCGCCTCTCGGAAAATTGTGTATAACCATGGAGCCGGTCACAAAAGAGAAATTGCATGGTGTTATCGCAAACCTATGACTTATTCTACCATGGCAGCACTCAAGGTAGTTTGAATTGACTTGCATTGGTAGTGTGCTTTGGTAAATCTAAGTACTTCGGTCGACGGATGAAAGTCCCACTGCCTTATGTGCTGGACACCATAAACACAAATGAAATTCAAACTGAGACAAAGATTCAGAATTGATTAAATGTTTAAAAACCCAAATATAAAACGACTCCAGGAATACATACATTTATCTTTTACCATTTCTTGAAAGGGCCATTTCATTTTAAGGAAAAAATGTGTGCCAATAGTGTCATAGTACACTGGAGTTTCATTGCAGGCAATGTGCGTGAAAACAGTCAAGAGAATCCTATGGGTCACTTGGTTTTCCAGAAGACAAAATTCAAATCAAATCAAATCAAATCAAAAACAAAAGGAGAAGCTTGCAGACGGTTCCATCCATCTGAAATTGTTTTCATTATTTGATCCGGATGTAGAATTAATCCATCACGTGATGTTCTTATAGAGTATCAGAGTTCATCACCATGGCGACTATTGGTCACAAGAGGGCGCTATGACCAAATATAATGCCAACCTATAAGGACAAGTACCGGTGTGTTGCATACAAACATTTATAACATAAGCACTCAACATAATTTGTACAAAGAAAAATACATAAATTTACATTTTACACTTTCGCAAACTCTACCTTTGTCAAGTTTACATTCAAAAACTTTAAACTTTGCTGGCTATGACGATGCAGAAAACTATGGGACACGTTTAAAATATTGCGCATAAAAACACTCCTGATTCTCCATTTTAAATAACTTTCATTATCATGTGTGGGCCAAGCACTAAAAACATCTGCTTCAATTAAGACACAGAAGGCTGGCCATACAAAGTGTCTGCTTCAATTAAGACAAGGAAGGCTTGCCATACAATGTGTCTGCTTCAATTAAGACACGGAAGGCTGGCCATACAAAGTGTCTGCTTCTATTAATAAATGTAAGGCTGGCCATACAAAAGTGTCTGCTTCAATTAAGACACAGAAGGCTGGCCATACAAAGTGTCTGCTTCAATTAAGACACAGAAGGCTGGCCATACAAAGTGTCTGCTTCAATTAAGACACGGAAGTCTGGCCATACAAAGTGTCTGCTTCAATTAAGACACGGAAGGCTGGCCATACAAAGTGTCTGCTTCAATTAAGACACGGAAGGCTGGCCATACAAAGTGTCTGCTTCAATTAAGACACGGAAGGCTGGCCATACCAAAGATCTTATAGCGCGCAAAGCGCGCAAGATGGACTACTCTAAGCAAAAAGATGAAGTACGCACTGGACGCCAATTTAGTATGCAACGGAATCTGTCGTCTGCTTTCGGTGCTCCGGAAATGAAGCGGGAGAGTCACAAACAGTAACAAAGATACCACTTTGGATGCGTGAACAGAATGTGATAACTTTTGATGTGAGGTGACCAAAAAATGGAGAGAATGTGTGCGACTTTGCTTACTAAAATGGCGTCCAGTGCGTACTTCATCCAGATGCGTGTGATCTCGCAAGAGTAGGCTATCTATAGGATCTTTGGGCCATACAAAGTGTCTGCTTCTATTGATACACGTAAGGCTGGCCATACAAAGTGTCTGCTTCTATTGATACACGGAAGGCTGGCCATACAAAGTGTCTGCTTCTATTGATACACGGAAGGCTGGCCATACAAAGTGTCTGCTTCTATTAAGACACGTAAGGCTGGCCATACAAAGTGTCTGCTTCTAAAACTTGATCCATTGCCTGAGAACTGACCAAGGGTCTATTCCATAGAGTCACTTAGCGCTACAATTTGCTTCAGCACACAGATCAGGATTCATAGGATCACTTTGCAAACCCAAACTTCACCTATTGTTCATGCTAACTTGCTAAGCGAGGAACGAGTCAAACCCAACTGGCATTGAATCACAATGTGGTTCGCAATGTAATTCTGTTTACACAAGGAAGACTTTTCATGCTTAGCAGATTTACACACTTATTAAGCGGCTTTATGAAACTGGGCCAAAGTTGTTTCTATCAAGCGAAATAAAAGAAGAATTTTGAAAAAAATGGCAAAGAAAACTTTGACTGGACCGGGACTTGAACCTGAGACCCGAACCTGCGACCCCTAGTTCTGGTACCGGTGCTCTTACCATCTGAGCTATCCAGCCCTTAGATGGTGGCCTTCCCTAATAGTCAACTTGTCTTTGGCACACCAGTGCTCTTACCATCTGAGCTATCCCGCCCTTACATGGTGGCCTTCCCTAATAGTCAACTAGTCTTTGGCACACCAGCGCTCTTCCCATCTGAGCTATCCAGCCCTTAGATGGTGGCCTTCCCTAATAGTCAACTAGTCTTTGGCACACCAGCGCTCTTACCATCTGAGCTATCCAGCCCTTAGATAGTGGCCTTCCCTAATAGTCAACTAGTCTTTGGTACACCAGTACTCTCCCATCTGAGCTATCCATCCTTTAGATGGTGGCCTTCCCTAATAGTCAACTAGTCTTTGGCACACCAGCGCTCTTACCATCTGAGCTATCCAGCCCTTAGATGGTGGCCTTCCCTAATAGTCAACTAGTCTTTGGCACACCAGTACTCTTCCCATCTGAGCTATCCAGCCCTTAGATGGTGGCCTTCCCTAATAGTCAACTAGTCTTTGGCACACCAGCGCTCTTACCATCTGAGCTATCCAGCCCTTAGATTGTGGCCTTCCCTAATATTCAACTAGTCTTAGCCGTGTGGGGACCACCATCTAAGGGCTGGATAGCTCTGATGGTAAGAGCACTGGTGTGCCAAAGACTAGTTGACTATTAGGGAAGGCCACTATCTAAGGGCTGGATAGCTCAGATGGTAAGAGCGCTGGTGTGCCAAAGACTAGTTGACTATTAGGGAAGGCCACCATCTAAGGGCTGGATACCTCTGATGGTAAGAGCACTGGTGTGCCAAAGACTAGTTGACTATTAGGGAAGGCCACCATCTAAGGGCTGGATATCTCTGATGGTAAGTGCACTGGTGTGCCAAAGACTAGTTGACTATTAGGGAAGGCCACCATCTAAGGGCTGGATACCTCTGATGGTAAGAGCACTGGTACACAGAACCAAGTTCAAATCCCAGTCCTTCTTTGCCATTTTTCGAAATTGTTCAATAGTTCCCAATCAGTTTTTCCTCAATTTGTTTGACTTTTAAACTATCAAAAAATGTTGACATAATGATCAGCTTGGCTCACATCAAAATACCATGGTATGATTGACAGGACAGAACGCTCCAAAAACCCTGACGATACTCCACTAGGTGCTTGGGCTTACCCTCGGGTAAGATTCTCCAATTGATAGATGTCTCATTTGCAAATGGAGCCTCATTTAGATGACCTTGAAAACAGAGCTGGGGTTTTTAAGGTCTACGGCAACGGCTATCAGGTTTCCGTGCGATTTTCGGTGGCCCAACAGGGCTACTGTTTCCTGGTTGGCCGGCTGGTGATTTCTACTGGCCTCCTGGCAGCTTTGCTTCCTTTAATGGCCAGCTCCGGCCATGGACTGTGAAGACGTTGGCCACTGTTACCTCTTACCCTTTGGCGCACTGGACGGACCGTTCCTCTCACTGCTCGGACGACTTTTGGATGCCTTCATGACGGTTACCCCTTGTCTGCTGTCCTTTCCAAATTCCATAACGAGTCGAGAATCGGAAAAGAGAAAAACAAGAAAGAAACAACGGATAAAGCGAAGATGCAGTTAAGAAGATCCAATTGACATCATTGATAGATAGGATGAATTCAAACAGGTTTCAACAACTTCAAACATTGCATTTTTTTAAATTTAGTGGGCCTGACGTTTCGATCCTAGCAGGACCTTTCTCAAAAGCAGAGTGCCTTTGAGAAAGGTCCTGCTAGGATCGAAACGTCAGGCTCACTAAATTTTAAGATTTGCATTTTGGTAATTTTAGTCAGTAAGCAGTTTGCAACATTTTTGTATATCACATTGCATTATTGTTAAACTGCCATTACGGCCACCGAGAGATATCCTGAAGTCATTGTTATCTAATCTTCACTGATTATCTTGTCATGTCAGACAGATATCCTTCAAGGAATCTTCTTAAACCTTCCTGAAGTCATTGTTATCTAATCTTCATTGATTCTCCAAGTCACATCCTATCCTTTCCTTGTTCCTTTCTGCTTGATCGTTCTTTCCCGTCCCCTTTGAGCATTTGCTGTCAATTGGATTTGGTGCAATACGAATCTCATGTATTAGTAATGACTGTCCATCATAAATTTCTAACTGGCCTGCTTTCTTAGAAAAAAAGCCAAGAGTAGGGAAATATACAACCGACAGTTAGACCAATACTAGACAGACTATCATCTGGAAATATTAACTGGTGAATCAAAGCAGGATTATGTTGATCAATAAATTACAAACTCCAAATAATGTTGACCAATTAGCAAAGAAAACTTTGATTGGACCAGGACTTGAACCCGAGACCTCTGGATTAACGTACCAGCGCTCTTACCATCTGAGCTATCCAGCCTTAGATGGTGGCCTTCCCTCATAGTCAACTAGTCTTTGCCGGGATGGGGGCGCCAGTCAGAAGCAATTCAACCATTAACTGGCGTGTATCTCCAGGGATCACACCCACACCTTCATTAGTTTGTGGCTTATCAACAAGGGTTTGCCCTGCTGGACGTGTAATTTAACATCATATGCCAAGTGCTTTGCCTGATTGCCTGCTGACAAAAATACAGGCAGCTCAGGTGGGATTCAAACCCGCGACTCCTGCTTTCTAGTGCAGACATCTTAACAAGTAATGGTCTACAAAAGTCCTGCTGGGATCGAGAAATAAGGCCCTCCTAAATTTAGATATAATAATAGAAATGATATTCAGCATTGAGCATAATTACACGTTGACTTCTAAGGGTAGACCTTTGTCTAAGTACATGTGTACATTCTCCTGGATGTAAAATCATATCATATCTTATAATTGATAACTCACCCGGGGTCGTTATTCTTGCTTGGGGCTTCCTTCGCTGAGGATCCCATAATTCTCTTTCTGGCTTCAGCGTACTCTGCTTCTCGTTCTGCGAGTGTTTTTGTCTTTGCCTGAAGGACAGAGAAAGAACAACCCCAAACAAAAATCATCATCCGTAATATTCCTAAGATGTTGCTAACCGCTTACTGACTGAATTGACCACAAAGCGGATATCAAAAGTTAGGAGGGCCCGACGTTTTGATCCTATCAGGACCTTTTCTCAAAGGGAGACACTTTAGGGAAGGGATTTAGGGAAGGGATCAAAGGAGGAAAGCTGGAAGACAGACCAGGGTGAAATAGGGCAAGCAGTAGGGAAGGGATCAAAGGAGGAAAGCTGGTAGACAAACCAGGGTAAGATAGGGCAGGCAGTAGGGAAGGGATCAAAGGAGGAAAGCTGGTAGACAGACCAGGGTGAGATCAAAGGGAAGGGCAGGCAGTAGGGAAGGGATCAAAGGAGGAAACCTGGTAGACAGACCAGGGTGAGATCAAAGGGAAGGGCAAGCAGTAGGGAAGGGATCAACGGAGGAAAGCTTGTAGACAGACCAGGGTGCGATCAAAGGGAAGGGCAAGCAGTAGGGAAGGGATCAAAGGAGGAAAGCTAGTAGACAGACCAGGGTGAGATCAAAGGGAAGGGCAAGCAGTAGGGAAGGGATCAAAGGAGGAAAGCTGGTAGACAGACCAGGGCGAGATCAAAGGGAAGGGCAAGCAGTAGGGAAGGGATCAAAGGAGGAAAGCTGGTAGACAGACCAGGGTGAGATCAAAGGGAAGGGCAAGCAGTAGGGAAGGGATCAAAGGAGGAAAGCTGGTAGACAGACCAGGGTGAGATCAAAGGGAAGGGCAAGCAGTAAGGAAGGGATCAAAGGAGGAAAGCTGGTAGACAGACCAGGATGAGATCAAAGGGAAGGGCAAGCAGTAGGGAAGGGATCAAAGGAGGAAAGCTGGTAGACAGACCAGGGTGAGATCAAAGGGAAGGGCAGGCAGTAGGGAAGGGATCAAAGGAGGAAACCTGGTAGACAGACCAGGATGAGATCAAAGGGAAGGGCAAGCAGTAGGGAAGGGATCAAAGGAGGAAAGCTGGTAGACAGACCAGGATGAGATCAAAGGGAAGGGCAAGCAGTAGGGAAGGGATCAAAGGAGGAAAGCTGGTAGACAGACCAGGGTGAGATCAAAGGGAAGGGCAGGCAGTAGGGAAGGGATCAAAGGAGGAAAGCTGGTAGACAGACCAGGGTGAGATCAAAGGGAAGGGCAGGCAGTAGGGAAGGGATCACAGGAAGAAAGCTGGTAGACAGACCAGGGTGAGATCAAAGAAAAGGGCAAGCAGTAGGGAAGGGATCAAAGGAGGAAAGCTGGTAGACAGACCAGGGTGAAATCAAAGGGAAGGGCAGGCAGTAGGGAAGGGATCAAAGGAGGAAAGCTGGTAGACAGACCAGGGTGAGATCAAAGGGAAGGGCAGGCAGTAGGGAAGGGATCAAAGGAGGAAAGCTGGTAGACAGACCAGGATGAGATCAAAGGGAAGGGCAAGCAGTAGGGAAGGGATCAAAGGAGGAAAGCTGGTAGACAAACCAGGGTGAGATCAAAGGGAAGGGCAAGCAGTAGGGAAGGGATCAAAGGAGGGAAGCTGGTAGACAGACCAGGGTAAGATCAAAGGGAAGGGCAAGCAGTAGGGAAGGGATCAAAGGAGGAAAGCTGGTAGACAGACCAGGGTGAAATCAAAGGGAAGGGCAAGCAGTAGGGAAGGGATCAAAGGAGGAAAGCTGGTAAGTGGTAGACAGACCAGGGTGAGATAAGGCAAGCAGTAGGGAAGGGATCAAAGGAGGAAAGTTGGTAGACAGACCAGGGCGAGATCAAAGGGAAGGGCAAGCAGTAGGGAAGGGATCAAAGGAGGAAAGCTGGTAGACAGACCAGGGTGAGATCAAAGGGAAGGGCAAGCAGTAGGGAAGGGATCACAGGAGGAAAGCTGGTAGACAGACCAGGGTAAGATAAAAGGGAAGGGATTAATTCAGAGACGCACTCCTTCTCAAAAGAGTTTATACACATGGGGGTCAAGCGTGCCACAATGTGATTCCCCCACGCAAACCTCCACATCCCAGTCACTGAGTGGTAGCAGATTGCAATGCAAGCAAGCATCAGTGCAGATGTCTCCCTCACCGTCGTTTGGACGGAGTCGGAGGCCTGATCCCGCTCCCCGCCAATCTCCGCCGGCCTCTTCAGAATCTTGAGCTGTGGCTGGTAGGCCGTCCGTAGGGAGTCCTCCTGAGGAACCAGTGGTGCTCTCAACCCCCTGTCCCTGTCCGCAATCACCTGAGATTTCAACTCTTTGGCAAGGCGTTGATCCAATGCCTGCAGATCCAATCACGTTTCAAACCCAGTACCGTAAATTGGTAAATTAAAGGTTAAATTTTAATTTTCTTTTTAAAAAATTAGGAGGGCCAGATGTTTCAACCCTAGAACTAGCACTAGTACAGTAGTAGGCACTGGAAAGGTCTTTGGAAGTTTGGAAGCCAACGGGGTTAGTCAACTCGGTCCGCGACCAACTCAGTCCCTTTTGGAAAATGCAGCAAAACGATCACGAGGTTAGGGTTGGGGTTACATTGATTTTCCCATAGGGACCGAGTTGGTTACGGACAGAGTTGGTCACGGACCGAGTTGGTTATGGACCGAGTTGACGTGAAACCTCAGCCACTTGAGTACTACTAGTAGTACTACTACTACTAGTACTAGTAGTAGTACTAACTACTACAGTACTAGTACTAGTAGTAGTACTACTACTACTAGTACTAACTACTACTACTACTATATAGTACAGTAGTAGTACTAGTAGTAGTAGTAGTACTACTAGTACTACTACTACTACTAGTAAGTAGTACTGTGCTACTGCTAGCCTGCTAAGTGCTAGGATCGTAAAACTTCGGGCCCTCTAATTTCCATTCAATCCCATTGATTTTAAAATTGAATAATTAATATTATTCAAAAGAAGAGAATATTGTACAATTTAAAACTTAGTACTTATTTTAAACTTAGTTAAAGAGTACAATTATGATTTGTACATCTTCCCCGTGGCTTCACAATTAACCATTGTTTATCACTATCACTCAGTATCATTTCAACTTATTAAAGTAATATACAAAAATGTTGCAAACTTAGTTACTGACTAAAATTACCAAAATTTCGTGGGCCATTTCGTGGATCGAAAGGAAACGTCAGGGCCACGAAATTTTGAGACTCAGTATGAGTATCAATCATTCATACTATCATAGTTATAGTCCCACTTACTGGGCCGCTAGAAGCTCCCCTTAAACGAGTTTTAAGATTATCTGTCGCACTGACAGATAATATCAAAACTCGTTTAAGCCTAGGGGAGCTCCTAGTCCTAGCGGCCCAGTAAGTGGGACTACAGAGTACAGTACATCATGATCCCTACATTACATGATCACTACATGTTATAATTATAAATAATCATAGTTTTAAAAAGATTACTTACGCCGCTATCTTCCATTTCTTCCCAGCTATCCCACACCACGTCTTCATTGGAGCCAGCTTTAGCAGACTCCATTTCGTTGCTTTGGCGACTCAATAATGAACAAAATTCGCAAGGAAATTGAACTTGTAAAGTTGTATTATTTTGTAATTGTAACATGGAGCTACAGTTGTTGTACATGTACATGTATCCGTACTTGTACTGTACATGTACTTTGTAGTACGGCAACTTTACACACACTAGGCACCCGACTAAAAAAATTATGTCGATCAAAAATAGTCGATCAGACGACTGTTTAAAGAGTAGATTTAATTTGTACACACTTCCCACGTTTTGTTAAGAAAGAAATTAACCATCGACAGCTACACGAGCATCAACCGTTACTAATCAGAAATATTTCATACATTTTCATTCAATGAAACAATATCCACCATTTGCCTAACTTGTCAGCATTCACAAAATGCAGGGTATTACATTTTGCTCATCCTAAAACAGCCGTCGCTCCAAAAATAATATTGGGTCAAAGGTTATATTATGTCTGGTGCCATTCCACGTCAACAGTAAGTAAAAGTTAAGCCTGCCGGAAGTACAATGCAAATGGATAGGACATTTTTGTATTGCATTCATGCACGTGTACATTGAACGAATGGACCGGAAATCGTTTATTCTTACAAAGTATAAATGTTTATCACGTAATACACATGTAATGAACTCATTGCATTGGCGTTACACTTCTAATTTCTAGTTTTATCGTTTGGTTCTTGGTCGGTGTAAGTATGTCGAAGACTGTGGATGAAGATGCACTTTTGGACGTGATTTTCAACCCCCTCTTGCCTGGCGGTGGTGAGATACCGCGCATGAACGAAGTAAAAGATGAACTTAAAGAAGGTACCGAGTCGTCCAAGTAACTTGGCTAAAAACCGATCCTTTTTTGGCTTCCGTTACTGGGGGAATTGCTGTAAAAACGCGCGCACACGCGATCAGTGAAAAAAAACCCGCCTGTTTTATCTGGAACGTTTTATGTCACTTATCATTGTATCAAAAAGTAGGAAAGGAGGGCCTGACGTTTCGATCCTAGCAAGTGGTAGTCCGAGTAACTTGGACCCGACAAGTCACCCTTGTTTTTATCGAATTTTGAAATTTTGAGTTTCGGTCAGTGGCAAGACCTTTCTAAAAACAAAAGCCTGGTTCTAAGGCTTGGTCGGAACTGGGTCGGTGTAAGAATGTTGAACCATTCATGTTTGTCATTCTTGACTGAGTTGGCAGAATTGGGTTTTGTATAAATAATTTTTTTTTTTAAAAAGGTCGAACTCAAATTTACGTTCAATGTCACTTTCGAATAGGAGTTAGGACTTAAGAAAGAGTTTACCGTAGTTTAACTATTGGTCAAATCTAGTCAGATTGTGGTCAGATACTCATCAATCATGGATGATGTATTGAACCAAAGCAAATTTTATTGGACCAGGATTTCTGGTTTTGCATAGCACTTTAGCAGTGCCTACTCTCTTACCATCTGAGCTATCCAGCCCTTTGGATGGCGAGCTCCCTAAATAATTAAAATAGTCAACTACTGAGTAGGTCTAGTCTTTGCCAGGGTGGGGCTAGGGACTTCGCAACAACCGTTATATAACCCTCATCCTCCCTCAGGTCTTGGATCCTTGGAAGGATGACGGTTAAATACATACCGCAACTAGGATGGGGGTGCCAGTCAGAAGCAATTTCTTTCTTTCTTTCTTTCTTTCTTTCTTTGCAGAGCCTGACGAGAGTGACGCAGACAGGCAAGCCAAAGAGTTGGAGATACAAGGGGTACACAGCGCCGAGGCTGGGGACACCACTGCAGCCCTCGATTACTTCAACCGAGCAGTGGGCGTCGCACCTGCGAGGGCGTCCTGCTACAACAACCGTGCACAGGCCCTGCGACTGAAGGGGGATGTCTTGGGTAGGCCGTCCCGCAGACCCACAGCCAGCTTACACACCCAAATCTGCTTAGCCGGAAAAGACGCACCGATCTGCTAAGCAGCAAAAGATGCACCCAAATCTGCTTAGCAGGAAAAGATGTACAGATCTGCTAAGCAGCAAAAGATGCACCTAAATCTGCTTAGCAGGAAAAGATGCACAGATCTGCTAAGCAGCAAAAGATGCACCCAAATCTGCTTAGCAGGAAAAGATGTACAGATCTGCTAAGCAGCAAAAGATGCACCCAAATCTGCTTAGCAGGAAAAGATGCACCCAAATCTGCTTAGTCGGAAAAGATGCACAGATCTGCTAAGCAGCAAAAGATGCACCCAAATCTGCTTATCCGGAAAAGATGCACAGATCTGCTAAGCAGCAAAAGATGCACCCAAATCTGCTTAGCCGTTAAAAGATGCGCAGATCTGCTAAGCAGCAAAAGATGCACCCAAATCTGCTTAGCAGGAAAAGATGTACAGATCTAAGCAGCAAAAGATGTACAGATCTGCTAAGCAGCAAAAGATGCACCCAAATCTGCTTAGCCGTTAAAAGATGCACAGATCTGCTAAGCAGCAAAAGATGCACCCAAATCTGCTTAGCAGGAAAAGATGTACAGATCTGCTAAGCAGCAAAAGATGCACCCATATCTGCTTAGCAGGAAAAGATGCACAGATCTGCTAAGCAGCAAAAGATGCACCCAAATCTACTTAGCAGGAAAATATGCACAGATCTGCTAAGCAGCAAAAGATGCACCCAAATCTGCTTAGCAGGAAAAGATGCACAGATCTGCTAAGCAGCAAAAGATACACCAAAATCTGCTTAGCAGGAAAAGATGCACAGATCTGCTAAGCAGCAAAAGATGCACCCAAATCTGCTTAGCAGGAAAAGACGCACCAAACTCTACTTCACAGGTCTTGGCTCAGTCAAAGTTTTCTTTACATCCGGCCCTGCATCCAGCCGTGGAGTGAGATCATGCTGCACAGGCCACCATGCATGCGTTTGGCATTGTTTGGAGTCATTATACTGCCAGCTTGGTTACTTCTACCATAGTCTCGGTAAAAGTCAAAATGTGGACAGTTGTTACATTTGATTGCATTTTACCATGCCTCAGTAAAATCTTCCAAAAAAAAGAAAAAGAAAAAAATAAGTCCAGTGGGAACACGGTTCTTGATTCCAGCTGACGTTTTGTTGTTGTCTGGTCTGTGACAGGTGCGGTGGAGGATCTGAACCGTGCCATTGAGCTGAGCGATGGCAAGGGGCGGGCAGCCTGTCAGGCATACACCCAGCGCGGTCTCATCAATCGTCTGGAGGGTCAGGACCAGGCCGCCGCTGCCGACTTCCAGCGTGCAGCTGCCCTCGGCAGTGCCTTTGCCAAATCACAGCTGGTCAAGATGAACCCTTACTCCGCCATGTGTAACCAGATGCTCTCCGAAGTCATCGGTCGACTGAAGGCGGGCGAGTGCGACAGTTAGAAGTCAAATGACGTGGCTTTTCATTTCTCTCTCTTTAAAAAAAAACCACCCAACAACAGCAACTGTATCTACCCCTCGCACCGGAGCTCTTAGTCTTGAAATTTGCTGTATGGATCAAGAGAGATCGAAACTTGAAAAACTGGCAAAAAGAAAACTTTTGACTGGAGCTGGATTTGAACCGGAGTCGTCTAGATTAACGTACCAGCGCTCTCCCATCTGAGCTATCCAGCCCTTAGATGGTGGCCATCAAGAGAGAAACTTAAAGTGATACACCAAAATGTTGCAAACTGCTTACTGACTAAAATTACCAAAAAGCAAATCTCAAAATTTAGTGGGCCTGACGTTTCGATCCTAGCAGGACCTTTCTCAAAGGCAGAGAGAAACTTGTTAAAAAGTCACTACGCCGGTGGATGATACAAATGAATAGGACCCATGTCAGTGCCTGACAGAATAGAATCAGATGGCTCTACAACTAATTCCAGCCCTGAAGGCCTGAATACTGGCCAATCAGTGATACTTGTTTACTTTCAAGACCACCGTCGTTTAGATTTCAGGCTGGGCTTGCTAGTGTCTAAAACCGAGTTGGCCCTTCACATCCTGGCTAGTAGTCAGTCGGCATGTATCTAGATTGCAGGGTTTGTCCTGCATGTTAAACTGTAAGGCGGCCCACCACACACTTTTGATGGGCCACCACAGGGGTTTGTCTCAGAGGTCAAAAAAAAAGTACACAGATACAATAGCACCTTGGCATGTGCAGAGGGCTGTTGAGGACGTTGCCTTGCAAACTGCTGCATGTTTCTACATGTACATCCAACATTATGGTGTTGTACACTCATACCCTATCCCACTTGACCTATTGAATCTCCCCATAGCACATCCACAATGTACCCAGACTCATTGACTAAGTAATTTATAGTAAAATCGTTATAACCCGAACCCAGTTAACTCAAACCTGCATTGTATTCCCGACAAAAGAATAGGCCTATACATGAATGTACAATAATTTTTTTTTAACTCAAACGCCGGATAACTCATCTTTTCATCCATTCCCCTAGAGTTCGAATTATCGAGATTTTACTGTGTTGGTTGAAAACTTGAGATTTCCACCCAGGCTTATAATTGTCCTGGGGAGACTTGTAGCAGGTATACTGGGTCGCTAGAGAATCAACTGTTTGTGTGAAGTGGATAGGCTTGCAGTACAGTGTTTCATCATGGTACAAACAAATCAAGGCAGTTTCAAGCATGTTTTTTTTTTTCACGCTTTAGATAAGGCTTGCCAGTAGTTTTCTTGAAGAAGAGTTCACATGAGCTTTTCTAGGTAGACCACCTAAAAGTGGCCTTTCAGTCCGACTGCACAGCACTCCAGAGGTTTTAACTGCAAGGGACTTGGACAAGTTTAGTCTGCAACAAAGAAAGAGCAACTGGATTTGTCAGCCAATGTTAAAGCATAGTGTGTGTGCAAACTGCAGCCTCCCAACTTAAACAAATACAGATGAGAACCTACCTTGGGTCTGTGTCACCGATTTGGGAAGGTCACTTAGGGGGTCAGTCATGAGAGCAACTATTTAGTTTTCTGAAATGGCTTTAAAAGTTTGATTTTTTTTTAAGGGATTCATTTTAAAGTAAGTTATTATATTTTATGGTGTAACAAAAATACAGGCTTCATGGTATCTGATATAATTGGTTTTCATCTGATTTATTTTATTAAAGCATTGAGTTAAAGTTGAATGTACAAGCATTTTTATTAAAGAGTACATGAACATTCAACCCTTTTGCTGGCAATAGACCCAGTCTTGTTTTCCGAATATGCATGTATGTGTCAGTAGTAGTACAGACTGACTTTAATAATAACAACGTGTCAATTTGTATGGACGCATAATCCCTGTTCTCAATGGACTCTCTTCCACAGCCACGTGGAAACAATTTTCTGAAAAGTAATGCTACCTTGAGTTCCAACTTGGCCATCTTGTTTCAACATTGATGAAATGATGATTTGACTGGTAAAATGTCAAACATTGTGGTCACTGTTAAGTTACCGTGGCTGAGAGAGTTTGTGCGATCACTTTCGGACTTTAAAGAAAAGCAAAGAATTTTCCTTTTTCTTCAAAGACAACTAAGACTGTAATTGATGGCTCTCAACATCAGATCGTATCGCCAACAAAGAAGCTAAATCTGCTATAAGCGACTAGAATAAGATGCAGAATTTTGAAAAAAATTACTGGAAACTTTACAACAAATTGAAAAAAAAAATTAAAAAGAAAACTTTGACTGGACCAGGATTTGAGCCCAAGACCTTTGCTTTTTGCGTATCAGCGCTCTTACCATCTGAGCTATGCAGCCCTTAGATGGCAGCCTTCCCTAATAGTCAACTAGTCTTTGGCATACCAGCGCTCTCACCATCTGAGCTATCCATCCCTTAGATGGTGGCCTTCCCTAATAGTCAACTAGTCTTTGGCACACCAGCACTCTCACCATCTGAGCTATCCAGCCCTTAGATGGCAGCCTTCCCAAATAGTCAACTAGTCTTTGACACACCAGCGCTCTTACCATCTGAGCTATCCAGCCCTTAGATGGTGGCCTTCCCTAATAGTCAACTAGTCTTTGGCACACCAGCGCTCTCACCATCTGAGCTATCCAGCCCTTAGATGGCAGCCTTCCCAAATAGTCAACTAGTCTTTGGCACACCAGCGCTCTCACCATCTGAGCTATCCAGCCCTTAGATGGCAGCCTTCCCAAATAGTCAACTAGTCTTTGCCGGGGTGGGGGCACCAGTCGGAAGTGTTTTTCACCAGAGATCACGCCCCTGTTTACATTCATATGTACACAATCAATAATTGTAAACCTGGCTACAGCAGTTCAAATTACACACTATCCTTCAAAACAGGCTTATGCCCTCTCCTTGCAAAATCTCCCCTATCCCCTTTTCAGTCCCAGGAAATGCGCATATTTACCTATAAGATGTAAATGACCAAAGCTTTCTACTTTCTACAACCAATCAGCTGCTACATACATATTCATGTATTCAAATTCATGCAAAGCATGATCAGTCAACCACGTTCTTCTTGCTCTTCAGGAATTTCTTGGTCATTTTGCTTCAGTAAAACAAAACAAAAAATCTGTTCTGGTTACTTGACAGATTGATTGCCACATCAGTATCACTGCAAATGTAAATGAAGTTGAACACGCGGCTACACAGCTAGTACCATAGGCCTTATTTATGCAAAATGTTTGCATTTATCCCAAAACGAGGCTATGGGCGCTTGATTCCCAAGATGGCGGTAAATTCAAGGGACCTTACCGTTGTCTAAGATAAAGTTTGGTTATGTTGAAGAATATGTCAAGAAAAGATCAAAAAGCAGTTTTTCTTGGAAAGCTAGCACCCATAGCCTCGCTTTCAGTTCGATGAATACAATTTGCATCAATATTAAGAAAGGTCCATGACTATGCTGTCTTAGCTTCACAGCTTGCCAAAATGAGATTTAGTTGGTGGCTGTTGAGCAAATACTGTACAAGGGAGATACACATTGTATATACGGGTACATTGACCAGGTCAATTTTACCGTGTCAAAAATTCCAAAGCGGATGTGATCTCATGCGTTTGTATTGAGTCAGTCAGTTAAGTTTTAACCACTGTTGCGGCTACCTACCCATATCAATAATTCAAGTGCAGACGCTGGTCACATAAATTTTACCCATTGGAATGTTATCCACGGTTTCAGTAAAAACAAAGTCCAGTGCAAATATGGCTTATGGTGCCATTCAAAACTGAATGCTACAACAGCCATAACTCAAAGTTACAATACGATGGGCCGTTAATTAATTGTGCCATTAGTGTGTTCATTAAAAATGATAGCTTACATCTTTAATTAACACCCCCTGTAAATGCATGCACATATTTTGTGTACCATCAAACATTAGCTACTGAAACACACATCTTGGTCATAAACTGCTTATAAAATTTTTCCAATCTTTCACATTTGTTTTCTTCACTCATACAATCTCAAAAATATATCTTCATCAAACTTTAAACAGTACAAGATCACACGATGTGATGCAGTTTTTTGACGTTCAACAGCAAATGCCACCACAGCTATAACTCCAAATTACAATATGATAGCGCCAATAGTTTGGTCATTATAAATGATACCTTACATCTTTAATGAACACCCCCCTGTACATGAATACCTACCGTAGCTTTTTTCCCATCAAACATTAGCTACTGAAATATACATCTTGGTGGTCATAAACTGCTTTCTTATCAAAGTTTGCCAATCTTTCACATTGACACAAGGAGATTTACTTCAGTCATACTATCTGAATATATATCTTTATCAAACTTTAAAAAGTACAAAACTCCCCAATAACCCCACACTTAATGTTTGTTTACAGATGGTAAGTACTGATTATCACAACAAACCTCACAGTATTCATACACTATACTGCAAAACAATCAACTTCTATATATACACGTATTCATGATATCCAAATTTATACAAAACAGTAATCAACTTCTCGCTCTTTTTTCTTGAATATGACGGCCATAAAGAAAAAGAAAATTGTATTTCAAACAGGATACATGTTGCTGTTCGCCAAATCAGAGTCTTGTTTGTACAAAATAAACTCTTAAGATTCAAATTGAAAAATTGGCAAAGAAAACTGGATGGAGAGTCTGGAGACCCCATACCAAAGCTCTCCCATCTGAGCTATCCAGCCCTTAGATGGTGGCTTCCCTAAATAGTCAACTACTGAACTAGTCTTCCTAAATGGTCAACAAGTCTTTGCCGGGGAAAATATGTTTTGATAAATGCTACTAGTACTACATGTTTATATCCACTATTTTTTAAAACTCTCCTCTGCTGTGTGCATGAATTTGTCACTTTGTGAACATTCTGGAGATGTTTTTTTGGGGGAAAATTGATTTTTTTTTCTCTAGAGTTTAAATTATCATACCTACTTTGAAACCTTTGGCTTGACCTCTGACCCCAGCCTTGGCCAGGCAAAAGGCAGCTGACAAGCAACTACCCCGGACCAATTAGTTCTTGGTCGGAGACTACGATGGCTCTCAAAAGGCAGGGTGACACACATGGTACTTTTGTATGAACCAGCCCAAGACAACTCAGACACTACAAGATAAGTATGCAACGAAAATGATTTTTTTTCCCTCACTTGCTCGGACTGAAACCTTAGAATGTCATTGTAAAATGAAAAATCAAATGGAAATCAGATTGAAATCAGATTGTTGGGATGTCTTGTCTTGGTTGTTATTTAGTTAGTTTGTTTGTTTGGGTGTTGGGGTGTATGTTTGTTTGTTTGTTTGTTTGTTTGTTTGTTGGGATGTCTTGTCTTGGTTGTTTTTTAGTTAGTTACTTTGTTTGTTTGGGTGTTGGGGTGTTTGTTTGCTTGTTTGTTGGGATGTCTTGTCTTGGTTGTTATTTAGTTAGTTAGTTTGTTTGTTTGGTGTTGGGGTGTATGTTTGTTTGTTTGTTTGTTGGGATGTCTTGTCTTGGTTGTTATTTTGTTAGTTAGTTTGTTTGTTTGGTGTTGGGGTGTATGTTTGTTTGTTTGTTTGGTTGTTTGTTGGGATGTCTTGTCTTGGTTGTTATTTTGTTAGTTAGTTTGTTTGTTGGGTGTTGGGGTGTATGTTTGTTTGTTTGTTTGTTTGTTGGGATGTCTTGTCTTGGTTGTTATTTGGTTAGTTAGTTTGTTTGTTTGGGTGTTGGGGTGCATGTTTGTTTGTTTGTTTGCTTGTTTGTTGGGATGTCTTGTCTTGGTTGTTATTTGGTTAGTTAGTTGGTTTGTTTGTTTGGTGTTGGGGTGTATGTTTGTTTGTTTGTTTGCTTGTTTGTTGGGATGTCTTGTCTTGGTTGTTATTTGGTTAGTTAGTTGGTTTGTTTGTTTGGTGTTGGGGTGTATGTTTGTTTGTTTGTTTGTTGGGATGTCTTGTCTTGGTTGTTATTTGGTTAGTTAGTTGGTTTGTGTGTTTGGGTGTTGGGGTGTCGGGGTGTATGTTTGTTTGTTTGTTGTTTGTTTAATGAAGGCATCCCCTTCTCAAGCTCTGCTTTTCGGGGTTTGCCTCCATATCACTGTCATCACTACAGTACATCTTCTATGCTTTCATAGCCTTTTTGGTATATGCCTCACATGTTAACAAATTGATTGTTTTGTGTCTCTTTATATACATTTCTGTATTTTCTCTACTGTGATATGGAAATAAACGTTATTTAAATGAATAATGAATGAACAAAAACAAATCCAATTGTTACAAAGAAATTCACCCTCTGAACATTGAGGGCGCTATAACATGTTAATGTACAGCGTGACTTATATCACCATTTCAAGGAGCAGTATTGGATTTGACAAAGTCTTGTGATGCATTGTAACTCATCGTCTTGCGATTGAGCGTAACTTGTGATGACTTTGGTGAAATAAAGGCAGGTCCGATTTTCTCTGAAGTGTAATCATTTTTATATTTTGTGTTTATATTTATTTCATTTTCTGGGATATCACAAACAATGAATCACAAATAGTACAAATACATGTACACTGACAAATAAACATAACAGATTACAATTAACAATACCCATCTAAAATTTAGTGGGCCTGACGTTTCGATCCTAGCAGGACCTTTCTCAAAGGCAGAGAAAGGTCCTTTGAGAAAGGTCCTGCTAGGATCGAAACGTCACGCCCACTAAATTTTAGATTTACATTTTGGTAATTTTAGTCAGTAAGCAGTTTGCAACATTTTTGTATATATCACCTTAAACAATACCCAATTAGCTCCCGCATGATTACCCAAAAGAAACAAGTTTCTGTCGAGGGGCTCTCCTGACTAATTGGGCAACAGAGATTTAGGATAAAACTCATCATAGTGGAGTGAGGCAAGACCTACTTGTGTCTTGGGCAGATTTCATTCTGAAGTTGTTGGCTGGTCTGCCAGCTTGTCTTTAGCCTCTTTGGCCATCTTGGCTTGATTACACACCTCAAGGTAATCATAGGCATTTTGGGTTGTCATCTTGTCAATCAATCGTCGGTCGCAGGCTTCCTGGATCTCAGTGGCGTAGTCCATGGACTGGTGCAGCATGGCTTGAAGCTCATTGATATCAGCTTCCGCGACCAACTGGGGAGTGAGGGGAGGAGTAGAGGCAGAGGAGGAGGAAGAGTAGGAAGAGGAAGATGAGGAAGAGGATGTGGAGGAGGGGAGGAGGAAGAGGAGGAAGAGGAGGAAGAGGAGGAAGAGGATGGGGAGGAGGGGGAGGGGTAGAGACAGAGGAGTAAGAGTAGGAAGAGTAGGATGAGGAGGAAGAGTAGGAAAATGAGGAAGAGGAAGGGGAGGAGGAAGAGGAGGAAGAGTAGGAAGAGGATGGGCAGGAGGGGGGAGGAAGAGTAGGAAGATGAGGAAGAGGATGGGGAGGAGGAAGAGGAGGAAGAGTAGGAAGAGGAGGAAGAGTAGGAAGAGGAGGAAGAGGAGGAAGAGGAGGAAGAGGAGGAAGAGGAGAAAGAGGAGGAAGAGGAGGAAGAGGAGGAAGAGGAGGAAGAGGAGGAAGGGGAGGAAGAGGAGGAAGAGGAGGAAGAGGAGGAAGATGAGGAAGAGGAGGAAGAGGAGGAAGAGGAGGAAGAGGAGGGAGAGGAGGAAGAGGAGGAAGATGAGGAAGAGGAGGAAGGGGAGGAAGAGGAAGTGGATGGGGAAGAGTAGAGGCATAGGGAGAGGGGAAGGAGAAGGAAGAGTAGGAAGAGCAGGAGAAAGAGGAGGGGGAGGAGGGCAGGAGCAGGAGGGATTAGGAGGATGAGAAGGAGGAGGGGGAGGAAGAGGCAGACAAAGATGGGGAGAAGGGGAGGGAAGGGAGAGGAGAAAGAGGGATATTGGGAGAAGGGGATAGAGGAGAGGAGGGGGAAGAGGAAAAAGAGAGAGAAGTGAGGAGGTGAGAAGGAAGAGGTGGGGAGGAGGGAGAGGAGAATGAGGAAAGAGGTAAAGGGAAGTAAGAAGGGAGGAGAAAGGGGAAAAAGGAAGAGGAAGAAGAGGAGGTGAAGGAAGAGAAGAGGGAAGGATGAGGAAGGGAAGAATGTGGATGAGAAAAAATGCAGTAAAACAAGTTTAGCAGACTGTTTGAGAGAATGTTTGGTGTAGAGACAGAGACCTCTATCCAGACCTCCTACATGGTAGTTCTATTCGATTTCAAGCATTAACCACTTCGCACCGAGTGCTTTTACAGCGCCCATGACCGCCATACGGGTTTTTTTTAACAATGCATCATTTTCAAATCTGGCTAAAACAATCGGAACAATACATTTCTGTGAAATAAATAAGGGTATACTATGGGTACAAGAGTGTAAAACCTGGCACTATTCGGACATCATTGTGGCTTTTGTCAAGAGATAATCCGTAATCCGTTCGAAAAAGGGCCCACTGTGCGTCGTCAATGGAGCGTGACGGACTTGTGTGAGTGTGCGTGCATGGTACTGTTGATCCCTGACCGCAGACTCCAGCCTCCACTCCAGGCAGTCAAATCTTCGAGTTGGTCGGCCACAACCGAGCGTACAGATTGCGGTGAAGAATGTGGGTAGAATTCCAATGCCTGACCGACGACCATTGGGCTGTGTGGCATGCCAACACAATGTCCCCCGCGTGCTTTCAGCGGCAGCGTGGTATCCCTCGATCATCCAGAGTAAAGGTCCCATAATTGCACAATTACTGCTGCTAATCTTGCAATTCATGTGGCAACTTGCGTCCAAAAGGGCCTTTGTACTGATTCGTATTGCTTTGTTCAAAGCTGAAAAGAGTCTTTGTTTAAAATGTGGACAATAGTGGTGGCCGGATTCGGAGGGCCCCGTCGCATAGTCAAACCAACAGAGCTCCAATTTTGGAGGTCCCGGCGTGACGTGGTTAATTCCAACCACAATTCGTTGCCAGTGAGGTCAGTGTGCCTGTATAAAACCCCATATTTCTGTGAGGAGCATGTTTCAGATTAAAGTCCTACCTCGAGTTCTTCGTTGGAGAGAAATGGTACCACCATTACATTCTGGTTGATCCTGTTGACGATAGTCGCCAGACTGAGGGGAGATTCTCCATCCACTTCAACCATACCACCATCTGCCGAAAAAAAAAAAGGTCAAAAATTCAAAAGACATCAACTGGCAAAGTCACAGCCTTTGCTTTGGTTGCTTTCTATTGCTTAGAGTTTATTCTGAAACGTAGACTCCCCTGGTTCTCAGAAGTTCAGAACCCTACATAACCACAAGAGATATTCTCAGGTGGTGTCATTGCAAGCCACACATGCCTGGAAAGTTTGCGATGACGGCATGTCAATCATCTCTTCTGAGATGGCTCTGAAATGAGTCGTTAGCTCAATGTTTGGGCCTTTGGGGCAGCGTGTACTCTGAGACTGAGTCTAGTGACGACAGGCAGAGCACACCCTGCAAAAACAATTACGTACTTGGCTCTTTTCAGAGCCACACTCCATCTCAAAAGAGATTAAAAGTGATATACAAAAATGCTGCAAACTGCTTACTGACTAAAATTACCAAAATGCAAATCTCAAAATTTAGTGGGCCTGATGTTTTGATCCTAGCAGGACCTTTCTCAAAGGCAGATCTCAAAAGAGATATTTTACATACTGTCAGCCCAAACCTTCCACTAAACTGACTAAAGGCCTATTTACATATGCACCCATTTACAAGTGGTAAAAGAATTTAATAATGACATACCAGGTGTCAAAGGCTGTCCTTCGCCGATGACCATCAGCTTTGTATCGTCTTCCAAACTCTGGAAATATTCGTCGTCAATGATAGTACAATCTTCTTCCAGTACAACATCAAACTTGTCCTTGCTTCCAGGAATATCATGCCGGCAAATCTTGGATTTGAGTTCCTCTAGCGTCTTGGCAGCAAGTCCAACACGAACACTTCTCTTGACGTCACAAACCTTGACTGATATAGGGTCCACTGGTCTCCTTGGGAGGTCAAACAATACCTCCCTGATCACTTCACAAAGTTCATCTTCCACTTGTCTACGATGAATTATTGGAGTAAAGACCGCCGTCGTCATTATTGTGTACCGAAGCGCATCATGAAGTCTCTCCCACTTTCCCATTGGAAAATCATACCCTTTATGTGTAAATTCATACTCAAGCTCTTCTTTGAGATCATGCACTATGCCCCTAATATGATGCTTGGTGTCCCTTTCAAGTCTGTCCTCGGCCTCGTGGAGTGACCTAATGTCATATGCTGATTTTCTCACAACTTCATGAATCCTGTCATATAAAAGCCTACCAAAACCTGAGCTGTCCATTTTTATGGACAGTTCTTTTTGGTCCCTTTTGTCAGGGTGGATATCTGTTGAGGTGCTGGGCTTGTCACATTCCACCGTCGTTGTTTTGGTATCCTCAGGGCCACTGGTGACTGGTGTGGCTACCTCTGCTGGGCTACCTCGGTCAGTATCAGGGACTCCGCCCACTCCAGCCATGTCTGGCTCCTCCTCCCCTGTCTTTTCCAGACCCTGAAAGATATCATGACAGATTTGACACATTTTGAAGGTCTTACATTTCGATACTTGCAGGATTTTGCCTTTGAGAAAAATCCAGCAAGGATCAAAAGATTGGGCCCTGTAACTGTGTCAGATTAGCACTGTGGTCATTTAAGTAAGTGATCTTTTAAAAATACCAGGGCTCATTTATATAATTTTTTCTAGAGATTAGTTGGACCACAGGGTAATTTCATCAAGCTTATTGTTAACCAATGGTAAAATAATGAGCAGTGAACAAATAAGTTAGCCATCATAAGTTCAATTACTATGGACCATTTTCAAGGATTTGTGTAATAGGCCCCAGGACAAATTGTATGTCTGATCAAGAATCTTCTTGTAAAAACTGAGCTACATGTACATATAACGTGCGATAGTATCACAATAAATGTGTTTTTATCGTCATCAAATAATTGAATGGAATCAAGGTTAAAGGATATATCCTCATAAGTTTTTCCCCGGCCGATAAGCAACAGATTTAAATTACCTCCTTAGCATCTGTCAATGAACTCAGCAGAACAGAGGCATCATGGGATTTGAGTATATCACGCAATCGTCTCTTACAAGCATCACGGATGAAGGTGGTATAGTCCATTGACTGGTGTAGCATGACTTGAAGCTCACTGATATCAGCATCAGCTACCAGCTGAGGAGGGGAGGGGAGACGGGGAGGGGAGACAATGAGGGAGAGGAGGCAGATGAGGGAGATGAAGAGGGAGACAAGGAGGGAGTTCAGAAGGTTGAGAAACAGAAGAAAGGGGAGGAAGTTTATAACAGAAAAATGAGGACAAACAAACGAACAACTGACTAGAAACTTACGAACAAATTGACAAATTTTGACTGGAACAAGTTTCAAACTGGGACCTTTGGTTTTGCGTACCAGCCCCATTACCCTCTGAGCTTTCCAGGCCTTAGATGGTAGAGACTTCAGACCAATTCATAGTCAACTAGTCTTTGCCTGCTAGATGCGCGCAAACCCATTAGCACTTTTCAATCTATTGTAAAGTTCCCAGTCTGGTTTTCATTTATTTGTATGACTTTAAAAATTAAGCTGTAACATGGAATATGGATACAAGTAATAAATGTTTATTGCAGAAACCCTTTCAAATAATTGCTACCAGGAATGATAGCGATCCAAACATACCTTTAATTGCTCTTCAGAAAGAGATACAAGTACGGATATATTCTGAGCAATCCTCGTAGTGATAACGGCGAGGTCATTTGATGAACAGGACTGAGTAGTCTGACCATCCACTTCAACCAAACCAAATTCTGCTGAGGAGGACGCTACAAAGATACAAAATTATGAACAGGATACTAGTGGGTTGGATAAAATTAAAATAATACTGATGTAATTTCAGGCAGCTCGGGTGGGATTCGAACCCGTGACTCCTGTTTTTTAGTGCAGACCTCTTAACCACTTAACAAGATTTCCTTACACAGTTTGTAGATGGTCATGATAAAATCCTCATGTTGAAATCTTACGGTCTGGGATGGCATTTTCCGATCTTCCCAATAATTGGGCCTTTAAAACATACAAATTAAACCAAACCTCTATTTTGTAAATGATTAGCATTAAACGGTATATACCCTCCATCTAATGACTTACCAGTTATCCAAGTCTGTCCTTCACCAATGACCATAAGCTTTGTATCGTCTTCCAAACTCTGGAAATATTCGTCGTCAATGATAGTACAATCTTCTTCCAGTACAACATCAAACTTGTCCTTGCTTCCAGGAATACAATGCCGGCAAATCTTGGATTTGAGTTCCTCTAGCGTCTTGGCAGCAAGTCCAACACGAACGCTTCTCTTGACGTCACAAACCTTGACTGATATACTAGGGTCCACTGGTCTCCTTGGGAGGTCTACAAATACCTCCCTGATCATTTCATATATTTTTTCAGTGAGTCTTTCCATTCGTACAGCTTCAGGTATTTCTTGCATTTGCTTCTCTATTGCAGGTGACCACAGTAACCCTACTATAGTTCTTTTTATCTCTTTAGAAAGTCTCTGCTGTGTTTCCTCTGTTAGAGAAATCTTCTCATTATGATCCTTGCAATATTGTATGAGGTTGTTCACTGAGCAAATTATTCTCATAAATTCAAAGCGATGCCCATGGAACATACATGTATGCCTCATTTCAGAGTACAAATGACGACAAGGGCCCGTATGGCACACTGCCCTATGAATCATGGCATCTACATCTACATCCTTCTCTGACAGACCAGCCAAATGCAAACTGACCATTTTTGTGGAGAGTTTGCTTGGTCCTGGATGAATGTCTGTTGAGGTGTAGGACTCTTTCCATTTCTTTCCCATCATCCTCACATGTGGTCCGCTTACTTCTGTGGATGAATCTGTTGGTTTTTCTGGGGCAAGAAAAACGCTGGGCAGTGACTTTTCCTGCGCCATATCTTCAGGATACTGACAGAAAGATGAAAGAGGAAAGATCTTTATTCAACCAACAACCACAAACTGATTGGGGAAACTAGTGCTAAGTATTATTACTTGTTCAAGTTGTTGTACTAGTACTTAGTAGTAGTAGTACTACTACTACTACTAGTACTAGTACTTAGTACTAGTAGTACTAGTAGTACTAGTACTACTAGTACTTAGTAGTACTAGTACTAGTACTCAGTACTAGTAGTACTACAGTACTACTTAGTACTAGTAATAGTAGTAGTAGTACTACTACTAGTAATAGTAGTAGTACTACTACTAGTACTAGTAGTAGTAGTACTAGTAGTACTAGTACTAGTACTACTACAGTACTACTAGTACTAGTACTAGTAGTACTAGTAGTACTAGTACTAAGTAGTAGTACTGAGTGGTACTGGTACTTGTGGTAGTACTGTATTTATTAAAACTAAAGTAAAACAGCATTACTAATTTATGTAAATATTACCAATGGTGTGTAGGGGCTTTAACTTAGTACTAGTAGTAGTAGTCTAATGCTGTAATAGTTATATTAGTAATACATACATAATGTGTAATGTGTAATGTAACTGTAACTAAGGGGCCAGGGGTGTTTGTCATTGTCAACTCGGTCCGAGACCGAATCGAAGTCTGCAAAAATGGTGCAATATTCACCTTCTGTCAAGGGACTTCCGCGTACAAGATTGTTACCCAGTCACTTGTCCTTGGAAAAGTGAGGACCGTAGACAGAACGAATGACCCAACCGTTTGGGATTTGATAAATTTAATTCAAGGTTTTCGCAAAGTATTCATTATTGGCATTGTATTGTTTTTTTTTTTTTTATAATACGCAAGAAACGGATGATGCGTACTGTACACGTACATGTAGGAAGTACATGTACGTGTACGCTCGGGCTCAGGCTTCGTCTCCGTCTGACAAAACCTGAAAATCCAGTTTGTGGTTTGTTTCCGAATTTGAAGTTTGTTGACTTGATAGATACATGGTATTCACTAAGAAACTGGGGCCAAACGCTTGTTTCTAGATGTCTGTGATATTATAACGAGTAAGATAAATATGACCGAAGCCTAAGCCCGAGCCAAAGCCCTCATTTCGAAAACGCCCATTATGTAAATCATCAACAGCGCCATCAACGTCACCAGTTTCCAAGGTATGGGGGTCTCGTGAAGACATTATAAACTCTTAGTGACAACACGTTTGCAATTCGGTAATTTTTTTAAATCTAAAAATAGTCACAAAACCTTTCAAAATGCAACCTGTATCCGAACAAAGTGAACTCATTATGATACTTGTCAATTAAATCATGTCAATGAATGATTATGATTGTTAGGAATCGATTGCAATAGTAATAAATGATCAGAAATAATTTCAAAATTTAGTGGGCCTGACGTTTCGATCCTAGCAGGACCTTTCTCAAATTCTCATAAGAATAATTAAAGGGTTTCTGTAAATATCACAGTCAAGCTAATATTCTGCTGTCATCTAGGAATCTCAATTGTACAAACATTGTTTGCAAGCTTCTTTTTCTTAGAATGAGGGCGCTATTGCAAAGTCATGTCATGAACCCACAATTCAAAAACATAAAAAACATAAACTTTCAAGCGGCAAATAATCCCTGTTGATTAGGTTTGATGAAAAACTCCTTCATTCAAACTACGAGGCATACATTTTGGCAGTAAATCAATAGGTTTAGGGGTAGCTTTGCAGGAAAAAAACATACATTTTCAGAATTTTTTTTACACAACCAGGTGCATGATCCTGTGATGACATCACACATTTGCTTATAAATACTGAAATTACCATAAGAACTGAAAAGTTTGACAGTTTGATGGTTAGCAACATTGCAAAACAGTTCTGTAGCATGGATTTATCAAAGTGATAAAATGTTGTTATGTTATTGTTGATGGTTAACTATGATTTATTTACATAATGTGTAGGGGTTGGAATTTCTCTACTATTATTACTAGCAGATTATGTAGGGATCGAAACGGAGACTGTACAGTTTTTAGATTTCCATTGCCATTAAGTCAATAAACAGTCTTGACTATTTTTGTATCAAGTCACCCATACACGAACAACGAGCTAATTGGTTCCGTCAACAATTATTATTCATGGGCGTGTCTGCCTATGGCCCTTTGAAATGAATGCTCAGGCTTCGGTCATAAATTATTATTATTATTATTATTATTTTTTTACCTTACTCGTTATAATATCACAGGCATTTTAAAACAAGCGTTTGGCCCCAGTTTCTTGGTGAATAATCTGTACCTATTGTCGTGGGTGAACATACACCATCATTTGCTGATATACGCCCGGATTGGTTTATTCACAAAACTCAAGTGGAAACACCACCAAAAACAAACCCCCAAAACAAACTCCACACAAACAAAAACCCTGCACAGAGAAGTGGAAAAGTAAATAGTCTGTAAGTTGATAGAAAAGGTTTTAACAATAAAAATGCAAGATAAAATACTCGAATATCAGAGTGTAGAGTGTCGCGTCCTTAACCACCTCAAAATAAGCAATCTGACTATGAAGCCTCCAACCTGCTTTGCACTCCACAGATTAAATAGCCAGCCTCATGAGAACATCATAATTATATCCCTCCAAATGACAAGCAAAACGCCAACTTTGCCATCTCATTATCACTTATTTTAGTACATGCAGTAAAAACATTTCACCTCTAAATCTTGGAAGGAAATAAAATGTAGATTGGTTTAAATAAATCTAGACAAAAAATGCATTTGAGTTAACAAAATAAATCGATGGAAGCTTACCCAAAACCAACAGGAGAGCCAAGGTAGGTGTGTGCCGGTGAGTAGCACGATGGCAAATGCAACGAAACATTCCTCTTCCTAGTAATTTGTAGGCCTACCCCTCACTACCACAAGCGATCTCCATATCACTCCTCAGTGGCTACACCAGAATGTGCACAAGAGGGGAGCCACACCCAGGACTATTTTTTTGGTGCAAGACCACCACTTGGAAAGAGTAATACAACCTAATTAATTTTACAAAACATTATCATACAAATCAACAATACAAGGAGCCACAGCTAGAAAGCCCTGCATTGGCATCCCCGTCCCCAAGAATTCCACCCATAATTATGACTGTGCAGCACATTCCCTGTGGGTTGCAGTGGGCAAGAATGTCCTCACTCCCAGTACTCCCAGTACCAATGACAATGAAATGAGTCTCTATTAGTTGCCCACACCCACTCTACTCCACTCCACAAAGTTTTTAATACAATAACAAAACAGATGCAGGGAATGTAGACTTTAAATAAAAATCAAACAGTTTCGGCCCCGACACCATCAAGCCAACAAACCTTCAAATTCGTCACAGTAAACAAACCACAACCTGGAGTTTCAGGTTTTGACAGACGGAGACGAAGCCTGAGCCCGAGCCTAAGCCTTCATTTCGTAAAATGTAAACGCTTAACGGCTGTGGGCTATCTAGCACCACGGGGCATGCGTACAACGCGTCACACACGTCGCGAACGAGGTGACCACGCGGTTTTCGGCTAAGCACGGCGCGCGCTGGGAAGGCAACGTTGATCTCGGATTGTGACGTCACTTTGACGCGTGCTGACGTTTTAACCCCGGCAACGCGCTTCAACGACGCGCTCAACAGACAAGTTGTTAGGACAGTAGATTCAGACTAGTATTGTTCTAATATTGCGAAACAGTGAATACGTGCTTTTAATGACATCTTCAAAATCGAGAATTCTACACCAAGAAAAGTAAGTGTTTTTTTTTACTCATAATCATTATTTCATTTCAATGATGGTTACAGTAGGCCTATTGATACGTCTTTTCAATGTGACGGCGACATAGTTTTGTAAAGATATAAGAGAGAGTTTCTGCTATACATGTTTGTGATCGCGGGATCGGGACCAATAACATAGGGCTTATATCGTCTCTGTCCATTCAACTTTCTTTGCTCTTTGATTTGGAAGTATATCATTTGTGAGGCCGTCACTACGCGGCTGGATTGCTCAGGGTATTCAGACAACTGCCACGTTAAACCAAGATGACTCCAACTTATGTCCAGGTCGTCATGTGTATTTTTGTAAACCAAATTCTTTGAAGAGTTCCCTGGCCGGTTTGCGTTTCTTTGTTTGTCTGAGAGAACTGACTCGTTCAGTCACTGGACAAAGCTTCTCTTTGAGTTCGTGCTCAGCAAAGGGGCACTAACTAGTCCACGGCAATAAGCATTACATAGCGTGACTGGTATACTCCAGTGCTGAGCAGATTTGAGATTTTCGAGCCAGGCTACGTGCCGAACATAGACGATATTTTGAGAGAATCGCCCGTTACCATTTCGTTGAGAATGCATTCCTTTGACACGCACAGACGAAATGAAAGCGTGGTAATTCGGTACCACAAGAGAAACAGTTCATCTGAGACATCTCATTCTCCCGATGACGGCCAGAGCACACTGACCGGAACGTCGAGTTATCACTCAGGTTCTTCTCGGAACCACACCTCTTCCTCAAGAGACCTTATTTACATGGTGTCACCGCAAACCCTCCTATATCCGAGACTCTGTTTACCTTATCGATGGTATGGTTGGTTCGCAGTGCTGGCCGGACAAGTTAATATGCGTCCAGCCCTCGCTGAAGACAGAGACTTGACCTGGATGTGCCCTGGGGTCAAAGGTCAGCAGACTTTCATTTCCACTATTGGCAATAATTAAGACTGTGTGTCAATATCACAGGGTAGAAGTTGGCGGACAAGAACCTTGCGTAAATTCATGTGTAATTCAAAGTGCATTAATTCACTCGCCCATCCATTCAACCACCAACCCAGTCTCACTACTATTTTGGAAACATCGCCATCTTAAGGGCTGGACAGCTCAGGTGGAAGGAGCACTGGTGCGCAAAACCAGAGGTCTCAGATTAAAATCCCTGTCCAGTCCAAGTTTTGATTGCCAGTTTTTAAAAGTAAAAAAAAAACAAAAACAAAAAAACCCAGTAGATTCCCATAAATCAACGACATCCACAATTCGTTGTTCTTTCCCAGGGCACTCATCTGCTACCGTTACGGCGGTAAAGAGGCGATCTTCCATTCCAGAACCCTCAAAGGTTCTCCCCAATCGTCGCCTACCAATCATCGGACGTCCGTACCAAGAGCGAACTGGTAGGAAGCAGATACACTTGGAATTAAACATCACAATCCCTCTTGAAGACTGATACAGAGGCAGGCCAAGCGCCATGATTGCTAATCTTTGAGAAGCATTTTTGTTTTGTCTGATCAATTTGCCTGATTGTCAACGATTTGCGTTGCATTGTTCTGCTGAAGATGTAACATCTTTTGGGCAAATTTAAGAATAATTATAAGAATAACTTGACCGGGATTTTATTGTAAGGTTTTTGTGTTCTCCGAGCTGCTGTAGCCATGTTTACAGCAATTTGGTTGTTTGCATCTGAATGAAAGCTGGGGAATGTGATTCCTGGAGATATATTCCTGGCAGTTAATGGTTGAATTGCTTCTGACACGCAACCCTACCCTGTCAAAGATTAGTTGACTATTAGATAGTCAACTAATCTTTGGGAAGGCCACCATCTGGATAGCTCAGATGGTGGAACGAGAAACATGAGGTCTCGGGTTCAAATTCCAAGTTTTCTTTGACAATTTTCGATTTGGACAAAAAGAGCAGATATACTTTTTATCATCCGTGGCAAACGATGCAGTTGATGTCGATTATAATCGTCGATGGTTTCTTTCTTGCTTTTCCAGAAAGCAGCCGTGGAAGCGGCGCCGCTCGAAGAAAGGTGTTCGCCGATGCTTGGCCAGGGCAGATTCTGCCTAGCAAGCCCCGGATTCAATTCCAGTCCATCGGCACTGGAGGACGGGCAGCTAGTAAGCTCAGTCCCCCGAAGGATGCTGCAGACAAGGAGCTGACTCCGCAGCTACTCGCAAGACTCTCAGTGGAGGAGCTTGCAGATCTTACTCAGATCTCCCTGAACGATGGGCCTTCCCAGGCGGCCCGAGGCTGCGACAGGGCAGCCACCGGCGCGGGCCAGGACCGGAACGGGCCCGGGGTCGACGCCAGCGCCGCGAGGGACTCCCTGCCGGATGGAATCTCGAGGCTTGGCGAGTCGCGACGGGGCGCTGGTACCAGGCCAGGCGGTGCCCTGTCGCCTAGATGCCCGGAGGAGGAGGAGGAGGAGGAGGAGGAGGAGCAGAAGAAGGAGGAGAAGGAGAAGGAGGGGAAGGAGGGGAAAGATGAGGAGGAGAAGGAGGAGGAGGAGGAGGAGGAGGAGGAGGAGGAGGAGGAGGAGGAGGAGGAGGAGGAGGAGGAGGAGGAGGAGGAGGAGGAGGAGGAGAAGGAGAAGGAGGAGAAGGAGGAGAAGGAGAAGGGGGAGAAGGAGAAGGAGGAGAAGGAGGAGGAGGAGAAGGAGGAGGAGAAGGAGGAGGAGAAGGAGGAGGAGGAGGAGGAGGAGGAGGAGGAGGAGGAGGAGGAGGAGGAGGAGGAGAGTGACACCGGGGAGTTCCAGGCTAGCCCTGAGGTCAGCTTCATCCGGGCTGATCGGCCTCGCTTCCCGGCTCGATTGCCCCCGTTGCCGCTCAAGGCTCTGAAACCGACGGTCAAAGCTTCGGGGAAAGGCCCATTGGCAGCCTCCCGGCGTGAAGACCCGAAGCAGCGGAACGAGGAGGAGGTAAGCTGCGATGTCGCAACGCTTGGAGCTACCCGACCCGTCGAGCCTGAGAAACAGCCTGGCAGCCTCCCCAACCGAGCTGGCAGCATCTGCAACAACAATAATGCCAACACTGACCCCCAGGAGGAGGTAGAGGGGGAGGGAGGTGAGAAGGATGGGCCCGGGAACTCTCGTCAGGAATTCACAGGGACGGCAGCTGATCCACTACAACCCGGTACCCCCGAGCTTCCGGCCTGCGGTCTTGAGGCCATGCTGGATGCGATGCTCGACTTCGTCTCACGGGATGGTGCCAAGCGGTCTGGCGAAACCGCACCACCGGCCATGTCCGTCTCTGCCTCCGACACCAGGTCTGGCCTGAGCCAGCCGCCGCCGAACGCCGCGATGCTCGGTCTGCGGCGCCTGGTGCGCTCGCCAGGCAAGCCGCGAGGACCTCCCCCCGGTTTTGCAGCCAGTTTTGCTGACGGGCTGGGAGGCCAAGGCGAGCGAACTGTCCCCCCGCCCCCGGGCTTTGAGAAACCCGGCAGAGCGTCCACTAAAACGGCCAGCGGGAATGCTATCCACACCGACGGGGTAGGGGACTGGAAGGATGACAGACGGGAGAGGAACGAGGTGGAGGTCTCTGATGTCTGGGAGGATGACGACGATTGGTGCTATGAGGTCCCGTGGCCGTCCGACTGGAGACGAAGCAACCGCGATGCCTCTCACCTACCGGTGGAGCTCAGAGAACAACTTCGCATCGACCTGACTCGACTGGGCCACGACGGCACCTCTGCCAAGCCATCCTCTTCTCGTCCTCAACATGTCAGCGAAGCAAAGCCTCCGCGGGGTACGGCCAAGAGCAACGCCAACAACAACCGCTCATCGGCGACAGAGGAAAGCCCCATAGAGAAGAGAACGCCTTCAAAGGCAGACATGAGACGCCCTGAAGCTGCTCTCATCAACCCCCCACCGAGCGTCCTGAGGGAGGCGTCTTCACCGACTGGCGTCAGCTCCGATGTCACCTCGGACTTGGAGATAAGCAAGGATTCGGAATCAGCATCCAGCTGGGGCCTGGAGGTCAGCGAGCTCCTGCTGCTCCTCCTGACGTCGGAGTGGAGCGATGGAAGCACGTCCGGATTCCAGTCGGAGGAGCTCGGCTCTGTCGCTGCTTGGGAGAGTCTGGGGGCCGCGGGGTTCCGGCGACCTCCGCTGAGCGGCGGCAGCAAGCTGTCGCCGCCGACAGCCGACGGGCTGGGAGACATCGTCTCGCCGTTCTGCTTCACTCTCCCCGACGGCCAGGTTGATGTCTTGGATTGCCGCCCACTCGGTAATGATGACCTCTCCGATGACCTCCTCTCCGTGACGGAAAGAGACAATCTGGAAATATACCTCTCAGACGGAACGTGGAGTGAGAACGAGCTGGGATTACCGTGCGAGACTCCCATCTTGAGCGAAACCGCGAACCGTGGGAGTTGGACTGGCGATTTCAGGACCTTCACTCTTGACAAGTGTGACTCGGCGATGCTGATCTTATCGTCGAAGGGTTTTCCCGAGAAGGGAGAAGAGCAGGGCGGGGAATCCCCGGTTTCATCCACTGAATGCCAAGACCTTGGAAAGCCCCAAGAGAAATCGATCGTTCAGCCACGGTCAGCTAACTCCAAAACGTCCATGGAGGACCTACGGGAGGACCCGGTGACGGGGCTGGGTGAGATCCAACGAGGTGGCAGGAATGGCAGTGACATCTCCCCGGGATCCGGTCGGCGAGGCGTGGGAGGCCGAGGGGCAGACCGACCTGTCCCGGATCGTCGCGACCGCCTCGGGCAGCAAGCCCGAGGCTCACGGACGCAGGAGTCGGCGGGTCTGTTCGAGGAGAAGGAGAGCTTGGGAGACGGCCGCCGAGGCCGGAGTGAACCTCCGAGAAATCCTAGCATCGGAGCTTCTCAAGATAACATGGCGGTGGACAGCGCTCCATCCGAAGACACCCGTGAGGGTGAGTCGGACTCGAAGGAAGCTGAGCACAGCGGGAACGTGAAGGAGTACGGCCGCTTTTCAGGAGAGGAGCCGGGCGTAAAAATGAGACAATGCCGAAATGGCACCAAAGGTAACTCCCTGCTCGTGCCAGAGGCACCTATGACTGACCAATCGATGGGTGATCATGTAGACTCACAGGCAGCAGCACCGAGACAGATGCAGCGGGTGGAAGCACCTCGTGGACTAAATCAGTCAACCTTGAAGGCTGGAGAATCCGAGACGGGCCCGGAGAAACACCGCGCTGCTCGTATCGGCACAGCAGCGCGATATCGTGAGCCTCTGGGGAGCGGTGCCCGTGGTGGGGCGCCCTCCAGCGGTCCGATGAGAGAGCCCGAGAGCGGGGCGACGTTGGCGGCAGCAGACTGCGTTCGTCTTGGAGTCGAGGAGAGGATGCGACGGGGCGATCATCAGTTTGCACGAGCCATAGAGACGGAGAGGCAGGCCGATGGAGGGTCGGTGCTCCAGCTTGCGCCGCCATCAAGCACCTACAACAAGGTCCTCAACTGGATCCAAGCATCGGACTTTTCTCTCTCAGAAAATCCCTGAAATCTCTCTCTTTCTGTAGTTTTTATCGCACTCATAATAAGCGAAGAATGATTGATACCCGGGTTTTCCTGGTATTTGTTTCTACTTAAGGAGAAATTTTACAATTTGCCTTGAATGTTTATGAAGCCAATTGATCATGAAAGCGAAGAGTGATCATCGAATCGATATGATAAAGGAATTTAATAATTATTTTCATGAAATGCACCGATTCGATTGCGCAAATCGATATCTTTTCATGTTTTTAGACTGAAATACATTGCCAAAATAATAATGATTTCTAATGAAAAAAATATCTGACGGTGGACGTTTAACTGAACTTCCCCGAAGCTTACGTCTGGCGCAATTAATCTGATCGCTACCCCTTATTCCAATCAGATTATAGTGCATGGGTAAATTTGTTTAGATAAATGAATTGGTTAATCATTCACCGATGGCTTTGTGGGTAAACACAAAATCATAATTAACAAAATGTTGGGAAGAATATCAATCTCACGAGAAAGTAGGAAAACTGATAACTGTATAAGATTTATAAGGGGCAAATTATAGAAACACAAACACTCGTTCACTTGAAATTTCGTTTAAAAATGTTTTTCATTTTGTAATAAAAATATAATGAAATTATTATCACCTTGTGATCTTCGTCATTATTTTAGAGGTAATGTTCTTTAATAACTGTTAAATTGTGAAACCCGATCTTAGGATTGCAAAGCTGGACAGATTTTTTTTAGAAATAAATTGGGAGGTTTGGTTGTAATATCAGTCAGAAATAATTTCCAACATTTTCGTGTCACAAGCTTCCGGTTTAGAATTAGCATGGGATGTGCTGTTATCAAAGTTACACCACAGCATGACTGAAGAAAAGCTTCGAATAACGCAGTCTCACAACAAACGCGCATGCGCCTGGATAAGTCGGCTGATAGGAAACGCCTAAAATGTTTAAACAACGTTCGTTCCTAAAGACCGCTGATCAATTCATACCATGGCCGCCCTGAGTCATATATTCGTGTCATAAAAATTTAATGATTTGATAGGCGCAACAAAGCTGTGTGTATACAGTGTTTACGAATGCCTGCTGGGAATTAAGAGTCACTGAGACCTTGGGTAAACCAGATTAGGAATCATTTTGGACGCTGCGATCCTGACTGTTATATAACAGCTGTTGACGTTTCTGCTGAAGAGGCCATCGTTTATAAATTGCACAACCGGTCTTGACTCTGTTTCCCCTTTATGAATAGCGCGCCCATTTGATACCATCAGACATTTCCTCAACCATCAGACCAAGCCTTCGGAAAGGATATAAAGTACTGTCAAGATGAGCGAACAAGAAGTGCAGGTAAATACGATCATTTTTGTCAGGATGAAATTGAATCAAGCAGTCGCCTCCCACAGAATCCTTCTTCCAGGTGTTCACAATTCTCAGACGTAAAAGGGCATGACGTTTCGATCCTAGCAGGACCTTTTCCAAAGGCTAGTCGAGTCTGTAATTCTCAGAGTCATGAAGCGTAAGGTGGGACACAATCATTCTTAGCTTGGAATCAATTCACGGTGGCTGCGATACACTATAAAAATAATAGGACTCGACTTCAATTTATTGTGTTTTTTTATTTGAGGGCGCGAATCTAGTGCCTTGTGGAGACCTTGTCCAATAGGTTTAAATGGTCTTCACAGGGAAATTGTAAAGGTGTATACAAATTATATAGGTCTCCACAAGGTTTTCACGAAACTGATATTTGGAAAAAAAAATCAAAAACGGGAAATTTGTCATGGGTAAGAATTTCATGTCGCAAATTGAAGTGTTATATAAATTGTAAGAGACATACAGTCACAAGAACAAAGCAATGTCTCCACAAGGATATGATCTTCAAGCTATGATAGATATTCACAATCAACGAAGCAGTAACTGTGAATTTGGAAACCCAGATTAGAACAAATGACAAAGAAAACTTTGACTGGACTGGGATTTGATTCTGAGACCTCTGGTTTTGCATAACAGTGCTCTTACCATCTCAGCTATCCACCCCAATAAAGGGCGGCCTTCCTTAATAGTAAACTAGTCAACTATAGTCTTTGCCGGGGTGCCAGTCAGAAGCATTAATTTAACCATTAACTGTCGTATCTCCAGGGAACATACCCCCACTTCTAATTCTATTCAGATGCAAACAATTGTATGAAACTGGCTACGGTAGCTCGGGGATCACACAAAGTGGATGCAGCAAATAATTATGGTCAATATTATCTAATGCTAGAGACTGCGTCCAAGCTGGTTATGCTTGTTAAGTGATCCAAGATGGTGGCGTTGTGACGTCATCGGTAAATGTCTATTCCTTGAAAGTGTGCTTAAAGGGGAAATGATACACGCATAAAAATGGTTTCTGGTGATCTTTTAGCTGGAACAGCCCGCGGTCAGCGTGAATGGACAGCAGTGGATGTCCAAGCCCCAAGGCCAAACCCCAGGGGTACCCCATGGATTGGAGTATTTGACGCAGGTGGACCAGATACTGATCCATCAGCAGATCGAGCTGTTTGAGGCCATGACTGGCTTCGAAACCAAGAACCGCTATGCTATCAAGAACTCACTGGGACAACAGGTGTATTTCGCCTACGAGGGTAAGGGATCACAGCCATGTAATTCAAAAGCACCGCCATCACCATTGCCAACACCTGCACCACAATCAGTACAGCCACCACGCCCCTACCACCGCCATTATCACCCCACCACCACCAACAACACTACCACCACCAGTACCGCAAAGTACCGCCACCACCACAACAATAACAGCAGCATGCAACCATGGAAACCACACACAAACGACATTAATTCGCTCAAGTTGCCTGCGTGAAGCTTGTATACAGCGGCCCTGGTCGTTGAACGAATGCCTTGCAAGTAAGACGATGGGACTTATAAGAGGGGGGGGGGGGAGTAGGTTGAGATTTTGTACTACATTTACAATCATCAATCTCAAAAGTTAGAGGGCCTGACGTTTCGATCCTAGCAGGACCTTTCTCAAAGGCCTTTGCTTTGAGAAAGGTCCTGCTAGGATCGAAACGTCAGGCCCACTAACTTTTGAGATTTTATGTAGTGCAGGTCATTTTAGTCAGAGAGCAGTTTGCCACAGTTCTGGTATTAACTTCAATCAGTTACAGTTGAATGGTTGCGCCAGGGGCGTCCATTCTAGCGTTGAGACTGTAATCCAGGCAAGAACAGGACGGAGCAGGGGAAGGTGGAAAAGCAAAACCAAAATATCACCGAGCTTTTCTCTGTTTTTTTTTTAATCCCGTGGCCGGGTGTGCGCCAAGCTATAATGGTTTTGCTTTAAGAAAACACGAAGTTTGGTAACAATTGAAAAAGTTTCCAATAAAAAATGAGCCATCTCCATCCGACCGACTAACGGACTGGCAAGCTTTACCAAATATGTACATGTATAGGAGGGATTGCGGTGACGCCATGACTAAGGTCTATTAAAGACGAGGTATGGTTCTGAAAAGAACCTGAATGATAAGTCTATAGGAGGGTTTGCAGTAACAGCATAAGGTCTCTTAAAGAAGAGGTATGGTTCTGAAAAGAACCTGAGTGGTAACTCTATAGGGGGGTTTGCAGTAACACCATAAAGTCTCTTAAAGAAGAGGTATGGTTCTGAAAAGAACCTGAGTGATAACTCTATAGGAGGGTTTGCGGTGACACCATGACTAAGGTCTCTTAAAGACGAGGTATGGTTCTGAAAAGAACCTGAATGATAAGTCTATAGGAGGGTTTGCAGTAACACCATAAGGTCTCTTAAAGAAGAGGTATGGTTCTGAAAAGAACATGAGTAATAACTCTATAGGAGGGTTTGCAGTAACACCACAAGGCCTCTTAAAGAAGAGGTATGGTTCTGAAAAGAACCTGAGTGATAACTCTATAGGAGGGTTTGCAATAACACCATAAGGTCTCTTAAAGAAGAGGTATGGTTCTGAAAAGAACCTGAGTGATAACTCTATAGGAGGGTTTGCAATAACGCCATAAGGTCTCTTAAAGAAGAGGTATGGTTCTGAAAAGAGCCTGAGTGATAACTCTATAGGAGGGTTTGCGGTGACACCATGACTAAGGTCTCTTAAAGACGAGGTATGGTTCTGAAAAGAACCTGAGTGGTAACTCTATAGTAGGGTTTGCAGTAACACCACGAGGCCTCTTAAAGAAGAGGTATGGTTCTGAAAAGAACCTGAGTGATAACTCTATAGGAGGGTTTGCAATAACACCATAAGGTCTCTTAAAGAAGAGGTATGGTTCTGAAAAGAACCTGAGTGATAACTCTATAGGAGGGTTTACAATAACACCATAAGGTCTCTTAAAGAAGAGGTATGGTTCTGAAAAGAGCCTGAGTGATAACTCTATAGGATGGTTTGCGGTGACATCATGACTAAGGTCTCTTAAAGACTATGTATGGTTCTGAAAAGAACCTGAGTGGTAACTCTATAGGAGGGTTTGCAGTAACACCACGAGGCCTCTTAAAGAAGAGGTATGGTTCTGAAAAGAACCTAAGTGATAACTCTATAGAAGGGGTTTGCGGTGACACCATAAGGTATATTAAAGAAGAGTTATGGTTCAGAGAAGAACCTGAGTGAGTGATGTATATGATTCTTTATAACTCTATACAGTATTGGTTCGTAAGAAATGTTGCAGGACACGAGAATTGTAAGAGTAGATCTAACAGTGTTTTGTTGTTTCCGTGTTCGATACAGAATCGGATCTTTGTCACCGAATCTGCTGCGCCCAATTGCGTGGTTTCACCATGCATATCGTGGACAACAACTCGCAGGTAAGGCAAGCACCGTCAAATCTCAAACTTTGGCGATCTATATGCTTCCCAGGATTAGTGTGTCTACCAAACTTTGTTTGACTAAAATGGCCAGAATGCAAAGCTGAAGAGAAGAATGATAGTGGTAGGCAGTTCGATCCTCGCAGGTGTTTCACACTAACGCACGTTAGTCGGGTTCCCCGTGGCATTAAGGTACCCCGACGTCGCTTCTAATAAGCGTTGTCCGTCTATGGCCCTTTTTCGCAAACCCGGCTTAGGCTTCGGCTCCAGCTTCGTCTCACCAAAAGCTGAACACACAGGTTGGAGTTCTTTGATGAAGTTGAAGCTTTGGATTCTTTTTCGAAACGTGTACAATAGTACAGTATTACATTCAGAAACAAAGCAAAGGTATGGAACCTTGCCCTTTCAAATGCACGAAAAAGGAAAGACAAAGCCGGAGCCTAAGCCGAAGCCATATTTTCGTGTCATTGGCTTCACCCCGTTGTGTTTAGTTATGGTCGATGTGCCAGCTGCCCTCATCGTCTAACTGTGTCCACGTTGCAGGAAGTGATTCGCTTGGTGCGTCCGTTCAAGTGCTGCGCTGGCTGTTGCTGGTGCGCAGACGCAAACTGCTGCGCCATGGAGATACAGGTCGAGTCCCCGCCTGGACAAGTCATTGCAACGGTGAAACAAGTGTGAGTCGCACCCGGTGCCCAGACTAAAGTATAAGCCGGGACAGAGCCGCCGTTGAGCTCTGACCTTCCCTACCAAACAGGGGGACCCCCATGTGTCTGGACAATGGGGAACGCCATTTTTGAAAATGGAAATACAACGATTTTTAAATACTGCAAACTTGGAAGGCCTTATCAGTCACGTTATTAGTGAGGAGAGGCGATTGGACATAATATATTAGTGTTCACGATCGATGTTTCACGTTCTTTCGCGTGTTTGGGGTTTTCCCAGCTGTCGTGTATGACAACTTTTTCTTGGATTTAATCCATGAAGTCTGACCCCTGGCCCCTAGGTTCCCTCTTGGTAGGGAAGGGGTCAAAGGCGGGAAGATCAAAGGGAAAGACAAGCAGTATAGGGAGGGATACAACAGGGAGATCAGGAAGGGCCCTCAAAGGGACAGGAGAACAAAATGGATTCCAAGTCAATCTCTATCCCAGAAAAGGCCATGCAGGGATGGACATTTCAGATCATCCAACTCTTTGTCAAAATAAGTCAAACACGTTTCGACAGACAGACAGACCATGGACAGACAGACAGACAGACAGACCATGGACAGACCATGGACAGACAGACAGACATACCATGGACAGACAGACAGACAGACCATGGGCAGACAGACAGAAAGACCATGGACATACAGACAGACAGACAGACCATGGACAGACAGACAGACAGACCATGGACAGACAGACAGACAGACAGACCATGGACAGACAGGCAGACAGACAGACCATGGACAGACAGGCAGACAGACAGACAGACAGACATGGACAGACAAACAGACAGACCATGGACATACAGACAGACAGACAGACCATGGACATACAGACAGACAGACAGACCATGGACAGACATACAGACCATGGACAGACAGACAGACAGACAGACAGACCATGGACAGACATGCAGACAGACATGCAGACAGACAGACAGACAGACAGACAGACCATGGACAAACCATGATGGTTCTCATCTTGGATGCTTCTCCAATAACGCTGTTTTTTGGACTGCAGGGGGAGTAAGTGGAAACCCATATACAAGATCCTGGACGCTAACAACGACATCATTCTTCACATTGGCGGCCCGTGCTGTCCCTGCCAAACAATCTGCTGTACCGGTGATGTCAACTTTCAGGTGAGCAACTGATCAGAGTGAGGTCCGAGTGAGCTCCGAGTAGGTCCGAGTGAGGTCCGAGTGAGGTCCGGGTGAGGTCCGAGTGAGGTCCGAGTGAGGTCCGGGTGAGGTCAGAGTGAGGTCCGAGTGAGGTCAGAGTGTGGTCAGAGTGAGGTCCGAGTGAGGTCAGAGTGTGGTCAGAGTGAGGTCCGAGTGAGGTCCGAGTGAGGTCCGGGTGAGGTCAGAGTGAGGTCCGAGTAAGGTCCGAGTGAGGTCCGAGTGAAGTCAGAGTGAGGTCCGAGTGAGGTCCGAGTGAGGTCAGAAAGAGGTCAGAGTGAGGTCAGAGTGAGGTCAGAGTGAGGTCCGGGTGAGGTCCGAGTAGGTCCGGGTGAGGTCCGGGTGAGGTCCGAGTGAGGTCCGAGTGAGGTCCGAGTGAGATCAGAGTGAAGTCAGAGTGAGGTCCGAGTAGGTCCGAGTGAGGTCCGAGTGAGGTCCGGGTGAGGTCCGAGTGAGGTCCGAGTGAGGTCCGAGTGAGGTCCGGGTGAGGTCCGAGTGAGGTCCGAGTGAGGTCCGAGTGAGGTCAGAGTGAAGTCAGAGTGAGGTCCGAGTGAGGTCCGAGTGAGGACAGAGTGAGGACAGGGTGAGGTCATTATGCAACCACAGTGCCAAAGGTAACGACACCGACAATGTCGATTGGAATGGCAAAGACAATGCCAATGTTCATTACAATGGCAATGATAATGTCAATGATGGAGTCGGTTACAACGACAATGGTAATAACAATGACAAGGTTGATGTAAACGGCAATGACATGGATATAATTATACCAACGACAATGATACTGGCATTAGCAATGACAGTCATAGGGACAAAGGCAACCACAACGAAACTGTCAAAGGTAATAGCACTGAATCGATATACACGCATAACTTGTTTCTACTGTAATGTTCCTGATTTTTTGATAACTACTCGAACAAATTAATGTAATGTTCAGTTTCAGTTTAGATTTAAATGGAGAAACATGCAAAGGCTCGATCCACTATTATTGCAATAATAGGATTGTGTTTGTAGTAACAAAGAATCTTGGTAGTTACGAAATGGTGTGGGTATGTCTTTGAGATAATTATAGATATAGTTTTCTTGATTCGATGATGTAACTTCGGATTTGGCCTGTTTAATAATCATACCAGCGCTCTACCACCTGGGGCATCCGTTCCTTAGAATAATGTAAAGCAATTCTGAAATAGTCAGCTATCTTTGCTGGGGTGGTAGCGCATTTTAGAAGCATTTAACCATTACCCCCCCCCCTCTCTCTCTCTCTCTCTCTCTCTCTCTCTCTCTCTCTATTCCCCTCTCTTACCCTCTCCCTCTCTCTGTCTTCGTTTTTCAAGATTAAAGGGACCGATAAGGTGACCGAGGTGGGACGAATCGTCAAGCAGTGGGGCGGCTTCGTGAAAGAAGCTTTCACCAAGGCGGATAACTTCTCCTGCCATTGTGAGTCAAACTCCAAGTACCGGAGCACTATATACAGGAAGTTTTTGCAAAGGCCCTTCACAAATTCTCAAATCGCGGGCGGTCGTCTTTCTCCCGAGTAAACAGAAATGTGGCGAGAACGACATAATGTTCAGACCAGAAGGCAAAGATGTTGAGACACAGAGTAACTATATGGGGTTTGGAAATAAAAGTTTTGTTTTCTGGGAAATAAAAGAAAGGGCAGTTGACAAGTTGTAAACAAATTCGGCACAAGTTTAGCAACTGAGCTAAATGTCTTTCATGGGGGTATTCACAGTAATCCACTACCTTTGCAGGGGTTTGGTTACTACATAGAAGCATTTAACTATCAAATGAAGATGCACATCTCCAGGGATCACACCCTCATTTCCAGTCAGATGCTTATTATACTTGCAAATCCGGTTACTCTATACAGAGCGGGGGTCGCGCAAAGTGGATGCACCCTTTTTTAGACAATGTTTTCTGGTTGAAAACAGGACGCCTGATTAGAAATTCAAACTCCCTAATACCCTTCGTCTTTGAAGTGGAGGTAACTTTTCATCAGTATGCTAATGGAGGCTTATTTGTGCTCAAGCTACAAGAGTATATCGGCTTAATACGATGTAGTGGCCTTAATTTCAATATCTTTAAAAAGTTTAAAATACCGTTTTCATTACGGAAAATGATTACTTTGATATAATTATTTCCGTCAATTCCGTAGTTCCCATGGATATGGACGTCAAAATTAAAGCGTCCCTTATTGCAGCGACTGTTCTCATGGTAAGTATTGCTTGCCCGTAACTATTTTGTTTTTGTTCATCAAAAGCTATCAAGATTTTTTTTCTTCAAATGTCTTAGGTTTTGATCCTAGCAGAAACTGCCTGTAACCCCTTTGAGAATGGTCGGCCTGCATTAATGTTTGGATGGATGGCTGCATGGCTGCATGGATGGATTGGGTGGATGGGAGTATGCATGTTTAGGGTTTTTGTGGGTTACAAAATAAAAAAAACACTTACCCTAAATATTCCTGTCAAGGAGCTGCAGGTTGCTGGTAGCTGTGGTCTTCTTGCTTTTAATTAATTATGTATTACAGCATAGGTAGTTATTATTATGCTATTACTAGGTCATTAAGTATACATTACTGGTAACTAAGATGGTCATCCACGGGGGTGATCGCCGTGTAGGAGTGAACACTGCCAAATCGGTTCCTATCCCCGCTTTTGACCAACTGCTAGAAACTATACTAAAATTAATGATAGCAGGACCAAGGTGCTATGGTGTTGCCTCCACGAGGTGTGGCTGAAGACTGAACTAAATGCACCGAGGAAAGGCATTGGCTTTTTCTCCTCAAAAGGCCTAATAAAAGAATGGCTATTGTGCCTCTAACTGGGCTTAACAAAGAAAGGATTAAATAACTCCCTAGCCAGGGTGGAGTCCAAACTATTTACAATAGGGCATATACGTGCTTTAAACTAGCTACAATGCAGGGAGTGGGTATGTGCATCCTCGCTATCACACACCTGGATTCTAACTGACCCAAGGAATGTGCAGGATATCACTACACATGCATGGATGTATGGATGGATGTGATAAGCGCGGATGGACGAATATGAATGATTAAATGTTGATACAGTTATATGCAAAAATGTTGCAAACTGCTTACTGACTAAAATGACCTCAAAGTGAATATTATACATTAGGAGGGCATGACGTTTCGATCCTGGCAGGACCTTTCTCAAAGGCAGAATGCCTTTGAGAAAGGTCCTGCCAGGATCGAAACGTCATGCCCTCCTATAATCTATGATGATGTTAATACCAATGAAAATAAAAAACCGTTGTTCTCTTTCAGGAATTGATGCTCTTTGAGAAGAACAATTAAGTTGACGGTCACCAACGACACCAATCATCATTTCGTCATGTTAAGATAATTATGCTTTGAACAATTGCTAATAACTGTATACAACGAAGGGCATGAAGGATCAGCGATGCTCTTGTAAGACGCCATGCTGAAACAGTTTTTTGATAAGATAGCCATAACATCCACTATATACACTTCCTGGATTTTTTTTTATCAAACTGTGGGATTACGAACCGATCTTCATGTTTAGGTTGATTAGACATCTTACGCTTAACTTAATGGAAAGAAAATAGTAATATTATATAAGTGATATAATCCAAAACTGCTTACTGAATAAAATGACCAAAATGCAAATCTCAAAACTTAGTGGGCCTGACATTTCGATCCTAGCAGGACCTTTCTCAAAGGCAGACTGTGAACTTTTTAACAAATCAAAAAAAAAAAAATAACAAAGAAAACTTTGACTAGACCGGAGCTTGAACCCGAGACCTCTGATATTGCGTACCGGCGCTCTTACCATCTGAGCTATCCAACCCTTAGATGGTGGCCTTCCCTAATAGTCAACTAGTCTTTGGCACACCAGTGCTCTCCCATCTGAGCTATCCAGCCCTTAGATGGTGGCCTTCCCTAATAGTCAACTAGTCTTTGGCACACCAGCGCTCTTACCATCTGAGCTATCCAGCCCTTAGATGGTGGCCTTCCCTAATAGTCAACTAGTCTTTGGCACACCAGCGCTCTTACCATCTGAGCTATCCAACCCTTAGATTCGATTGCTTCATCTTTAGCGGGTGGGGCCACCAGTCAGAAGCATTTAACCATTAACTGCCGTATATCTCCAGTGCCAATCTCACAGGCCTACATGTAATGGACAATAAATCACTTTCTAAAACAAAATTTGCTTGGTGCGTGACCTTTTGTATCTATCTCCTACTACGTGTCCATGTGTAAGGTCATATGAAAGCGTTTGTATCCGATTCTACTCATCTTCTTTCTGGGAGTATATCGCATAGAATAAGGGTAGATAGACGCACGTCACGGTGACGTAGCCGTTCACGATGAGGACGAGGCTGACGGAGACGGTGAGAGCAATGGCCGTCTCTCCTGTCAGGTAGACAGGCAAGGCTGCCACGCTCAGGACCACGGTGGTGTAGACACTAGCTGCGTAGAACTTAGCCTCGCTGTAGTTACCGGGCACGTTACGCGCCTTGTACGCGTACAGGCAACACGCCAGAACGATGAGGGCGTTGTAGGCCATGGTCACCAAAAAGCCAGTGCCGAACTGACAGAAGATCTCCAGGGTTCGTGGCTGGTTCTCAGGCGGCGTGGGGAACAGGTGTCTAATGGAGGTCCACGTGCCTGGGACAGCTATCCCCGTGATGGCAATCAGGAGCACCTGCCAATCAATTATTGAAAGAAGAAGCTCGTGTGAGGTCTTCGATGAAAACCATTGCTATTGGATAAAACAAATTGAGATTTGAAGGTTTGCATGGTGAGAATATTAGTATAAAAATTAATAGGTTTGCGGAGACATCATGGTGTCTCCGCAAACCTATTTATACTGATAAAACAAATTGATTAAGAAGAAATCAAAGCCTGTAAACACGTAACGAGATCCTCTTTCCGAGCCAAATCGACGCCCTTAAGTTTAACTCCTTTGATGTGAAGAAATTAAAGGATACAGAACAGCCAGCAACCAATAACTACATCAGTACTCATCTCTGCCAAAATGGCCTGATTTGTTGTCTCAGTTACAGATAGGCCTATAAATATTCACGCCACTAAAAAGTCTTTGTCCTGCCCTCCATTGTGTTATAACGTAGTCTTGAGTGTAGGTGGGATTCGGACCCGCGACACTTCTGAACAACATCGGCTAGGTCCATCCAACTGCTAAAATGAAGTCAGGTTAAGGCAACTACACATTCAGTACCTAACGTTATCGTGAGCGCAATCTCACCTGAATGAGAATCAGCAGAGATGCGATTTTCAGCTGCGCCCGTGGGCCCGTGTACTCGAAGGTCCTGTAGAGGTCAAAGCACTTCATCAGAAGCGGGCTGACGATCAGAGTCACGGACCCAGAGCACATGCTCTGAGCCGCGGCGCAGACAACAGCCGTCGGATAGCCGAGCAGCGGGAATACTGCCGCGAAGGCCAGGACCAGTCCGACGATGTTGACGGAGCTGAGCTCGCGACTGGTGGCCTTGATCAGCCGATGGCCACGGTGTTTGGCCAGCCCGATGGCCGTCAGGCCGCAGAGCAGGATCCCTAGAGACGACAGCGAGGCCAGGACGGCGGTCAGCGAGGGTCCACCGCCAAGGTGCCCGGGCACGAGCCTCACGCACGCGGTGCGGTTAATAGCGTCCGGCCACTCGATCTGTCTGCATTTGACGCAGAAGATCCCGTCCACGACCTCGTCCGGGTTGCAGGCTCGACAGCCCCAGCAGCACGGCTTGTGGCTCACCTTCTCGGGGCTCCACCCACCGGGGCCTGACGGGCTGAGCTCCCGGCACATTGTCCGGCTGGCGTCCGGCCATTGCATCTGGCCGCATCCGGAGCACCCAGACCCGCCGGCGATCTCGTCCGACTCGCACTGGATACAGCTCCAACAGCACAGTCATTGATGGGATCTTTCTCGAGGACGTGGCCGGGCGAGCACACCTCCCGTTACTCTGCTGCCCGGCACCGCTTCGCCATCGGATCAAGGCCTCGTCCAGAACGAGACGCTCCGCTCTCGCGCCGTCAGACCGCCAAGACCCCACTTGCATCAGATCATAAACCCCGCCAGTCTCTTGCATGTTGCTGATATTGAGATGACCCGGGACGGATTTATCGTTGAAATCAAAACGCCCTCCGGTTCTTGCAAAGGAGACGTTCTCGAGGTTCTTCAGGATGTCACCGTCGCCGGAAAGACGGAGACAACGTGAGAGGGATTCGCTGCAGTTCCGATCTCGGATCGTTTTGTGGAGAGCGTGAGCCAGGGCCATGACTGCGTCCATCGTCGGGGCCAGAGTCGGTATGGATGTGCTGAACCCCTCCCTGCTGGAGTTGAGACATCTATCCGGACCGCCGCAGAACTCGTCGTACCAAGGGTTGTCGGTGGAGGCGCTGGTCAGGCTGCGGAAGTGCCGCTCAAATTGGAGCAGCTCAGGTTTGTGGTAGTCGATGAAGATGCTGCCCTGGGCAAGACCGTCTTGTAGGGTGGTGTCGTCCACCAGTGGCTCGCTCACCAGCCAGGTCATGTTCAGCGGGGGGTCGGCTCTCTCAGTCGCCTTGAAGACGGCGTTGGCAATCTCCACAGAGGAAGCTAGCAGCACGGCCACTCGAACCTGCGGGTGATCATGGAGCATCCTCACCATCCTTCCTATCCCGGTATCAAGAGCGTCTTCGTCGATGAACATCTTCAAATGGACGCAGCTACCGTCTCGTCCCTCTGCCTTGCTCTCCACTCCCTGCTGGAGATCCCACACGTCGGGCTCGCTGGTGAATACCACCACCACGTGGTCCCAGTGGAAGTGGTCCAAGACGTCCACGATGGTCCTGGCTTTGTGGGTGTTCGAAGCCAGTGTGCTGAAATAGTGAGGATATCCGTGGTGGAGCTGGTGTCCGACCGCTCCGTAGGATACGAGTGGCCTTTGGTAGAGCCCCATCAACCTGGCTACTGCATCGGTGGAGGAGGTCTGACCAGTGCCTACGATCCCCAACAGATGCATGCCCCTGTTGGCATCTAAGACGCCGGGAATCTTGCAGGACTCTCCCTCCTGCTGGGCCTGTGCCCCCATGACGAGGGCCAGGGCGCCCCACATGGCGTAGCCGTCTCTTGAGCAGTCGTCGTGGATCTCAAAGCCCAGCGTGACATCGGGCAGGATGTCGCGATCGTCGTTGATGGCCCTGACAGCGAAGACCATGGCCTCCACGACCTGCAAGGCACTGACGGGCAGAAGACCCCCACATCCCTCATCTGGCCCCGCCCCTTCCCGGTCATCGTGTAAGGAAAACACCCCTCCGATGTACACATCACCGGAGCTGCTGTACACCTTGCACACTTCTCTCGGTAAATGCCCTTCGGTGTACATCTGTACGCCCACAGCAAGTAGCAGAATGGATCTCACATGAGCACCCGCCATGTCTTGTCTTCTCTCCAATCTTCCCCAGACCACACGACCAGTTCAAATGACTGGAATCCGACTGGAACTCTTTGATAAAAACCGTCAGATTTATGCGATGCAGCTTTCATCTTATTAAAGAAAACAAGACACTGCATACGATATCTAAGCAAAACCTTCAAGCGCCAAGGATATGATTTTGTTTTGCCCAAATTAATGGGGCAGTCTATTTCCTTCTATCGATTGAAAAAGGGAGCATTTTGGAAAAGGAAATGAATTCCGTGCAGACTTATGGGTCGAGTAGGACAAGCATTGATTGAATTAGGAAGCCTTATTGCCACACATTCTGTTCAGCAATATCACAAATTAGAATTATTGGAGGAATGCATGGATGAATCTGAGGCTATTTAATTCGCACGACAGAAACCTAAATAGATTCACAGATAAATATACAATATACTTCATGGCTTTTGTACCAGGAATGTATTATCTTCAGGCTACAAATTAAATACCTACGAAGAATTATGATTATACATGTATACGACCAGTCATTTCATAAAAGCTACTTGCAGACACTGCATGGGTAAAGATTTACAGTTGACCGACATGACCAGTGAGAGATGGAAAGGGCGGACTGGTTTTAGATCGAGTGTAAACGTCAGAGGAGGCCATCAGTCCACGCAGTCCGGAAATAATAACAAGGTTTGTTCGTTGAGGCAGATATCGGCGGCCTTGATGTGGGTAGGAAATAACTCCAGTAATTTCAATTCCAACCAAGCATGAGCGTACGATGTTGGGATGCTAAACGTCTGCGCGCGAACCTTTTAGTGGGAGTAGTTTGGGCGAGGTCTTTGTCTATTGCACACGGGTGCTCAATTTACGGAACGGTGAACAAAACGCATTGGAATGAGTGAAAGCATGCATGGCGTTTTATTTGTCCCCAATTGTTTTGGGGAGGGGAGGGGAGGGGTGGGGGGGAGGGGAGGGGAGGGGAGGGGAGGGGAGAGGAGGGGAGAGGAGAGGAGGGGAGGGGAGAAGAGAGGAGAGGAGAGGAGAGGAGAGGAGAAGAGAGGAGAGGAGAGGAGAGGGGGGGAGGAGAGGAGATAGCAGGGCAGGGCAGGGCAGGGCAGGAGAGGAGAGGAGAGGAGAGGGGAGAAGAAGAGAGGAGAGGAGAGGACAGGGCAGAGCAGGGGAGAAGAGGAGAGGAGAGAAGAGGGCAGGAGAGGAGAGGAGAGGAGAGGAGAGGAGAGGAGAGGAGAGGAGAGGAGAGGAGAGGAGAGGAGAGGAGAGGAGAGGAGAGGAGAGGAGAGGGCAGGGCAGGGCAGGGGAGAAGAGAAGAGGAGAGAAGAGGGGGGGAGGAGAGGAGATAGCAGGGCAGGGCAGGGCAGGGCAGGAGAGGAGAGGAGAGGAGAAGGGAGAAGAAGAGAGGAGAGGAGAGGACAGGGCAGAGCAGGGGAGAAGAGGAGAGGAGAGAAGAGGGCAGGAGAGGAGAGGAGAGGAGAGGAGAGGAGAGGAGAGGAGAGGAGAGGAGAGGAGAGGAGAGGAGAGGAGAGGAGAGGAGAGGAGAGGAGAGGAGAGGAGAGGAGAGGAGAGGAGAGGAGAGGAGAGGAGAGGAGAGGAGAGGAGAGGAGAGGAGAGGAGAGGGCAGGGCAGGGCAGGGCAGGGCAGGGCAGGGCAGGAGAGGAGAGGAGAGGAGAGGGGAGAAGAAGAGAGAAGAGGACAGGAGAGGACAGGGCAGGGCAGGGGAGAAGAGGAGAGGAGAGAAGAGGGCAGGAGAGGAGAGGAGTGGAGAGGGCAGGGCAGGGCAGGGGAGAAGAGGAGAGGAGAGAAGAGGGCAGGAGAGGAGAGGAGAGGAGAGGGCAGGGCAGGGCAGGGGAGAAGAGGAGAGGAGAGAAGAGGGCAGGAGAGGAGAGGAGAGGAGAGGGCAGGGCAGGGCAGGGGAGAAGAGGAGAGGAGAGAAGAGGGGAGGAGTGGAGAGGAGAGGACAGGAGAGGGCAGGGCAGGGCAGGGCAGGAGAGAAGAGTGGAGGAGAGGAGAGGGCAGGGAAGGGGAGGAGAGGGGACGGGACTGGAGGAGAAGAGAAGAGAGATAGCTTTATTGACTCTGGCAACAAGAGTCAGATTCTGAATGTCACCGCGGCCATTGATGAAGTGAAAAGCATTTGACTGGCCCACAATCTCATCTACACGTGATTTCTTCCGAGCCTCCTCCGCCGTGTTGTTGGTCAATCATGACGGAGGTCGATGTGTCTGTGATATAGTCTTACCACTCGGGGAATCGAAGTCCTTGGTGGGACTGACGTTGGGGGCGCTATTAATACCAGCGTCTGCCCATTGTAAATAAGACAATTATGTTGGCAGTGAGTGACCCTTAAAGGCCCTATACTACATTGGTAAAGGTCAAAAGATTGCCACAGTTTGTGTGTTAAACCATTAAACATCCCCAAAAAGCAATCCTACGAAGGTTTAAGCTCAAATGGTGATCCGAGAAAGTAGAAAAAGTAAAAAACAGTCACGGTTTTTGCACCATTCTATAGTGTAAGAAATAGTTTATTACTTGCGAGTAATAAACTATTTGTCGATGTTTGAGTGAAGATTTCTAGAGAAGTACGGCATCCCAGACCGTAAGATTTCAACTTGAGGATTATATCATAACCATCTACAAACTGTGTAAATTAGAAGGAAATCTATGGACATCGTTGGTTTCCGATCTTCCCAATGTTGTATTGGGCCTTTAAGTTTCTGTTGTGACCAGTTGTAATATGACGACCCCGGTGGAGGTCCCGATTTGGCCGGTAACAGAGGCGCGTTGCTGACGAAGGTTCCTTGTGTAGGGAAGTGTTCGACGGTTCAAGGGACTCGTCTCAGTCCGTTGTGTGGTCTATCTTTCTTATTCCTAGTGCCTTGATTCACGTCCCACATTGATTGGAACGAAGAACAGGTGCCTGTAATAATTGGTGTTTCTACATCCAAGGGGTTGTCTCCAAGTCCCCACGTCCGAGTACTTGCCGGCGGACCCCTACAGCACACCCCTCCGTGTTACCACACCGTTATGAAATCTGCCTCCTTTTCCTGGAGCAGAGACAGGCCGGTATCTCGGTATTGTAACCAAACAATAATCTCAATTCAATGAGGGTTTGGCCCGCTCGACTGTATAATAGCACTGAGTATTCAGTGCTATGCTCGATGCCTGATGAACACAAATCAGGCAGCTCGACCGCGACTCCTGCCCTACATCTTAACGGGTTCGAATCCCGCCCTAGCTGCCTGCATTGTTTTCATCAGACATTGGGCAAAGCACTGAGCACTCGGTGTTATATAACGAAGAGCAGGGCTAACCCTCATTGAATTACATTGTCCTTGACGCAAGTATTATGCTATATTCTATAAATAATCTTACTATGAGAGATGGCATCTCAGTCAATGAATAATTCATTAAAAAAAAACCAGGATCTATGATAGTTCTATGCTGCTTAAAGTCCCTACATAACATTGAACATTGGTCGAGGTCAAAGAATAGCATCCATACGTTGTCTGATCCAACATATGCATGAAATAGCACAACTGTGAAAATTGTAGCTCAATCCGCCAACCGAGTCTCGAGAAAATCGTGAAAACCGCTTCATTTGTTTCGCGGAAATGCAGCATTCAACGCCGTACTGTTCCGAAAAAATAATAGTTAAGATCTCGGTGAGACGTAAACGATTTCTTTTACTCATTTCTCCCAAAATACACAATTTTAGGCAGAAATATATCAGTGCGAGGTTTCTACTATAACCATCTTCAAACTGTATAGGTTTCATGTAAATCTGTGAGCATTTCTGTTCTTCGATCTTACCAATGTTGTGTAGGGGCTTAAGAAAAGAAAAAAAAGAGCGCGCTAGGAGTTGCTTCGGCGTGGTGATTGGAGATGGTAGCATCGCGAAATCGGTGACTGCAGTGCGTCGGGACGTGTGGCGTGGTGGGTTGCGTTCGGCGTGGCTCAGACGGCGAGTGAGCTGCATGAGTGAAGGATGGCCGTGAATTTGTGCGGATGGGTCGTACTTCTTGTCATGGTTGCCGGCCACGTGTGGGCTGCCTATGTACCGCCTGAGGTGTGCAAGGTGTACAACAGCTCCGGTGATGTGTACATCGGAGGGGTGTTTTCCTTACACGATGACCGGGAAGGGGCGGGGGCAGATGAGGGATGTGGGGGTCTTCTGCCCGTCAGTGCCTTGCAGGTCGTGGAGGCCATGGTCTTCGCTGTCAGGGCCATCAACGACGACCGCGACATCCTGCCCGATGTCACGCTGGGCTTTGAGATCCACGACGACTGCTCAAGGGACGAGTACGCGGCCTGGGGGTCGCTGGCCCTCACCATGGGGACGAGGGCGATTCCGCACGGAGACAGCTGCGAAATACCAGGCACCACCTCTGGGAAGGAGGACAGGTTCGTTGCGGGGATCGTGGGTACGGGTGAGACCTCGTCCAGCCGGGTCCTGGCCAGTACGGTCGGCCTGTTCGAGCGTCCGTTGATTTCCTACGGAGCGACCGGGCATGACATGGCCCAGGAGGCCATTCCGTACTTCTTCAGGACAATCCTATCCGACGGGCATAAGACTGAGGCCATCATGGACGTCCTGGATTACTTTGGCTGGCAGTACGCCGGCTTGATCTACGCCAACGATCCCAGCTCGCTGAAACTGATGACGCTGCTCTGGACAGAAGCGGAGGTGCGCGATATTTGCCTGGAGCACGTGCAAGCTGTGGTCAGTCCGGTCCCCACTGAAGGCGAGTTGGCAGAGATGGTGGGAGTCTTGAGGAGCCATCCTCACGCCAGGGTGGCTGTGTTGGTGGCGTCGTCAGCCGTGACCGCTAACGCCGTCTTCAAGGCGACCGAGAGAGCCGACCCCCCGCTGAACATGACCTGGCTGGTGAGCGAGCCACTGGTGGACGACACCACCCTACAAGACGGTCTAGCCCAGGGCAGCATCTTTATCGACTACCACAAACCCGAGCTGCTCCAATTTGAGCGGCACTTCCGCAGCCTGACCAGCGCCTCCACCGACAACCCTTGGTACGACGAGTTCTGCGGCGGTCCGGATAGATGTCTCAACTCCAGCAGGGAGGGGTTCAGCACATCCATACCGACTCTGGCCCCGACGATGGACGCAGTCATGGCCCTGGCTCACGCTCTCCACAAAACGATCCGAGATCGGAACTGCAGCGGCCCTATCCCGGCCTGCCTCTGGGAAGCGGACCCGGGTGTCCTCCTTCGGGAGAACCTCCGGAACGTCTCGTTTCTTGGGACCAGAGGGAGCGTGAGATTCAGCCACGGCCTGGCACTCGGCCGGTTCATTCTGACCAACCTCCAGGCATCTGTCGACGGTCCGCCTCGGCTGGTTGAGGTCGGCTTCTGGGAAACGCTCCCCGGGGCGAGACGGCGGTTGGAGGTCAGCGACGACTCGATCCAGTGGAGTCGGGGCGGCGGGGAGGGGACGCCACGGTCCGTCTGCCGTGACGTCTGCTCCATCGGCCAGGTGGTGGAGAAGGTGAGCCACAAGCCGTGCTGCTGGGGCTGTCGAGCCTGCAACCCGGACGAGGTCGTGGACGGGATCTTCTGCGTCAAATGCAGACAGATCGAGTGGCCGGACGCTAACCGCACCGCGTGCGTGAGGCTCGTGCCCGGGCACCTTGGCGGTGGACCCTCGCTGACCGCCGTCCTGGCCTCGCTGTCGTCTCTAGGGATCCTGCTCTGCGGCCTGACGGCCCTCGGGCTGGCCAAACACCGTGGCCATCGGCTGATCAAGGCCACCAGTCGCGAGCTCAGCTCCGTCAACATCGTCGGACTGGTCCTGGCCTTCGCGGCAGTATTCCCGCTGCTCGGCTATCCGACGGCTGATGTCTGCGGCGCGTTCCAGTGCGTCTTCACCCTCTCCTTCACGCTCACCTACGCGCCCTTGGCTCTAAAAGTGAACCGAATCTACAGGATCTTCACCAGTGGCGCCCGGTCGGCCAAGTCTCTGGCATTCACAGGACCAAGGGCACTGGTGACCGTCGTTGTCCTTCTTCTCACGGGCCAGGTAAGTTCAGTATAAACAGAGCCGGCTTGAAGGATCTTAGCCCACGCGCAATCTGCATGACAACTTGTTGCATCGCCAGCAGACCAACACACGATTCCATGGGTGAAGATCATAACGAGAGAGGGCGGGCTTTGCTTATTTACAATTACCAGAGATGGCATCTTTGTTACAGAGTAAGCAAAGGGGCAGGAACAGTGTTTGGTTTTATGAACCAAAGGAAGAGTGTTTTGGTTTTAAGGGAAAAGGAGTTATGAGAAATGCTTTAAGGATTTTACAATTATTATGCAAGTTTGCTTAACCTGGTTTCTGACTTAAATGCGAATCTACAAAACAAATAGTAATCCCGATGCTTAGATTGTAGCCGGACCTTTCTCTAATTAAGGACAAGCACCAAAATAGATATGCAAAGTAAGAAGCCATATAAAATAGGAGGAAAGCTGGTAGACAGACCAGGGTGAGATCAAAGGGAAGGGCAAGCAGTAGGGAAGGGATCGAAGGAGGAAAGCTGGTAGACAGAACAGGGTGAGATCAAAGGGAAGGGCAAGCAGTAGGGAAGGGATCGAAGGAGGAAAGCTGGTAGACAGACCAGGGTGAGATCAAAGGGAAGGGCAAGCAGTAGGGCAGGGCTTAAAGGAGGAAAGCTGGTAGACAGACCTGGATGAGTTCAAAGGGAAGGGCAAGTAGTAGAGTAGGGATGGGATCAAAGGAGGAAAGCTGGTAGACAGACCAGGGTGAGATCAAAGGGAAGGGCAAGCAGTAGGGAAGGGATCAAAGGAGGAAAGATGGTAGACAGACCAGGGTGAGATCATAGGGAAGGGCAAGCAGAAGGGAAGGGATCAAAGGAGGAAAGATGGTAGACCGTGAGACCAGGGTGGAAACAAGGGAAGGGCAAGCACGATGGAATCGGTATGTTTTTGTGGGAAGTGAACAGATAACCGATGAGTTAAGCAAGAGCAAAAACCTTTAAATTCCTCATTACATCCTGAGAAAAGATGGTTTCGGCGAACCTGGCAAAGGCAGGGGAAAATAGAGGATGTAGGGTGATCAGAGGGGGCTAAGGGTGACCGGGATGTCCAGCCAGAAAGAGAGGTAATAAGAAAGAGGAGGTGTAGCTAATAGTGAAGGAAAATAACTTGAGAGAGACTCTTAAAGGCCCAATACAACATTGGGAAGATCGGAAAACATCAATGTCCACAGATTTCCTTCTAATTTACACAGTTTGTAGATGATCATGATATACTTCTCATGTTGAAATCTTACGGTCTGGGATGCTGTACATCTCGAGAAATCTTCACTCAAACATCGACAAATAGTTTAATACTCGCGAGTAATAAACCATTTTTTACACTACAGAACGGTGCGTAAACCGTGACGGTTTTTTTTGCCTTTTTCTACTTTCTCAGATTACCATTTTGAGCTAAAACCTTTTTACCGTTTTTGAAAGTCTTATGGTTTAACAGACAAGCCGTGGCAATCCTTTGACCATTACCACTGTTGCCTTTAAACAAACAGAGTTCATTATTGAAAAGACAGACAGGCGACTGATAATGATAGGATTATGCGCGACGACTCATATGAAGTATTCATTAGCTTCGGGTAATTAGTCTATCCATAGACTTATGCCAGTCGCCTCGCTGCACACACTTTCTCCATTTTCATACGGATTCTGTTTTATTTCAATGGTGACCCAAGTCTAATTCTATATCGTGTCATTATGACATTTCTTGCGCATTAATGAGGAGAATTATCATTTATAATTTGACACGAAGCCGTAGAAAAGTATCGGATGGATCTTTGCAATCAACTTGAATTATAGTATAGGCCTATTATACCAAAACAATTGCAAACTGCTTACTGACTAAATTTACCAAAATGCAAATCTCAAATTCTTTTGGGCCTGACGTTTTGATCCTAGCAGGACCTTTCTCAACGGCAGTGCCTTTAAGTTTGCGAATGGTCCTGCTTGGATCGAAACGTCAGGCCCAAAAGAATTATCATAATTCTCTATTCCAAAGGAGGAGTGTAATTATACTGGGTCAGATTACAACGTGTTTGTCTGTCGTTTCAAAGATGAATCAGAGAAAGATTTTTATGACACGCCTCCTATTTTCGATCGATCTTAGGACTTGTTGGGTTTGCTTAAGACAATGCAAATAGTATTATTTGACGACCGTGAGGCAGCGAGGTAAATCGTCTCTCCGTGTGTCGGTTAAGGAGTACCGCAGACAGTGCATCAGGTTGTTGTCTGTACGCAGTGATGCGGTAATGGCGATTGCTTTTAGGGTGACAGACAGGCGGGAAAAAATCATCCCAGTGTGTTGCCTGGCAACGGGCTGTACCAGTGAGGCCGAGTGAACAAGTGAGGCTCTTTACTTCCCGGCTTGACATAATTATCGGCGAGAAATGCGGTGATCGGACGTGGATGTGGCAATGCGTGCCGAGGGATTATGCTGCGTGCCGAGGGATTATGCTGC